>CALYLW010000134.1:610000-945000 GCA_944989445.1 Ampullaceana balthica | reverse complement strand
GAAATTGTTACACTGCGTCGTTTGATGTTGACATCAAAGCATTTGTGAACTAACCGCAGCTCCGTTTTGTTCTCTCATGGACTTTTTTTGCCTGTTACCCCAAAATAGACAAGTTTATGTGTGCGTTACCCCCCCCCAAACCCCCAGACTCTAGGTTCGCTCACATGACTCTGGGATTTTGTGGAGCGTCGTTAGCCCCCCCCCCACCCCCCAACCCGAAAATGCTATTGGTGAGTTTTACAGGTATGACAAGTGTCTAAAAATGATCTGAATAGGATTATGTGTTGATATTTTAAGTCAAAACGACACGGAATATCCCTTTTCTTTAAAAGGGGAGGGGGGAGGGAATCTATTTGATAGAATTAAAAACGTTTTAAGTTTGATATAATTGTTCGATTGGTTTTTGGTCAAACGCCCCTGGCCATTCTAGTCTTCTAGATCAGTGCTTCTCAAAGTGGTGGTCCGCGGACCGGTGCCGGTCCATGGGCCATCCGCTGCCGGTCCGCAGATGTTCTAAAAAAAAGTGGAAAAAAATGTCAGTGCAGGGAAAATAGTGCAACGGTCTTTGATGCAATGGCAAAAATTCCTACTGGTCCGCCATACTAAAAAGTTTGAGAAGCACTGTTCTAGATATAATGGTAAATGAGCCCATTTAAAATTAGTCAAGTATTCATTAACTTTATTGAATGCATCAAATTCTTGACATGGCAATTCGAGAGGAGCACAAAACAACTTTTCTTCTTAGCTCAGTTTTTAAGGCATTAATTTTAAATATCACAGAAAGGACACGAAATACAGACAAGTCATGTGGATCAAGATTACTGACACTCGTGTCAATATAAATGAAAGTAGGGTAGATTTGGGTGTCTTCGTATAGTACGTGGGTAAGAAATCTACATAGTTGTCAAATTTTTAAAAAAATGCATTTTCTGGAAGGAACCGGTTCAATAATGGGCGCATGTTCCATGCATACACGCACATATGACGTATTTTAATATATCTAGTGGATTGTAGTGGATGTTATATGTCCTAAATGAGTCTGCATTGCCCCTAAGAATTCCCTTTTTGACCCCAGATGAGGTTATTTACCTCTGTTCGCCGACCTCTTTCTTACGTCAGTCAATTGAGGGATTTTTTTTACAAATACATTTTTAAAATGTTATTTTTAAATATTTTTTTTCTAAACAAAGACGTTAACCGTGATGATTAATAGTCAATGTTTAATTTGTATGCAATAAAATAAAAATATAATCTAAGGATGTTAACGCAGTTCGGTTTCTGAAGGCCGGTTAAAACGTTATTAAACAATGCTTCACGCGGGTTACGATATTACAATGTAGACCTTCACTAAATATAAATACTTAAATGACAATGAAAAGTGATTTGAAACATACTTATTTTCAAATAGAAAATAAAGTGTTTTGTCAAAGATTTGTGACGTATTTTTAGAGGGGGGGGGTCTAAGTTTTTGTGACGACGCGTGACGAGGTGGGGGGGGAGGGGGTAAAAAATCGGCAAAAATCGCGTGGCGTCATTTATGGACGGCCCCAAAGACATTGCTATAGGATAATATTTGAAACTTTGATAACAGGTGAAATTATTGAATTGTGAGAGTTACGAATTTTTTATTTAAAAAATTAAATGTATATACAATATAAATTTATAAATGCCGAGGCGTAACAACGACTTGGCATCGGGTCAGTTGCCAAGGGCGCCGAGGACTTATCCTTCAATAATCAATTTATTCTCTTTAATTTACTATTTTCCCTATTGCTCAAGGGCGCCAAAAATGAATTAGCCAAGGGCGCGGAAAACCCAGTTTCTCTTCTGTATAAATGTTGTCAAAATAAATGATTAAGGTTCTTTCTAATCATTGTCAAATTACTATTTTTTATACAACCCTGCTGGATCCCTAGGAGAGTATTGTCATTGAATGTGACAACATGAGATAGTGATGTTCCAGCTATTCTTTAACACCGCCAGCCGACGTAAATATCCTATTTCCTCGTGTAATTGTCATAGACTCATGACTATTGTCACGGTGACTCAACCGTTGAGCTTCAATAATGGTAGATATCCTGCACTGCGCTGCGATACCATAGATTAACGAAATGTTGTATTTCGGGGACTGGAAGGACCCCAGCGGACGTTGTAATGAAATTCGTCAATCTCACACTGAGACTGGATGACTAAACCAGCGTGAGATCTGAAATGATCGTTGTGGCTACAGCGCTATTGTAAAAGCTGTCGTGAAAGCTGTTGTCATGATGGCTCACATTTATAAAAACTATTTTATTTATACAATTTTCATGCAAAATTCCAAAACAAGTTTCCGGTCCATTTTGTTTGAATTTAAACATCATGAGAGTCTGTCATGAGAGTCTGTCATGAGAGTCTGTCATGAGAGTCTGTCATGAGAGTCTGTCATGAGAGTCTGTCATGAGAGTCTGTCGTGAGAGTCTGTCGTGAGAGTCTGTCGTGAGAGTCTGTCATGAGAGTCTGTCGTGAGAGTCTCTCATGAGAGTCTGTCATGAGAGTCTGTCATGAGAGTCTGTCATGAGAGTCTGTCATGAGAGTCTGTCATGAGAGTCTGTCATGAGAGTCTGTCATGAGAGTCTGTCATGAGAGTCTCTCATGAGAGTCTGTCATGAGAGTCTGTTCTTTTGAGACAAACAAATCGATGTTGTTAAACTGCACCATTTTTCCCCCAAGAGAAAAATAGTATAATGGTTATAGATGATGAAAGCTAGTAATTACATGGGATGTCAGGAGTGCGTGGGCAGCGCTGTATAGGAGTTGTGTGAGGTAGTGATGTATAGGAGTTGTGTGAGGTAGTGCTGCATAAGGGTTGTGCGAGGTAGTGCTGTATAAAGGTTGTGTGAGGTAGTGCTGTATAAGGGTTGTGCGAGGTAGTGCTGTATAGGGGTTGTGTGAGGTAGTGCTGTATAGGAGTTGTGTGAGGTAGTGCTGTATAGGAGTTGTGTGAGGTAGTGCTGTATAGGAGTAGGAGTTGTGTGAGGTAGCGCTGTCTAGGGGTTGTGTGAGGTAGCGCTGTATAGGGGTTGTGTGAGGTAGTGCTGTATAGGGGTTGTGTGAGGTAGTGATGTATAGGGGTTGTGTGAGGTAGTGCTGTATAGGAGTTGTGTGAGGTAGTGCTGTATAGGAGTTGTGTGAGGTAGTGATGTATAGGGGTTGTGTGAGGTAGTGATGTATAGGGGTTGTGTGAGGTAGTGCTGTATAGGAGTTGTGTGAGGTAGCGCTGTATAGGGGTTGTGTGGTAGTGCTGTATAGGGGTTGTGTGAGGTAGTGCTGTATAGGGGTTGTGTGAGGTAGTGCTGTATAGGGGTTGTGTTAGGTTGTGTTGTATAGGGGTTGTGTGCGGTAGTGCTGTATAGGGGTTGTGTGAGGTAGTGCTGTATAGGGGTTGTGTGAGGTAGTGCTGTATAGGGGTTGTGTGAGGTTGTGCTGTATAGGGGTTGTGTGAGGTAGTGCTGTATAGGGGTTGTGTTAGGTTGTGTTGTATAGGGGTTGTGTGCCATAGTGCTGTATAGGGGTTGTGTGAGGTAGTGCTGTATAGGGGTTGTGTGAGGTAGTGCTGTATAGGGGTTGTGTGAGGTAGTGCTGTATAGGGGTTGTGTGAGGTTGTGTTGTATAGGGGTTGTGTGAGGTAGTGCTGTATAGGGGTTGTGTGGTAGTGCTGTATAGGGGTTGTGTGTTGTAGTGCTGTATAAAGGTTGTGTGAGGTAGTGCTGTATAGGGGTTGTGTGAGGTAGTGCTGTATAGGGGTTGTGTGAGGAAGTGCTGTATAGGGGTTGTGTGAGGTAGTGCTGTATAGGGGTTTTGAGGTAGTGCTGTATAGGGGTTGTGTGAGGTAGTGTTGTATAGGGGTTGTGTGAGGTAGTTCTGTATAGGGGTTGTGTGAGGTAGTGTTGTATAGGGGTTGTGTGAGGTAGTGTTGTATAGGGGTTGTGTGAGGTAGTGTTGTATAGGGGTTCTGTGAGGTAGTGCTGTATAGGGGTTGTGTGAGGTAGTGTTGTATAGGGGTTGTGTGAGGTAGTTCTTTATAGGGGTTGTGTGAGGTAGTGCTGTATAGGGGTTGTGTGAGGTAGTGCTGTATAGGGGTTGTGTGAGGTAGTGCTGTATAGGGGTTGTGTGAGGTAGTGCTGTATAGGGGTTGTGTGAGGTAGTGTTGTATAGGGGTTGTGTGAGGTAGTGTTGTATAGGGGTTGTGTGAGGTAGTGCTGTATAGGGGTTGTGTGAGGTAGTGCTGTATAGGGGTTGTGTGAGGTAGTGCTGTATAGGGGTTGTGTGAGGTAGTGCTGTATAGGGGTTGTGTGAGGTAGTGCTGTATAGGGGTTGTGTGAGGTAGTGCTGTATAGGGGTTGTGTGAGGTAGTGCTGTATAGGGGTGATGTGAGGTAGTGCTGTATAGGGGTGATGTGAGGTAGTGCTGTATAGGGATTGTGTGAGGTAGTGCTGTATAGAGGGTTGTGTGAGGTAGTGCTGTATAGGGGTTGTGTGAGGTAGTGCTGTATAGGGGTTGTATGAGGTAGTGCTGTATAGGGGTTGTGTGAGGTAGTGCTGTATAGGGGTTGTGTGAGGTAGTGCTGTATAGGGGTTGTGTGAGGTAGTGCTGTATAGGGGTTGTGTGAGGTAGTGCTGTATAGGGGTTGTGTGAGGTAGTGTTGTATAGGGGTTGTGTGAGGTAGTGCTGTATAGGGGTTGTGTGAGGTAGTGCTGTATAGGGGTTGTGTGAGGTAGTGCTGTATAGGGGTTGTGTGAGGTAGTGCTGTATAGGGTTTGTGTGAGGTAGTGCTGCTGTATAGGGGTTGTGTGAGGTAGTGCTGTATAGGGATTGTGGGATGGTAGTGTTGTATAGGGGTTGTCTGAGGTAGTGCTATATAAGGGTTGTGTGAGGTAGTGCTGTATAGGGGTTGTGTGAGGTAGCGCTGTATAGGGGTTGTGTGAGGTAGTGCTGTGGAGAGAGTGTTGGAGAAGGGTTAGATGGTGAAGATATCGGTTGGGGGGGGTTGCTAGGTTTCGAGTGAGGCGGTGAGGGGGGGGGGCTTGGATATTGTCAATTTTGTGGTAAAGTTGCTTTATGTCAGGGATAGGGTTTAACATTTGCTCTAAGACCGTGGCTGTTTACTGCAGGACTTTGTTGAGTCAGAGACATAAGAAGTAAGTACGAGAGTGTGTTGAGGTAAGTATGTACTTAAAGATTGTTTGAGTGAAGGGGTGACGGTGTAATGGAGATTTTTATGGGAGTTGATGGTGAAAATTTGACATTTATTTTAGGTAGGTAGTTTATCAAAAACGCCCGGAGAATATAATTAGCATTATAAATAGAAGGCCTTGGGTAAACAAATGTTTACGTCCTTGTGAGATTATCATCTACATTTTTAAAAAGTTGTTTTATGAAGATGGAGGATGTGTTATTTTAAACAGATTATTTACTTCGACCTTCTCCATTTAGGCAGAATCTATGAGACTATAAGATTTACTTGAGATGCGTATCTTCCTAGAATCCCAAATATATCCCGTCTTACTATTGGCCTGCTCCTATCATGGCGGACATTTATTAATAGAAATATCCAGGACTCTCAGACGGACCCATTTTATTCAGAAACTAATCAAATATCCGGCTCTTCTGTGAGGACTTATATGAACAGAATTTTTTTTTAATTTTAATTTAATTTGAGTCAGCTTAGTTCATTTGTCCGAGACAAGAATTTGTTTACAAATTTACTATATTAAATAATATTCAAACTTCTATATTTATCCTGAAAAATATTGATTTCCAAAATCCTTGTAGAGAAATAGTAACATTATGTAATAAGATATATGACTTTTTTTTTGGTCTTCACATATGATTAAGTTACCTAAAAAACAGGAAGTAAATCCCAAAGAAAGAAAACCCCTGCCTTCTAGGTACCCGCCTTACACGATCTTTTAACACCCAAGAAATTAAATAATATCGTAATTTCCCTAACATCTAATAATTATTTAAATGTTTGCATCTAGGTAAAATAAAAAGCATCAATTACATTGAATACACTCTTTATTGTTCTATTAATCTTTATCTTCTCTATATCTCTATATCTCTATACATATAAGACGCATTTGTGGTCTGTCTGTCTGTCTGTTCCCTAATAACTCAAGATCCAGACAACCAAATAACGTGAAATTTGGTACACATACACACAATGACATGAGAAAGGTTCTTAAACAGGTTTCGTTCCATATATATAAGATACTGGGGGCCGGGGGCCCAAAATGTAGTTTTTTCTTTATATGAGCCCTATAAAAAAAATTTTAATATCCTATTTCCCATGTAGGTAGAAGCATGAAACTTTCGGTGGTTGTTAAGTATCATTTGGCGATGGTAACAGGTAAAAGAATTATATAAATTATCACTTACTGGGGGCCGCGGTCCCTAATGTAGTTTGTTTTCTTATATTTAAAACTAACTCAACACTAATGCCTCAACTTCCCGTGAAGGTAGAAGCATGAAACTTTAGGAACTTGCTGAATACACTCTTATGGCGATAATTAGCGAAAAATAATTTTAAAATAACAAAAGACGCATTTGTTGTCTGTCTGTTCCCTAATAACTCAAGATCCAGACAACCAAATAACGTGAAATTTGGTACACAGTTCTTTAACAGGTTCCGTTCAATATATATGATACTGGGGGCCGGGGGCCCAAAATGTAGTTTTTTTCCTCATATGAGCTTTATAAAAAATATTTTTAAAAATTATCCTATTTCCCGTGTAGGTAGAAGCATGAAACTTTCGGTGGTTGTTAAGTATCATTTGGCGAGGGTAACAGGTAAAGAAATTATATAAATGATCACTCAGTCTCTTGAGATTGCTGGTATAGACTTGCAGACACCATGCTTTTCTCATGGACAGTTGTATGTGGCCTGCTCCGGAGTTAGCAAAGAGGAAAATCTTTTTGTACACACTCCAAATGGAACTGCCAAAAATGTTGTCTATCACATTGCTTTAAGTTAAATGTACCCTTTTATTGCATGCAAATAAACAGTTTTGTACGCTTTTACAGAAAACCTTATTTAAACCCTGGAAAAGCCGGGTACTTGCCACTAGTTTATATATATATATATATATATATATATATATATATATATATATATATATATATATATTATATATATATATATATATATATATATCTGCACTGATAATGCCGTATCTATTAATCTATATAAATAATGCACTAAAATGCATTTCCATTTGCATAATCAGAGTTGTACGTACCAAACTAGTTTCGTTTATTTTAAGAATCTATTATTTTTCATTAGATATCGTGAATTTAATCTGAGTTTATTAAAGAACGTTTGTTTTACCTATATTATTTTATGAACCAAAAGAACTGGGGTTATTTCAAGAGAGAGCTAGACTCACAGAATTTCGGTGTTTTGTTTTATTAGAAATATTTTGGGAAAAATAATCTCAGCAAATAGTAATTGTATTTACGTGGATTTGTGCACGTTCTAGGACTAGAGAAGATATACAACAGAAGAACCTCTCCAGATTGATCGCATCTATAGAACAGAGGAACCTCTCTCCAGATTGCTCCCTTCTATAGAACAGAGGAACTTCTCCAGATTGCTGCCATCTTTAGAACAGAGGAACCTCTCCAGATTGCTCCCATCTATAGAACAGAGGAACCTCTCCAGATTTCTCGCATCAAGTTAGCGAACACACCTTGTGTCTTAGCTTTTCAATCTACAGGAGATCGGGATTGTTTACTCAGATGGACCTTGCAGATCCAAAACTTCTCTTAGAGTCGACCCTCTGCCACGTATCCTTTCAAGCTAGTTTAAATTAACAGCAATAAACCATCTGCAAACAGCTGCTGGTAGGTATAGTATCTAGTGGAGACCCATAAAACACTACAGGTAGCGGTCTATCTCTTTCAGGTATTTTTACCCTCTGAAATATGACTCTCTGTTGTGAATATAGATTAGAACTCTTGAAATTAATGAAAGAGTAAAATAAATAAAATTTGCTAGACCACCACATCTTTCTTCTTATGAGTTGTTTTAGTTGCATTCGACAAAAGCGTTATCCATCAGCTTTTTGCGTGATAATAATTTTTTAAAGCCAAATATGCGTGATCTGGTTGTTATCAACCTTCCTATGACTAAATTATAACCAACTTCCCAAAGACCAAATGATTTAAAATTTTGGCAGACAGCCATATCTCAAGGGTAATTCACATTCATCAAACTCTGACAGTTATCCATTAACTGACTTACTTCCAAACACAGTGGGTGTAACTATGTCCGCTAGACGTGGCTAGACTTCAATTGTTGTGGTGCTACAACAGTTGTCTGAGCTCTGGCTGCCCTTTTATTTGCTGCCTGCTATCACAATTTCAAATGTTCCCAACTTGAAATAACGTTAGAGGAAATTGCCCCAAAGTTGGCTGCTCTGTTATTTACATTTTATGTTCTACATTTTTAACGCAATTTCCCTTGAAAAAATTGCGTTTATAGATTCGATAATTAATGTCTGTCAAGCTTGGTAAATGTATAATATAAAAACAGGGTATTAGTAGGCCTGACAGGACGTAACACAACAGCGAACGTTTCGGCAAAGAGCCTTCCTCAACGGACAAATAGTACACAAATGAAACGAATAAAACGAAATAATAATTTTAAAAAATACTTAGCTGCGGTGAAATCCAAGTAGTCCAGTAGAGATAAAGTAAGGAGAGAAAAGTAAGAGCTTATATAGGAAAGGATAGGGTGGGTGTGTCTTGGGCCAAGATGTTTGTCTTTTTCAAGCTGATTTGCAACCAAAATTCTTTGCAGGCATTGGAGAAGCTTGACACGAATTGTTGCAAACCAGTTTCTGTGTGTGCTGTTAATGCCACATCATATGCAAAGAGTAGCTCACGAATTAGGATATCTGTCGGTTTGGTCTTGGCTCGGAGGCGGACAGTGTTGAAAAGTCCTCCATCAGCTCTGGTGTGTAACCAGATTCCATCACTGTCATCCTTAAATGCGTATCGAAGCAGTACAGAGAAGAATATTGCGAACAGTGTTGGTGCAAGTACACAACCTTGTTTAACTCCGCTGCTGTCTGGAAAGGCTTCTGACGTAGCTCCATCGAACTGCACTGTGCCATGCATATTTTCATGGAACTGTCTGATCATAGCGAGTAGGTGTGGGGAATAGCCGATTTTTTCAGGATTTGGAATAGCCCGTTGCGACTGACGAAATCAAAGGCTTCCGTAAGGTCCACAAAGGCAATGTATAGTGGCATCTGTTGCTCTCTGCATTTTTCCTGGAGCTGCCTATGGAGAACACCATGTCTATGGTAGACCGACCAGCCCGGAAACCGCACTGAGATTCTGGATAGACACGGGATGCTAGACTCTGTAAACGTGTTAGTATGACACGGGCGAAGGCCTTTCCTACAATACAAAGGAGTGAGATGCCACGATAGTTATTGCAGTCACTTCTATCACCCTTGTTTTTATATAGTGTCACTATATTTGCATCCTTTAGGTCTTGGGGGATATAGCCCTATTCCCAGCAGAGGGACAGAAGCTCGTGCAATGGTTGGAGTAAAGCTGTCTTGCCACTCTTTAGAGCTTCTGGTGGTATGCCATCATTCCCAGGGGCTTTTCCACAAGCTAGGCAGTCAATTGCTTTGCTCAGCTCTTCCTATGTGGGCATGACATGAAGTTCTTCCATGAGTGGCATATCGGGGATGTCATCTAGAGCGGTGCTGGAGACTGTGGTAACTGTTGAGTACAGTTCCAGATAATGCTCAACCCACCGTTTTAGCTGTCCTGCCTGGTCTTGGATAATTTCTCCACTTTTGGACTTTAGGGGGGGCAACTTTGGACGTCAAAGGACCAGTTGCTGTTTTGATATTTTAGCACATGGCTTTGGCATTGCCCATGTCTGCAGCTGATTGTATGCTGGAGCAGAGGTTAAGCCAGTAGGTATTTGCACATTGACGGGTAACCTTTTGGGCATACGACTTAGCTGTTTTTAAGGCATGCAGCCTGTCGGGTGTGGGCTTTTCCTTGTAGGCCATGAGAGCTTTCCTTTTGGCTTCAGTGACGGGTTTCATCTCGTCCCAATATTCATCAAACCAGTCCGCATTTTTGTGAGATTTCTTGCCAAAGGCATGTATTGCTGGTGTATAGATTGTGTCTCTGAGATGCGTCCATTTGGAGTCAATGGTGACGCATGGGGACGACTTTGAGGGACCTTCCTTTACTTTGTCAGTGAACAGCTGCGTTTTCCCAGGGTTGTTTGCTTAAAGTGTGTGGGTAATATAAGCTTTCCCTTTTTAATTGACCTGCTTGTTTATTTTACCTACTTAACAATTTTACCAATAAAATTATAAATTACCCCAAGAAAACTTTAAACCTATGCTCTTTTTCCTGGAAATAAATGGTTACATTGTTCATTGGCAGCATACTATATTCTCTGTTTGTTTGTGTTTGCACACTGTAACCACAAATTGTTAACGCAAGAAAATACTCGAAAATAAAGCTGGCAACAATAAGACATTCTTGATCAGCCATATACCCGAATATGCATCTCCACGCTGTGTTATCGTGTGCCTCTGAACACCCCCTCTTGACTCTACACTCTACACCAGTGCACTGAATCAACCCTGATCTCTGAACAAATATTGACGTCACACACCCACAATAGCCGCATTGAGAAGCTCCTTTATCTCCTCCCCACGTTATGCTAGGAGCTTATGGCTGGACGGACTTAACAGACTCACGGCATGTAACCCGTGCACAGCTTGTTATCAGACACCCCCGCCCACCGGCATAACAGGATCCCCATTCTGTGTCGGGGATCAGGACCCCGACGTCAGGTAACATGACCCCCGTCTCCAGGTGAAGATTATCCCTGAGATTAGCTTAGAAATCAGCTTCGATTACACACCGTTACTGAATATTAGGAAACAGTTGCTACTATGGGAACATGGACACGTCACACAGTTTACTCAGTGGAAGGAGAAAGCAAGGGGTCGACAACTCATGAGTCATGTACAGGTTGCTCACCTTTTGAGCTAAAGGGGTGGTCGGTCTTTTGCTTGCCCTCAGGTATTTGAGACTGGTGAGGTGTGGAGGTCAATTGAAATTCCTCATTGTACAGTCTGTCCATTATTTCTTGCCTCTCCCGACTATCATTGTTAAAATTGTTGACAAACGTTTTAGTTAATCAAATGGTCGTTTCAATAGTTGGGAAATTTCTATAACTTATTGCTCAACTTCAGTTCTTTTCTTTATTTTATCATTAAGATACTTAAAGCCTTCAAGATTGAACAGTTATCAACTGAGCTAGCGTACAAGCGACAATGTGAAATCTTTATTCAAAAATCTGTTTGGTTAGCTGATACAAATGAAAAGACACGAAAAGTCGATTCATCATTGTCCAATCCAGTTTTGACTTGTTGACATTATTTCCTTCTGTTTTGTTTTTGGAGATTGGTTGAGAGATTTTATCTAAAGCTATTTTTTCATTTTCACGACTTCTTTGTTTGAAGAGTTCCCTAATCACCGTCGGGCACTCCATCCATTCACCGGACAGCTTATTGGATGGCGCCACTAACACCAGGATGGTATGATGTAACGGAGATCGGCCTGGACGCATGCAACAGCTGTGCGTGAGATTGGCCCAATCTTGTCAGTTAGCTTTCAGTTGACCTGTCAAAACTGTCTGAGATTCTTGTTTATTATTTTGTTATTAATTTTCCATGACGAATGTGTTGTTTCTAAGTGCGAAATGTGAGATTTGAGGGTACAAAACAAGCTTTAGGGATCTTTGCGAGCGTCAATATGTTGTATGGCAGTTCTGAATTTTGGCGAATATTGGATAGTTTTAAAGGGCTCTGCAGGTATTGACTGTATTTTGTTTACTATTTCCAATGACGTATTTACTTTAGCCAGAATTGTTTTTATATATTTCCAGCGTTGTGTTTAAGTATAGCCAGCTTTTTTTAACGTATTGCCAGTGTTATGGTTATGTTTTACCTGTGTGTTGTTTACGTTTTGCCAATGTTGTACTATATTGCCGGTGTTTTGTACCATCTCAAATTACACATTAGATAGGTTATATTGAAAAAAATATTAAATATATATGTTTTACTAGAAATGGATGACCAAAATACACATTGTTCTTAGCTGAAGTGTCTTTTTTTCTATTACTAGTTTGAAATCGAAAAGTGTACCCTTCTTTTCTGGGCTTTTTTATATATATGCCAATTCTTTGTCTCTTTCTACATTTCGTAAGTTTCATAGCTATGGTAAAGGATATTTCATAATGTAACTTTAATTAAAATTGTTTTATTTATAATGTAAACATTTAATCCAAATGTCTACACTTTTTGTTTCGTTTCTGATTAAAACACAACTTTTATTATTGACACAAATTTGTTGTGTCTCAATTAATTTTCTGAAAAGTGTATATGTAAGTTTGCCTTTTTTAATAGTTAAAAAATAAATTAGGAATTAAATTTTGCTCAAATATTTCATTTCTTTATATAGGTAGTAATTATAATTCATGAGTTAAATCAGCATTTACCGAAAGGTTTCCAAGCATTTTCAGTGATAGACGAATGTGCAGGGGTCAGGAATAAACAGTGCGTGAGATGAATTGAAACATTTAGTTCAACTGATTTTTTGTTTTATTAATTACAAACATTTTACTTAAAATGCATTAAGCGTATCAAAAAATTTAGCTCCATTCAAATTATTAGATCGCTTAAGTAGGTCATTAGGTTCAATTTAAAAGTACCGAGAGACATATTGAAACACAAAAATAGGAGGTCCCGGGTTGAGAGAGACCTAAAACATTTTTGAGGATAGAGTTAGAGAGTTGTGTGATCACATACAAGCACACACAAGCACACACAAACACACACATGCAAACACATTACTATACAAGAATGGGATTTGTGACTGGAGGAAGTTTCAACACTTTATGTAAAACAAACTGTGATCAATACGAGATGTAGGTGACCCACAACGTAAACCATGACAGACACTAAGCTATATACCATGTCATGTGTCTCTACGTCACTTAGCTGATGTCCGAGGTGATCAAGTCACTGTAGAAGCTCACAAAACCAGACCGTCCATCAGATGTGAGACTACATTGAAGCCGTCTCCTTGTTTGTGACTCCACTGATATCATCTCTGTCAGCACTCGTTGGGTTTTCCCCAAGATTTCTTTTTTGGCTAGTTTTCCCGGGAGTGGGGAGTGATGGTGTAGCAAATATCAGATGTTCGGGTGGACACTGCCACTGGCGTAGGAATGGTTGTAGAGTGGCGCAGTCTCGGCAAGAGAACGGAATTTTTCATATAACTGAGGGCGGTTTTTCTGACTAATGCAGAGTTTAACTGTGAACATGTTGGAGAAAAGTCTTTGCCACCCACAGGAAAGGAGATGGGTGATAAATTAGATATGAGAGGATAATGACCAGGTATAAAATGTACCTATGTCCACCAACCCAAACAATAACCAAACTTGTAGCGTTTTTTTTAAAATGTTCTCAATGTTTGACTTTTACTGTGCGTCACTCCTTGAAGTCATAAAACCCAACCATATGTATGTATATATGTATGTATGTATATATGTATATGTATATATGTATGTATGTATATATGTATATGTATATATGTATGTATCATATGTTTCAACTTCAATATTGAATCAGTCCGTTTACAAACCTTTCTGTTAACTACAATCCGTTATATTTTATACTGAAAGAAATGTTAAGTTGTGAAAATATCTCCTGCAAATTAAAGATGATGAACAGGGTTGGTTCCAAATTAAAGATGATGAACAGGGTTGGTTCCAAATTAAAGATGATGAACAGGGTTGGTTCCAAATTAAAGATGATGAACAGGGTTGGTTCCAAATTAAAGATGATGAACAGTGTTGGTTCCAAATTAAAGATGATGAACAGGGTTAGTTCCAAATTAAAGATGATGAACAGGGTTGGTTCCAAATTAAAGATGATGAACAGGGTTGGTTCCAAATTAAAGATGATGAACAGGGTTGGTTCCAAATTAAAGATGATGAACAGGGTTGGTTCCAAATTAAAGATAATGAACAGGGTTAGTTCCAAATTAAAGATGATGAACAGGGTTAGTTCCAAATTAAAGATGATGAACAGGGTTAGTTCCAAATTAAAGATGATGAACAGGGTTAGTTCCAAATTAAAGATGATGAACAGGGTTAGTTCCAAATTAAAGAGGATGAACAGGGTTGGTTCCAAATTAAAGATGATGAACAGGGTTAGTTCCAAATTAAAGATGATAAACAGGGTTAGTTCCAAATTAAAGATGATGAACAGTGTTAGTTGCAGTTGGTGGATAAAGGGGAGTCGATTTTCTCGTCTTCGGAATATTCGATACAGCAGGTAACAATTCATCGTGGGTAAAATGGTTTCTGTCATAGCTCAATGCGTCAAGGCACTAGTTGATGTAAAGTAATGTAAACGACAGGAATTACTATCACATTCATTGTACGACTGGAGAGTCTTTTGGACCAAACATAGACGGGCCTAAGATTGTTACATTGATTGTTGGAAAGGAATGTGAAGACGATAATAAAAGTTAGAGACTGCATTCAAGTTAGATAGAATGCAATAATGATTTGTTTTTTTAAAAATATTTTTGTAATGAAGAAATACGCCTTGAAAAAAAAATACTCAATAAAAAAAATCAATGTGTCGACAAGAGGCATTCTCCAACTAACAAAAAAGTAAACGCAAATACAATAATATATGTCTTAATTAAAAGCTGCAAAGTTAAATTCCAACATCAAAAGGGAAAGGTGTATCATGCAAGGTTTTGGAAGGCTGGTGGTGGCGCTATAAAGTTTAAAATACACTGATGTCTTTTGGCCTATGCCTCAACTTTGTTATGCAGTGTTCTTTCCGTATTTGAAAATACACTGATGTCTTTTGGCCTATGCCTCAACTTTGTTATGCACTGTTCTTTCCGTATTTGAAAATAGATAAAATTTAGTTTATTTTGACCTGATTGACCTTTGTTTTAAAATACTTTTTTTCCTTTATCTTAGCACGTTTCCTTCACTGTGGGGGTAATTAAATGTCTCCTAAATGTGACTCAAGTAAATAGTGTTAGAGGATTATACCGAAATAAAATATCGATACACGAAAAATGTAAACATCGGGAGATAGCATCGCGGCTGAAAATCGAGTGACCAATATTTGGATAGATACGGTAATTACAACCGATTTTGTTTTATCCAGCTCTGACTTAAATATATTGAATATCAAATACTAGCATACGTCGCAGACTTGCTCATAGATTGTGCAAAGAAAAGTGGGGAAGGGGAAATGGACACACACTACAGCACGAAGAAATCAGAACAATGCGAGTGAACGTCAGGGGAGGAGGGCGGGAAAACGCCGAGGCATTGTTGGTCTCGAGACATGCGCACTGCGGTTAGCTACCTTCGCCCCCCCCCAACCTGCACCACTCTAACTTGCCAACCATAAAATGTGATTGGATGACTCTATCGAGGGGCATTTGTCATTGCTGTGCTTGTTCTGGTGAATTATATATAGAGATTTTATAATATAATTTTAAAAAATTAAAATATTAATTATAATATAAACTAAATTGTTACTTTCGTTTCATTGGCGTACACGTCTTCATTCGATGCACTTAATATTCCCTAATGAATTTTTGTTCCGGGGGGGGGGCGTGGGAGGCACATGCTCATTAAACAGATCTGAACACAACACTTGTCATTGCCAGTAGCTGATTGGTAAGTTGTTTTAATTGAGCTAACGGAGAAAAAAAAAGATGATTTTATATTAGTGAAGCCACTGGGTCACGAGTCTGAGATTGCCATATAGATATGCGACACTATTCTGGAACATTTTCCCTCTATTTGTCTGGGACTCCCATTTGACAAAGTATTTCAAGGCACGCGCTAGAGCTGTAAAACTCCAATACATTAGGAGTTACAATTAAAGATTGACAGCCATGAAACTCAGTAACGGTTCCCATTCGTTACGACGCATGCGATACACAAGAAAACGCAGTAGCCATTTTTAAATAGAGCTATGTGTTTGGGGTAAAAATGTTGGACCGATCGAAGCTTATTGCCAGTGAATAAGCCTATTCTATTTTCTAACTATACATTATAACCGGTTGAAAAAATAACATTTTTCTGGGCTTTGATTTATTTTTCAAAGAAAGTAGCTTCATATATTTTTTTTACACTTGTAAGGATATTTTTTTCATGACACTTTGCTGATCAAATTTAAATGATTTCTATATACCATGATAAATAGTGTTGGAGAGGAGTTACAACATGCCACCGAACGGTGGCGGAACGTCCTTGGACGGGCTTTGTTGCTCGTTTATAGATAACTTATTTAAAATTTAAAGGGCAAAGATTTACGTAATTTTTTTAAAAATATTATTATTAAACTAATTATTCTTATTTAAAATGAAAATTGTTCTAGTGGCAACAGTGGCATCTATTACCCAATGATTAATGGGAATCTTAACACAACTTCAGGTAATCAAGATCAGAAAATCATATTTAAATTTAGACCTGGATATAGGAACCTGTGATAATGCTTGAGTTCAGATTTCGCTTAGATACTGGAACTAATAAAAGAAATATTGTTTTCTCTTTTATTAAATTAAAGCAATTTTTTTCTTTGTTATCTTTTCACTATTTCATTGTTGCTGATGAAGGTGTTTTGTACATGTCTATTTTCTATAGACATTCAAGGCGAAGAGATTCGTTGGTGGCTGAATAATGGACATATCTGATAAATTTGCGTTGGCAAGGCAACAGTCAAACAGTAACAAGGTTTTAGTTATGTTATGACGCCAGGGGAGAGGGAGGTTACCGTTGTTTGACGATGGGAGGTTACACTTGATGTATTTATACACTACCCCACGGGAGCTGATTAACCCCTTTCAGCTGACGCGTGGCCCACAAGTGGTACATTACTTCGTGGCATCGCTCAGCAAGTCAAAGGTGATGTTGAGTGAATGTACATGTATTGAGAAAACTCTTAGTTAATCTCATGTGTCATGGATATTATTAACCCTTTTAAGCCGGGGCCAAGGAATCATACCAAGTGTTGGTGAAAGTACATCTTGAAGTACAAGAAAGATGAGATCAAAGGCGAGGTTGAATAGTAGGCAGTTGCCTAATGAAGGATTCAATTCCAATTTACTACATTTACTTTACATTTAATTAATTCCCTTTGAAATAATAGTCATTTTATTTAACTTTTAACGAAATATATATTACGTGCCATTTACCAATGCTTTACGTTGTTGTTTAGCCCTAATCGGGTGTTTGGGAGAATGGTGTTCGTTCAGGTAAAACGTCTTTGGAAGTGATCAACTGATTTCAAGTATGGTATAATTCCCGTCTACCTCTTCCCCGGAAAAGTATATATGTTACAGGCAATGTGTGAATGCCTAGGAATTGTAAAGAATGCTTGGATTTCACACATTGCCTGTAACATATACACTAAACTTTGAAACAGACAAACTCATTGTTTTTCCGATGCACATTTTCGTCATTGTTTTTTTTTCTTATGTAGCTATCTCTTTCTTGCATCTTCATTTAATTTTCCTACACTTTTCATTCGAATTAATTGTCCCCTTAGTTGGGCTAGTCTGGTCTCTCGGCCATGAGAATTGGACTGGCAAAAATAAAAAAATAAAAATTTGAATTTTTAAAAATATCATCACTTACAGCAGAGTTG
Source organism: Ampullaceana balthica (assembly GCA_944989445.1). Taxonomy (NCBI): domain Eukaryota; kingdom Metazoa; phylum Mollusca; class Gastropoda; family Lymnaeidae; genus Ampullaceana; species Ampullaceana balthica. The sequence continues at coordinate 927,211 of CALYLW010000134.1, read as the reverse complement.
TTACAAGACGTTTTCCATCGAAAATCTAATGTGATATCAGTTGCATTAAAATTATATAAGTTATCATTTCATTTACATTTCTATTTTGATACAAGTTTCTGATTTAAATTAAGATAACAGTTCATTTAAACGTCTATTAAACAAAGTTCCCTGTGATAGCGTGAAAACTCTCCGTCAGTCAATCCGAAAATTATTTTAAAAATTAAACAACGCCGTAAAAACACAGTTTTTGAACATAAATCCCTTATTTATGAGACAGAACTCATCGCGACAAACATTTACATACTGAAACTCATTTAAGTCCCCTTTGCTGTAAAACTCGTGGTCACCGATGGCATGCGTGAACGACTCAAGTGGCACGGGACGCCGAACAATAACAAACTGTGAAATTGAATTACCTATTTACCTATAGTTGTATAGAATTAAACTAAAAGTGCATTAATTTAATTACGTTACATTCGATCGATCTGAAATGTTGATACGATGCATTGTTAGGTGACACGAGTCTATATGCAAAATTTCAGCTCGATAGCAGCACGGGAAGTGGGTCATTTTTCACTTTTGTTTTTCCGTCCGACCAAGACAGACAGAGAGAGACTGCGGTAAAGTTAATATAAGGGATTTAAATATTACGTGATCTGGTTGAAAACGCTCAATGTGGGGAAAAGCTCAGCTTTCTGCAGAGTGCAGAGCCATTTATTTTCAAACATGGAGGAGAAATGTAATTATACCGGATAACCGCGGCTATTCAAATTATTCAACGTTTAATTAATATTATCAGCGTGAGCCCAGAGTTATTACAAGAATTGCGGCATGGGTGGCCCTTTTCCAATACCCTCTGCACGCATGTGTTACAAAATACTTTTAAGAGTGATATTATGCTTTTATTTGATAACACGATTTGTAAATATTATTCATCCAATTTAAGTAAACTGAGGTCGTAAAATATCCGTTGCCTTAGTATTGTCGATAATATTTTTTCTCCGCCAGTTTATGATTTTGTAGAGTAAAGATATAATTCAGAGTCTAGCAATCTCTATTAGGAACGCACTTCGACTTACTGCTTAATTGAAAAAAAATTACCTAAACAAAGTATACATATTCACCACGTTGGAATAGCAACTCAGACACTGGTCTGTTCTCAACCTTTACATCATTGAATCTTCAACATACAACCATCACTTCACCTCCTATTTTCTGATCTGCTCACACCAATATTTTCATCACATAATCACAATTTCGTCGTCCTTTTTTCATGGGGGTTTTTTGTTTGTTCTCAGCGAGTGATTACCACGCTGTCGTCACCACACCATTATCATTTGCCAATTACCACCACTGTTTTGTCATTGTCACAGCACTTCTCTCAACGAACCGTCAACTTTTCTAGTAGAATGCAACCAATTATTTTTGACGCAGGAATTTCAAGTTGAAATCGAACATTAACAAGGCTTCGTCACGTGATCACGTACATATGGCTGCAGGGAAACTGAAAATGCACGTGATGTGTAATGTTGACACGCGAGGTGACATGCTGATATTGATGTGCGATCCTGACACCTGATGTAGGATTATAACACGTGATGTGTGATCATGACACGTGACGTGTGATATTGGCATATAATGTATGTTTCATTCACGTGGTATTTAGTTACCAGAAATTACCAGATGTGCTCCGGGGATCACATTCAATTGCGAATTAAAGGGGGGGGGGCTAAACGGGCTAAAGCCAGGGGCCCCCGATGATTAGGGGCCCCCAAAATTAGTATATTTTTATAAGAAAGATGGAAAAATGTTTGCATGAATTCCTGAAAATATCATAAATTAAATAAATTAATTTAAAAAAACAGATTTTATAGGCTCACTAAGAGAAAATATTAAAGATTATTGTTTATATTTTTAAAATTTACAACTTGCATTAGGCTCCTGTGGCCTTGAGGTAAAAAGCCGGCCTGCTGTGCAAGCGGTCACGCGATCGATTCCCGGCGTGGGCACAAGTTTGTTTTATTTTTAAATTGTATTTTTACACTCAATATTAGGATACCGGCAAACAGTTATTTCTTCGTATTCCATTTTTTCATGAATAATCTTTTTGGCTGGGACGGCCGATCCCGTAGTGCAGATAAAGTAATTTAAAGGAACCGATGAACTATTTAGTTACGAGTTACTGTCTTATATCAGCTGCTAGAAATCATTTTATTTAAAGGGATGCTGGCTGGATAGGGCCCCAGTTTGAATTGCAGCCTGGGGCCCCGTGCAGTCTTAATCCGCCCCTGATCACAGTGGTATCCTACGTTGTATCGTTGGTCCTAGAACGTGAGGTTTCATATAGACTCCTCATACGGGGGGGGGTGTTCTCCATGAGATTTGGTGATTTGATCCATTTCATTCATTGGCTGGGGTGTGCCTATTAGATTGATGTTATGATCCATGTCATTCATTTGCTGGGGTGTTCTCCATGAGATTTGGGGATATGATCCATTTCATTCATTGGCTGGGGTATGCCTATTAGATTTGATGCTATGATCCATGTCATTCATTGACTGGGGTGTGCCTATTAGATTGATGCTATGATCCATGTTATTCATTGCCTTGGGTAAGCCTATTAGATTAGATGCTATGATCTATTACATTCGTTGGCTGGGGTGTGCCTATTAGATTTGATGTTATGATCCATGTCATTCATTTGCTAGGGTGTTCCTATTAGAATTGATGTTATGATCCTTGTCATTCATTGACTGGGATGTGCCTATTAGATTTGATGTTATGGTCCATGTCATTCATTTGCTGGGAACAAAATGTGTTCATGAAACTGTTGAAAGTTGTGGGGGTAAATGGAATTAACGTGAGTAATTCGTCATAGTATTAACATGCAGAGAAATAACAAGTTTGAGTTGACAGTAAGTTAAAAAATTTAATACGGCCACATTTCGTGATTAGAATTAAGAAACACTAAGAAGTTATTTGGTCAAATGAGCTGGATACTCGTCCTTTGTAGGAAATTGTAATATTCTTACAAATGAAATATCTTTCACGGACTAATTATTGTCTAGTCATTAAAATATTTCCAATCATCAAAATATCTCATAGCTATGAAAATATTTACTAATCATCAAATATTTCATAGTACACATACAATTTTTTATTTATTTTATCAAATATTTGGTAGTACTCGGCGATTATTTGATTAACTCGACACATTCTTAATACGATTTAAACATTCGCTAGGTCAAATGATCAAATAATTTGCACCTATCAAATATGGGATAAAGCGGAAGAAAAATTCCAAAAAGCAATCGGAAATAGATTAAAGACACACGTTTTTCTGAGTCCAGTGGAGGGCACCGAGCGTTATTTTTGTTAGAAGCAATTATTAGAGCCAGTTAACTCCCTTGTTCCTGCATGAATCTTCCTCCGCCCCACGTCACTATCAGTCCTATATGTGCTTTACCTAACAAGACAAGCTGAGAAGCCAATCTCCTCTCAGAGCTGAAACAGGTTTTTCTCTCATCGTTCCCGAAACGTTCTCTATCAATAAGAAGCTCATATACAGCATGACTGAGTGGGTTTGGTTTGATAGAAGATTGATCAGATGAAAAAAAAAGATGCTGCAGGGAGAGGGGGGACTGCATTGTTACCAAGCACGCCTCTGGACCTAACACTGTCGTAGTCGTGACGCTATGATAGAGAACGCGAGTGAGTCGTTAAGCGGACAATTAGCGAGCGCCGATTGAGTGCTCGTCTGCCACCACGATGGACGGATAGGCAAGAGTTGGTTATTGGAACCTTCGCCGTCCGATTGGCCGGCAAGTTTAGAGGAAGACGCTTTCAGACTCAGGGAGAATTTCTATTGGTTTTTTTTTCTTTTATAAAACTGGGTGAATTAGTTTAGATTTAGTTTCATGATGGAGGAGTTTCTAACTCGGTGTTGTCAATGTCAGAACGGTGCGTTGCTTCATTTGTTGCTGGACACTGAAGCCGTCTGGCTTTTTAAGGTCTGGTCATTTAAATATTCTTGAGTTAATTATTACCCAAAATACTCATTGATCAAAGTTTTTATGAAATTTTTAAACAACGTGAGGTTTGTAATTGTTATTGATTCCAGTGGACATTCAAGAACGAAATAATAGTTGTGTGGCTATTTTCATTTATGTGACATGTCTTTATTTTCCCCCCTTTTTAAGGTAGGAAATTACCATTTCAGATTAACAGACCTGCTTTTGTATGTTGCTTCATAATTTATTGAAATATCAACAATTTTTTTTTATATTTGAAATTACCTTAAACTTTTTTAGTGAGTTTCCTTTAGAATGTACTCTATTACACCAAATGTGTTACATGTATCCCTTTAGTGTTAACATACTTTTTTAATGCGTTGTTAGCTAAAATGTTTTCAGGTGCAAGATGCCTTATACAAATATATTTAAATATGTAAAGTGTTGTAAAATATCAAAACTCTGGAAGTCTTGCGATAATGTGACTGACAGTTGAATAGGAATATTAATACCAAAGAGTTTAAAAACTTATAGTAAAGGCTTTAAGAGTAAAGTTATTGTGCCATGCTCTTTGCGATACTATTAATACCATTACCAGTGATGTCATATTATAACTACACATAAAATATGTGGTTCTTTAATATAGCATTGTCCCCACCTAACACATCGTGGTTTTTTTAACAGTTAATCTTCGTTCTAATTAAAAGTTTGCACTAGACCTACGATTATACAGGGTGATTGTAATAGTGTGTATATTATGTATAAAAGAATTGAATTTTAGATGTACTCAATATGAAAATATATATTTTTTTACTATACAGGAAAAATAAAAGACGCGACAGAAGCACAACTCAATGGATATTGCCACTCAGCCAGCAGCAGGTACGTACAAAGTCAGCGAGACATTGGATGCTCAATTATTGGATGTTTACTTTCGATGGTTTCTCTTGTACTGAACAATTCACTGACCAAAGGAAAATTTTAATTCAATGCAGATGTTATCATGACCCAGCAAGCTACATATTGTCAAACATAATATCTAACATGATATCAAACAATAAATAAACATCAAAATTAAAACCAAACAAAACATCAACCAGAACATTAAATCAAACTATCAACACATGATGTCTTGGTCTATATAAGGTATTTGAAGCTCTTCTTTTTAAGAGTAATTTTTTTTTAAATCTTCAAAGTCAAGCTTAGCAAATTTGATTAAAACACTAAAATAAATCCATACCCAGCAATTTTTCAATATTGTCAGTATTTCTAATTTGTTGGCTATTTTCCACTTCATATTAAAATAAGTGAAGAAACCATTCAGCCCTGCGACTTAACCAAACCAAATTGTAAAAATATTTATCATAAATTTGTTATACATGGTAACATACAACATCCTGTTTTTAACCTTAAAATACGAATGTGTTCTTTAAAAAAAAACTACAGGTGTTTTGATCTGCTGTTTGTTAGCACCCAAAACTCCCTGCTGCTCATTCGCTCATGACTCACGCTGCACTGCTGTTTTGTTTAGCTCCACATGTGGGCAAAGCTGTATTGTTTGTTTTGAAATGCATTCATTCATCTGCTTTGACACGTGTCTGTTTGAAGCGGGTATCTTCATGTTATATCATCAGCTGGTCTTTTATGTCTTAGTCACTACCCCCCCCCCTTTTGTGGCTGTGGCACTGTCACATTGTGGCATCGTTGTGTGGTGACCCCCCGAGTGTTGAGGTGCTTTAGTTTCTGTACAGTGACAGTTTTAATGTGGTGTTCCTTATTATCTGGCATGTCACTGTTGAATGTCTTATTTAAGGCATGTTCATAATGTGTGTTCTCCGTGGTTTGTGTAATCATTCAAATATTTAAAACATGTTTTTTGTTCAAAGACTTAAAATACGGAAAGATGGATTCGATTTTAAATTTTAACTTGTAAAACACATTTCAGAAGAAGGAATTTCGGTTTTCTAAAAATAGGATTTATGACGATGTTACATGTCATTCTAAATTAAGGTCTAGCCTTGAAGTATGTTGTTTGTTTCCTTCCCTACATTTTGAAGTACACTAACTGTCTTATAATTGCAATACGTAGTGGCTCTGTTCACCTCGATGTTATGTGCACCATGATGCACTCAACATCTCTGTTACTACCGGTCGTGCGGTCGATGACACAATCACCTAAATCTACACCTTACTTTAAGCCGTTGGATGTTTAATTTCGTGTAATTGTGAGGTTTCATAAACGACATTTATCCGCTGTGTTGTGACACGGTTATTGCAAGGAAGTTTGCAATGTGCAATGTGCAATGTGCAATGTGCACTGTTTTTTTTTCTTACTTTTGCGGGCGTATCTAAAATGTAAATTTAATTGCCACTATCGACCCCTGATCTACTTCTAAAAACATTTACTGACCCAATTTATAAGGCATTCACATGCGTATTGTAGTTCTCATTGATTACCTCAATATTAGGGAAACATCAATTCAATAATTTTGAATCATATCTTTAAATTTAGTTTTTTCAACGACTCCAAAATGTTTGAGTTAAATTCGAGCATCGTTACGATCTGGAATAAAAACTTATTTTTTGAGTCACTGGATTCAGCCACGTGACAGACAATCAAATGTTTGAAAGCCACGAGACGGGATTATGGCGTGTTTTTTTTTCAGCTTATGGAATAAATCCAAACCGATGGTCAAGCGAGGTCAATGTGAGCCCCTCGTAACGTCACCGCTAGTTTTATGTTCAGTGGTGTTTTATAGTTATATGAAGAGCCAGGTTGTATGCGGTGGTGTACTTGTTCCGGTTCAAGACGTTTAGTTCCGGTCGTAAGGGTACGTGAGGCGATGGACTGAGTTCTCGCGCTGATGAATGAGATCAGTTTTTTGCTTTTTTAGGAATGACAAACTTTCATCGGTCAACGCTATAATGGTCCTGAGCTATATAAGAAGCTGAGTCAATGCGTTCATGTGTCGTTGTCGTATTTTTAAAACGATGTTTCTTCTAACGCGAATATTTGTTAGTGTTACACACTTTACATTATTCCCGTTGAACTAATTACCGAGAAATTATTTATAAAATGCATTGTATAATCTTATATTGGCGAAGCCAAATATTAACTGTCGAGATCGTCGTTATTCATTGTAAACTTCTGGACAGTCGAATGAAACCGTTTTATTTCACATGCCTATTAACTTAAGGACGCGTTGATTTTATTTTGTATTTCTCCAGCATTATATCGAAAGGTATGTTTCAATTTCACTCTTACCACATAGGAAATAGGTAGCACAAAGATATTATAGTTACACATGCCTTAAATAATGATTTACTCACAAAATTGCTTTTAAAGTTTAAATATATAAATACTAGGTTGTGCTGCGGCGCCGTGGCGTCTGCGGTGCCCACTTTTTTAGGGTGCCTACGGCGCCCACCTTTTTCAAAAGCCCAACTAACTTGTCCTTGTATGATAAATACTTAATATTAAAATTCCTTAAATGTACATAAAGTACTTTATAATAAGGGGGTTTTTTTTTGGTCAAAAGCCTAAGTAACTTATCCTTGTATGATAAATACTAAATATTCCTTAAATGTACACAAAGTATTTATATAATATTTTTTACAGTGCTAATCACCCAGCGATTTTTTACCTAATTTTAGAAAGCAGCGCACCAAATTACTGCACCAAAAAATAACTCTTTGAGTCAGTCAGCACTGTTTACAACACAAATGCTGACGTCAAATGTTCGTGCGTTGTTTGGTTAATGTTAATCTGAAAACCAAAATGTTTATGATATGTAAGTCTATATTTTCAATTTTAGATAAAGTAGAGTGATGTCTCTTAGTATCTGACAACTATTAGCTAGTCATACATAATTGAGGGTAAATATATATATGATGTGTATATATAGATATTATATTATATTAAATATATATATATTATACTAGATAAATGTTGAAAGGAGAATTAACCTCATTTAATCTTACATCCCAGAGAGCCAAATAAGATAGTAAAATTGTGTATACAAAAAGAACGAATCTTAATGGAATGAAATAAGCTCCTCATTTTGACAGGTTAAAGTGTTTATCCACTTGCCTCCCTTGACTTTTAACTTCCAGACCTCCAGCTAAAAAAGTTCGACATGACTGATACAAGCGCAATATGTGACTGACGTTAGCTTTACGTCCGGCTTATCTTTGCTTGACCTGGCTGACCACAGAACGAGGCGATCTAAATGTCAGAGGAAATGGACGGAAATGGATAGAGCAGATACAATCACGTGATAGAACTCAGCATGCCAATCCGCGACTTGGTCAGACTTTCTGGACCAACACATCAGACTTTAGATAGTGGGGGAGGGGGTGGTTGTTATTGAAATGGATTTCCTCCAGATTGCGGCCTCTCCCCCCCCTCTCCCACAGATTTCCCCGTGTTAGGCCTGGGACTGATTACAGCTGTTGCACCAGGTGTGGGACTTTAGTGGAACAGACCACGGAGACCCGCCAGGCCACTGGCAGATAAATAAAGTTGGTTGACCCCCCCTCCCGCTCCCCACACACACTCCCTCAGATAACAAAGTCAAAACACCATTTGTTTCACCGCAATCAATCAGGAGAATGATTTGTGTGTGGAACATTCACTGGCGGAAACAGCTGCTCGACAAACGAACCTGTTATCTACGTGGCATTAACGAGTGGTCAAACGGCGAGTGGGGTGGGGTGGTTCAATGACCCTTAGGCCAGAGAAAATAAATCATTGACCAGTTATGGACGTCAAGACGACGAATGTTGTTTTAACTGACCTTTGTATTTGGTGTTAACTCAGCAACGAGTCAATAAGTATTCAATCTTCTACTCCTTATTAAAACAGAAAGGAGTTTGACGTTTCAAGAATCCTGGCCCCGTGTATCTGGGAGTTGCAGAAATTTTCATTGCGTTCTTTTTATAGCATCTGGGTTTGAATTCAGTTTTTTATATATTTTTTTCTACAGCAGTTGCCATTCGAGGTTAATCTGACCCGTCCACCGGGATTCTAGTGACTTATTGCCTTGTCCAGACTTGAGTTTGGATTCACGCCTTAGTCAAACTCAGCTTGATTGACTCTCTGAATGGGTTTAACTGTTGGAACTGTCTGAATGGGTTCAACTATTGAGACTGTCTGAATGGGTTCAACTATTGAGACTGTCTGAATGGGTTCAACTATTGAGACTGTCTGAATGGGTTCAACTATTGAGACTGTCTGAATGGGTTCAACTATTGAGACTGTCTGAATGGGTTCAACTATTGAGACTGTCTGAATGGGTTCAACTATTGAGACTGTCTGAATGGGTTCAACTATTGAGACTGTCTGAATGGGTTCAACTATTGAGACTGACTGAATGGGTTCAACTATTGAGACTGTCTGAATGGGTTCAACTATTGAGACTGTCTGAATGGGTTCAACTATTGAGACTGTCTGAATGGGTTCAACTATTGGAACTGTCTGAATGGGTTCAACTATTGAGACTGTCTGAATGGGTTCAACTATTGAGACTGTCTGAATGGGTTCAACTATTGAGACTGTCTGAATGGGTTCAACTATTGAGACTGTCTGAATGGGTTCAACTATTGGAACTGTCTGAATGGGTTCAACTATTGAGACTGTCTGAATGGGTTCAACTATTGAGACTGTCTGAATGGGTTCAACTATTGAGACTGTCTGAATGGGTTCAACTATTGAGACTGTCTGAATGGGTTCAACTATTGGAACTGTCTGAATGGGTTCAACTATTGAGACTGTCTGAATGGGTTCAACTATTGAGACTGACTGAATGGGTTCAACTATTGAGACTGACTGAATGGGTTCAACTATTGAGACTGTCTGAATGGGTTCAACTATTGAGACTGTCTGAATGGGTTCAACTATTGAGACTGTCTGAATGGGTTCAACTATTGAGACTCTCTGAATGGGTTCAACTATTGAGACTGTCTGAATGGGTTCAACTATTGAGACTGTCTGAATGGGTTCAACTATTGAGACTGTCTGAATGGGTTCAACTATTGAGACTGTCTGAATGGGTTCAACTATTGAGACTGACTGAATGGGTTCAACTATTGAGACTCTCTGAATGGGTTCAACTATTGAGACTGTCTGAATGGGTTCAACTATTGAGACTGTCTGAATGAATTCAACTATTGAGACTGTCTGAATGGGTTCAACTATTGAGACTGACTGAATGGGTTCAACTATTGAGACTGACTGAATGGGTTCAACTATTGAGACTGTCTGAATGGGTTCAACTATTGAGACTGTCTGAATGGGTTCAACTATTGAGACTGTCTGAATGGGTTCAACTATTGAGACTGTCTGAATGGGTTCAACTATTGAGACTGTCTGAATGGGTTCAACTATTGAGACTGTCTGAATGGGTTCAACTATTGAGACTCTCTGAATGGGTTCAACTATTGAGACTGTCTGAATGGGTTCAACTATTGAGACTGTCTGAATGAATTCAACTATTGAGACTGTCTGAATGGGTTCAACTATTGAGACTGTCTGAATGGGTTCAACTATTGAGACTGTCTGAATGGGTTCAACTATTGAGACTGTCTGAATGGGTTCAACTATTGAGACTGTCTGAATGGGTTCAACTATTGAGACTGTCTGAATGGGTTCAACTATTGAGACTGTCTGAATGGGTTCAACTATTGAGACTGTCTGAATGGGTTCAACTATTGAGACTGTCTGAATGAATTCAACTATTGAGACTGTCTGAATGGGTTCAACTATTGAGACTGTCTGAATGGGTTCAACTATTGAGACTGTCTGAATGGGTTCAACTATTGAGACTGTCTGAATGAATTCAACTATTGAGACTGACTGAATGAATTCAACTGATGCTCCAGTCATATCATTGTATCAACCCTGAGTCTTACTTGCTTACAGTTCTGAGCCAATGAATAAGGTTCTCCGTACAAGCCAACTGACTGACACAAAGAAAGACGATTCTACTGTAAGACATTCGAATTTCGGTTCTTGACCGAAAAATTTCCGGAATGTTCGACTGACTGAAGACTTAATTTTTCTGTACCCCAACAAATAAGATTTCATCCTAGGAAAAATATTATTTTTTTTAAAGATGAATTAAATTATCAATATTTTTCCTGTGATAAATTATGAATATATTCTCAAAAGTCAACAGCTCAAAGGATTCTATTTTTTAAAAGAATCCTTGAGGAAATCGTTTTGTGTTACTTTAACTATTGAATTATTTCAATTCTTTTTCCTCCTTATATCAGTTCCATCGAATGTTGACAACAATTTTTCCACAGCTTCAAACAGACGAAGTCCGTATGGTATTGAATTTAGTATTCTGTCACAAGACTACTAGAATATTTTGGCGGGTTCAAATAATCACTAGGACTGTCTTATTTTAACAATTTCAGTCAAAGATATCGTTGCATATACTTTCTTGTAAGTCTTTTCATCTAGTTCTCAGAGGGGCAACGTATGAGATATATAACTTTTATTTCCTAATATTAATAACTCGTTTTCGTTTTCTCACACTAGAATCGATAATCTTATACATTCTATCCTTTGAATTTTCCGCCAATAAAATAAATAATAATATTAATAATGATACAGTGTTTTTTTTGGAGTCGGAGCCAATATTTTCATATCTTTACTCCAGTAATCCCCTCGCAATAATATGTTATGACTGGCCCATAGCAATATCTTTCCCACTTCATCCTCTCAAATAAATATATAAATATATTGATAATAACTAAATCATTTTATTTCTAGCTTGGCAATAAAACTTCCTGTCTCATTAATAATAAAGTTGAGAGCTACTTAGACTATAGGGTTACAGTTGTTCTATGACAGTAATTTATTCAAAGGCGGGGGTGATTTAAGACTGAGATACAGAGATCATAATTGTCACATGATAGCTTGTTTACTTTCCTCGTTCCGCAATTAGCAGTAATATTTTTTAAAGTTCAACACCATTATAGAAGACTCTTTAGCAAAGTGAGTGGGAGAGCCCCGTTTTTATCTTTACCCAATAAGTTTGTTTTCATGCTGTTTTCTAAATTTCTAAGAAACGTACGTCTTCTATTCTGTTAGTTTTGAGATTATAGCTTAATATCCTGCGACATCTGTTGGGCAGTGCCATACAATATTGTCTGAGCGAATGGGGTGGTACAAAACGCGATAAAAAGGGTGTATGTCTCTTTTGTAGCCTGAACTTATCTTGTTCCACAATGTATGGATGTAAACAAAACCTGGTCCCTCTGTTTGAATGCAACAATCAGAACTTTATCAGGCCATGTACTGTACATTATTGTTGTTCAAACTAAAACCATTTAGACGAGACAACTGTCCTTTGTTGTGTGAGTTATTGTACTCTGTGCTGATACAGAAACGCTTCCTTTAAATGATTTCTGTATTCATGTGTGTGCCCCATCGACGTCATTAAGTTATTGTACTCTGTGCTGATACAGAAACGCTTCCTTTAAATGATTTCTGTATTCATGTGTGTGCCCCATCGACGTCATTAAGTTATTGTACTCTGTGCTGATACAGAAACGCTTCCTTTAAATGATTTCTGTATTCATGTGTGTACCCCATCGACGTCATTAAATTATTGTCGGTAGGGGAGGTAAGTTACTGATGTAAATATCTGTGCTGGTCAAGTTGAGAAGAAAGGCTTATCGCCAATATTTTGAGAAAGGAAAGAGAAGAGGGTGAGGGAGTTCGCCCTCGCATTAAGGGAAAAAGAGAGGAGGAGGTCAGGGCATCATCTACCTTCACTTCAACGCGTAGTCCACTAAGTGTATGACCAGACCGAGAGTTAAGCTAACACCAGGCGCTATCGAATGTCCACCGGAGGTAGGGTTCAGCGTTGAGCCGTCTTTGGCTGAGCTAATCCTGTACTTGCCACCAATTAGAGAGAGTGCTTCAGGAGGGTTCTCAAACAACCCGTCACGTACACACAATAGAATAGGAGACGCGTTTAAAATAAAATCTTGCGTACATTGATACATATGAGAGCTCATATTTTACCAAACGTGTATTTTTATTAGATTGGTCTAGAAGGGATTTTGACGGTTTTTCTTTTTAATATGTTAGTGTAAGTTGTGCACAAATACGTCTTTAGTATAAATATAACGTCTTTAGTATAAATATAACGTCTTTAGTATAAGTATCAGGTCTTTAGTATAAATATAACGTCTTTAGTATAAATATAACTTCTTTAGTATACATATAACGTCTTTAGTATAAATATAACGTCTTTAGTATAAATATAACGTCTTTAGTATAAATATAACGTCTTTAGTATAAATATAACGTCTTTAGTATAAATATAACGTCTTTAGAATAAATATAACGTCTTTAGTATAAATATAACGTCTTTAGTATAAATATAACGGCTTTAGTAAAAATATAACTTTTTTAGTATAAATATAACGTCTTTAGTATAAATATAACTTCTATAGTATAAATATAACATCTTTAGTATAAATACAACTTTTTTAGTATAAATATAACGTCTTTAGTATAAATATAACGTCTTTAGTATAAATATAACGTCTTTAGTATAAATATAACGTCTTTAGTATAAATATAACGTCTTTAGTATAAATATAACGCCTTTAGTATAAATATAAGGTCTTTAGTATAAATATAACGTCTTTAGTATAAATATAACTTCTTTAGTATACATATAACGTCTTTAGTATAAATATAACTTCTTTAGTATAAATATAACGTCTTTAGTATAAATATAACGTCTTTAGTATAAATATAACGTCTTAAGTATAAATATAACGTATTTAGTATAAATATAACTTCTTTATTATAAATATAACGTCTTTAGTATAAATATAACGTCTTTAGTATAAATATAACGTCTTTAGTATAAGTATAACGTCTTTAGTATAAATATAACGTCTTTAGTATAAATATAACGTCTTTAGTATAAATATAACGTCTTTAGTTTACATATAACGTCTTTAGTATAAATATAACGTCTTTAGTATAAATTTAACGTCTTTAGTATAAATATAACGTCTTTAGTATAAATATAACGTCTTAAGTATAAATATAACGTCTTTAGTATAAATATAACTTCTTTATTATAAATATAACGCCTTTAGTATAAATATAACGTCTTTAGTATAAATATAACTTCTTTACTATAAATATAACTTCCTTAGTATAAATATAACGTCTTTAGTATAAATATAAATTCTTTAGTATAAATATAACGTCTTTAGTATAAATATAACGTCTTTAGTTAAATATAACGTCTTTAGTATAAATATAACGTCTTTAGTATAAATATAACGTCTTTAGTATAAATATAACGTCTTTAGTATAAATATAACTTCTTTAGTATAAATATAATTTCTATAGTATAAATATAACATCTTTAGTATAAATACAACTTCTTTAGTATAAATATAACGTCTTTAGTATAAATAAAACGTCTTTAGTATAAATATAACGTCTTTAGTATAAATATAACGTCTTAAGTATAAATATAACGTCTTTAGTATAAATATAACTTCTTTATTATAAATATAACGTCTTTAGTATAAATATAACGTCTTTAGTATAAATATAACTTCTTTAGTATAAATATAACTTCCTTAGTATAAATATAACGTCTTTAGTATAAATATAAATTCTTTAGTATAAATATAACGTCTTTAGTATAAATATAACGTCTTTAGTATAAATTTAACGTCTTTAGTATAAATATAACGTCTTTAGTATAAATATAACGTCTTTAGTATAAATATAACGTCTTTAGTATAAATATAACTTCTTTAGTATAAATATAAATTCTATAGTATAAATATAACATCTTTAGTATAAATACAACTTCTTTAGTATAAATATAACGTATTTAGTATAAATATAACGTATTTAGTATAAATATAACTTCTTTAGTATAAATATAACGTCTTTAGTATAAATATAATGTCTTTAGTATAAATATAACGTCTTTAGTATAAATATAACGTCTTTAGTATAAATATAACGTCTTTAGTATAAATATAACGTCTTTAGTATAAATATAACTTTTTAGTATAAATATAACTTCTTTAGTATACATATAACGTCTTTAGTATAAATATAACGTCTTTAGTATAAATATAACGTCTTTAGTATAAATATAACGTCTTCAGTATAAATATAACTTCTTTAGTATAAATATAACGCCTTAAGTATAAATATAACGTCTTTAGTATAAATATAACGTCTGTAGTATAAATATAACGTCTTTAGTATAAATATAACGTCTTTAGTATAAATATAACGTCTTTAGTATAAATATAACGTCTTTAGTATAAATATAACGTCTTTGGTATAAATATAACGTCTTTGGTATAAATATAACGTCTTTAGTATAAATATAAAGTCTTTAGTATAAATATAACGTCTTTAGTATAAATATAACGTCTTTAGTATAAATATAACGTCTTTAGTATAAATATAACGTCTTTAGTATAAATATAACGTCTTTAGTATAAATATAACGTCTTTAGTATAAATATAACGTCTTTAGTATAAATATAATGTCTTTATTTTCAAGAATTATCCAATCATTAAAGATGGAAAAACTCGACAAAAGTAAAAAAAAAGATCAAAGTAGTATTAATAGCTATGGCAATTAATACTAATTTAATAATGCAACACAAAGTCTATCTAATACAAAACTCAGATAGAAATAGAGATAAAGACACTTTTCTTGTTGTATATGCAAAAACAAACATATAATTCTTCCAGTCTGGAATTTAAGCGGGAAATGGGTTGCCTGAACAACCCAGGAAAAATCAACACATTATCAACATTCTAAGCTCTGAATAAAATGCAAGACAAGACATAAACCATGAATAAGCGGGGACGCAGCAATCTTATGAATGAGAGGAGTCTCTGTAATAAAGATATATAAGACAAATCTTACTGCCTCAATCTCGAGTCTAACATTAATACTAAAAAAGTAATAACAATATTTTTTTAACACGTTTCACAAGGCTCCTCGGCTACTTATTTGTTTAACTGTGTAAGCCACACATTATTGGCCTATGATACAGAAACATACAGTGCGTCAAAGTAGTCAAACAGTGTGCTCTATGATTTTACTACTCCGTTACTCCAAAACTCAAACAAGATGATAAGATTGAGAGAGAAATCAGGGTAAATAACATATTCATGTTTCGCTCGAACAAACCTCAATTTCTCCCAGAGTTGTCTGTCTTCGATCAGCCCTGCCTACTATTGATCAGCTCTTAGAGAAGTTTTGGTAATAATAAAATCGTTTTATAACACAGTGCTGTCAACAGCATTGTAAAGAGAGCTGTTAATAGTGTAGTTGCAATATATAAATACTCCTTCCTTAGTGTCACGAGAGAATGATCACTGAAATTTTAGACGGATGCTGTGTGTGTGCTCAAAGGATTCGAATTTAATGTTCTAGAAATTATTATTTCTTTCAATTAAGTTTTGAAAACAACAATGAAACAACACAACTTGGTGCATAAAGAATTATTCATTGATTGTGTAAGTAGTAGAGCATTAAACTTGATTTTCTCAGATAACTGTTTTTAAACTGTTGAACAATAGTAGCCGATAAAAAATTTAACAAAGACCCTTTTTAAAAAAGCAACTTTTATGTTATTGACAGAACAAGAATCATTTTATTTCTCGAAACCCCACCCCCCTGCATGGGACGTAATTGTGACACAACTCCGTCGATTATCACATTTGAAGTGAGCATCTACGAGACAATCACCCGAGCGATAAAGTCCCGCGTGGCTACAATAAATACGCATAACGATTTGCATAACGATATACATCGGGTTGGCGAGTAAAAAAAACAACAACCAACTTTAATAACACAAAGCAGACGGTAGATTTTAGTCTGAGTTAATATGTACAATGTACATAATCTTCCATGAGTTTTGTACATATACAAGATTATATATATATGTATATATATATATATATATATATATATATATATATATATATATATATATAATATTAAATATAATTTGCAATGTCACGTCTGTAGTGTCCGTGACGCTACTAATTTTAGAAAAATTACCCTGTTTTTTTATATTATAAATTTACCTAATTTTAGAAAGCAGCGCACCTAATTACTGCACTAATGCATCAAAAGGTGTTCAAATTAAAGATGCGCTGTAAAAAAAAATAGCATATGACGTCATTGTTTTCGCTCATATTTTAATTTTGGAAAAGGGAACAATGTAATAAGAAAAACCCGTAAAAAACCAAGTTTTTGACTATAAATCCTTTATGTACGAGAAGTAACTAAAAGAATGTTCATTATAATACGCAGCGCCAGACCATCCAGAAATACAAAATTGAAGTTGTGTCGTAAAACATGTTTAATATAATACGCACCGATCAGGAATATGTTTATAAAAAGAGCTGTCAATAAAATACGCACCTTATTGCGCGACAGAAAGGTTGTTCAATATAATACGCACCGCGACGCTCTATCTCAAAAAATAGCATGATACATAGGAATAAAAAAAATAATCTAAAAAATCAATAATTTAATTACGGTACATGCGATCGATCTGAAATTTTGATACATTGTTTTTATCATCGGTACGAAACTGCCTGCAAAATTTCAGCTCGCTATCTTGCGAGCAAGTGGGTTAAAAATCGATCAAAAGTTTTGGCGACAAGCAAGCAAGCAAGCAAGCAAGGTCCGCCGCAGACACCACGAGTTAATATAAAGGATTTAAAAAGAGGATTTGATGATGGTTAATTATAAAATAAAAAACAAAGGGGACACCGTAGGTGCCCTACAAACCCTATTATAAAATACTTTGTGTACATGTCAGAAAGTTTAATATTTCGTATTTATCAAACAAGGACAAGTTAGTTGGGCTTTTGAAAAAGGTCGGCGCCGTAGGCACCCTAAAGAAAGTGCATTTTTTCTAAATAAATAGATTTCAGCTGAAAACTTCCGTCATTTTTGATAGGTGATACGCTAGTATATATATATATATATATATATATATATATATATATATATATATATATATATATATATATATATATATATATAGTTTTAAATCTATTTTAATAATAATTATACTTATAAAGCAAGCATAGTTTGTACGCATAAGACAGATTTTGAATGAAAAATGAATTGCTCAACAAAATATTGCGTGGAGTTTGAAGACTGCATGGTTTGAGGATTTGGTTGAGAGAGTATTTCTATCGATTGTTGTTTGATGTTAAAATTGTTACATGAGCTGAGAAAATCTCGGCGCAGGGAAGCTAAAACTGCGTGATAACTCCAAAAAGGTCATAGCACTTATAGTAAAATCTTATTGTCATTCAAGTTTTACCCGCGTGGCTGCATATTTTGTAAATGGTTTAAAAATAGCACGGAGATTATTTAAATTATTGGCATTAGGATTTGCTGGCATTGTGTTTGAGTTTGCGAGTTAGGGTGGGCGTGATGCAAACATATATGGACATGGTGATGCTGTATGACCGATGTCATAGTGAGAGCCAGAGCTTGTATGACATGTTGTCGAACGTCGTAATATCATCGATTTGATGGTAGAAGTGCACTAGAAAGCTAAGTAAAAATTTGTGCCCATTATCAAACTTGATGTATAAATATATATTTAAAAAATAAAGATATCTTAAATGCTTCTATTAAGGTTGGTCCACAACTCTCAAATGCTCGCGAGCTTTTGAGAGGTGTGGACCAACCTTTAGGAGCCATATAAATTTATAAGAACTGAATAATAACTAATTTGGTTAATGATAAAGTTTTATAATAATTCAACAATTTTAAAGCGAAAAAAGCATACTTCAAAATTAATAATTTTTTCATTATAAGAACTCATTTTGAAAAGATAACACTTTATAGGTTAAAACTAATATTCAATTATATTTTATCAACTAGTATTGATGAAATCTATTTTAAAAGTTTGTCCTATAGATGCATCACTATTACAAAACCTTACAAGGATGAGACCAAAAATGCGTTATAACATTTTAAATATAGTAAAACACAAGTAAAAAATTCAATGAAACGTAATATTGACATCTTTTTGATAGGTTTAAAAATATTATCCTCAAATAAATATTTTAAAAGATGAAATTTCCTATTAACTATGACATTCGTAGCGCATGTACATATACAGTATAAACTTAGAAACCCATAATAGAAAATTGGTGTCTAACGCACGTTCCAAATATTACCAATCCGATTGGATGAAAGTCAACACTAGGCCACGTGACTGATTCACCGCGGGGCCGGGGTCTGTGTAAACAGACAACAGAAATCAAACAACATTACAGAGTAAATCGGTCGTGACTGCCACACGACGACTTCATCATTGCCAGGAAGACGCCAGACGGCAGAAGCACTAGAGAAAACACAACACCAGGTCCCAGTAAACATCCGGGCAAACGTTTGAGGAGTATCACTTGCACTGTCAACCCGGTGTGACAGCCAACCCGGTGAAATTGGCAACCCAGTGTAACTTTCAACCCGGTGTAATTGCCAACCCAGTGTAACTTTCAACCCGGTGTAATTGCCAACCCAGTGTAACTTTCAACCCGGTGTAATTGTCAACCCGGTGTAATTGCCAACCTGGTGTCACTGCCAACCCCGTGATACTCAATAATTTAATCAATAGCACCAGCTTCACTTATATAACTCCATCTCCTAGTCTGTGATCCAAGTTATAGGGAGCTAACTCCGGTCAAGCTACTCTTACTTAGTTTGTTGACACTAAGTTAAGATATATGACTCTAAGGACTCTAACTTAGTTCAATTTTACTTCAACTCTAAAAATCTTGACTCCAGGCAGTTTGGGATTTTACTCAGACTCTAGTCATGTTACGCTGACTCCAGTCATGTTAAGCTGACTCCAGTCATGTTAAGCTAATTCCTGTCATGTTACGCTGACTCCAGTCATGATGCGATGACTCCAGCTTTGTGACTGTCACCCATGCCGTAAATTGCGTTTAGCAAACTTCATTATAATCTTTTATTTCAAAAACTTTTATTTGAATTACTCTTACTTGCAGAAGTATTCAACTTTGATTTGAATGTCTTCACGAAAAAGAATATGAAAAAAAACCACATTCAAGTACGTAAAATCCTCACATCACTCAGTTACTCTATATATGTACCCACTGTACTCCCCAAGTGCCCTCGTGTAGTTGTACTCCAAGGAGACGTTTTTGTAGCCTGGCCCACAGTAGCACAAAAAACGATCGCTCCTCTTGTCTTTACATTTTCTTAAACACACAACCATTTGGTGCGCCGGTGAGTAGAGATAACATCCACATCGACCTTCTGTGTGTGTAGAGTCTCAGTCTCTCGAAATTACCGCCATCATCTCTGCCGTTTACAGCTGGCGCGCGCCGGACCAGTCGAAGGGAAGCTACTCACTGAAAAAAAACGTTGCGGCGATAATGGGGATGATGATTCAAGGGACATAAACACACATTTGTCAAGTCATCAAACCAGGGTACCGTGTTTCAATCCTCTCTCGTTCATCAATGTTATACTTTTGATTCTCAATGTATTTATTGATCGTTGATTCGGGAGTTCGTCTCTCCCTTTAGTTTGGAGAGTATTTTGTTCTATTCGTTCACCTCGCAAACATAAAAAAATCTGGGTTATTGCGTCAATGCCATTGTTTGGCTAGAATGTTTTTCTGTCCATTTTAGATCGGCAAATAAAGGGGTCAGTATATTTTTTCAAGAGATTTTTAAAAAAAATTTAATCTGGGGTAAAATTGCTTGTTAGCTACCCAAATATGTCGTCTCTATGGGCTATAAATGTGATAAAAATACAATAACGATAGACTGACTTAAATCTCAAATGATTTGAAAAAATTGATCAGACGAAGCACTTTGTAAATTGGTGTTATATGGTACATGGAATTTGAACCAATATTTTTACAATGTGTCATATGCGCCACATACACAAACATACCCACACATATGTATACGCATACACACATACAAGCACACACACACCACACACACATACACACACTGTCTCACTTGCTCCACAGACCCCTATGGCCTGTAAAGGGAAAAAAAATAATTTTGTATATTAAATACACGCGGGTGAACTCTAATTCTTGTAATGGATAATAGCCCCCGGAAAGGGGGGGGGGAATGTATGATATCACAATGTTTCAAAATAAATTGAACTTCTAAAACAATCGTTTCGGATTACGAAATATAATTTATCACCTTTTTAAAATAACTTTAAATAACAAAATTACAACGGTATAAAATTGTCTTTATAGTTTTATAAATTATATTTTTAAACTTTACAGAAATTATGTAGACATTTATTCACTGTCACCTTATCTTCATTTATTAAGTCTAAGCCATTATTAACCACCTAGGTGACGCGTCATTTTCTGCACCGTAGTAGAAAGAAAGTTCAAAGTCCCATATTATCTGTGTTTTTGTTTTTATTTAGATTTAGCAAAATCCAAACAAACTCACACCTTTCCCACTTTTCATCAACCGTTCCCGCACTTCACAACACCGATTGTAACAACATATTCTTCACACGTGTGTGATTCACAACACCGATTGTAACAACATATTCTTCACACGTGTGTGATTCACAACACCGATTGTAACAACATATTCTTCACACGTGTGTGATTCACAACACCGATTGTAACAACATATTCTTCACACGGGTGTGATTCACAACACCGATTGTAACAACATATTCTTCACACGTGTGTGATTCACAACACCGATTGTAACAACATATTCTTCACACGTGTGTGATTCACAACACCGATTGTAACAACATATTCTTCACACGTGTGTGATTCACAACACCGATTGTAACAACATATTCTTCACACGTGTGTGATTCACAACACCGATTGTGACAACATATTCTTCACACGTGTGTGATTCAATGTCAAAAACTGTAGCTGTAAATGTAGCCTTAAAACCACGATGACTGAAATGTTTCCGTGAAGTCTCTAGGGTTGTTTTAAATTCAACAAGGAGAAGAGTCCACTAATCACTAAGTTTTGTTTAAACACACACACATCAAAGTACAACAGGAGGTCAATTTAAAATGGTCGGAGTATTTCATCAAATTCGATTGAAAATGGAACAGTTTAACGCGTTTATAGAGTATAACCTCGTAACATTAAACCGTTTATAAAGTATATATTATCATGTATCGTCTAGGGTAATTCATACATAAATTAAACAACCCGTAAAAACAAAGTTTTTTTACTCTAAATCCCTTATATATGAGACATAACTAAAAGTAATTATTATGTTCAATATAATAAGCACCGAGCGACACACTAGCATAAAGATTTACAGATCGGGAAAATATTATAAAAGTATGTTCAATATAATACGCACCGCACCGCGTGACAGGAAAATATTTAAAAAGTAAGTTCAATATAATACGCACCGCTCGACAGTCCAGCACAAGCATTTACATGCTACAAGGAGATACATAGAGATATTCTAAAAATTCATTAATCTAATTACGGTAAATTCGATCGATCTGATATTTTGTTAGAATGCACTGGTAGGTGACAAAAATCTATGTGCACAATTTCAGCTCGATAGGATTACGGGAAGTGGGTCATTTTTAAATCCCTTATATTAACTTCACCGCCGTCTCTCTCTGTCTGTCTGTCTCTCTCTCTGTCTCTCTCTCATCATCTCATGGGCTCGGCGGGCGGAAAAACAAAAGTCGAAAATGACCCACTTCCAATGATCCGATCGAACTGAAATTTGGCACACGGACCCGTCTTACCTAACAATGCATCGTATCAAAATTTCAGATCGATCGAACGTACCGTAATTAAATTAATGCATTTTTAGTTTATCCTTATATGAGGTATGTAATTTTAATTCACGATTTGTTATTGTTTTTTTGCCACGTGAAAGTTTGAGCATTGAGGCGACCCAACGAAACGACGGTGCGCTTTTGTTTACATTTTACGTGTCACTCTGAGCTCGGTCAAGCGAATCGGTGACCAGACTTTTCCCCTCTCCCCCCACCCACCCCTCCCCCCCCCCACTAGGGTTATGATGCAAAGTTGAGTTAAGACAGATTCAGTCTGTAAATGTTTGAAAATAATCAATACTGTTAGTTATGTCTCATATATAAGGGATTTATAGTCAAAAACTTTGTTTTTACGGGTTTGTTTTATTAAATCCCTTATATTAACTTCGCGGCCGTCTCTCTCTCTCTCTCTCTCTGTCTTGGGCTCGGCGGGCGGGCGGAAAAACAGAAGTAAAAAATGACCCACTTCCCATGATCCGATCGAACTGAAATTTGGCACACGTACCCGTCTGACCTAACAATGCATCGTATCAAAATTTCAGATCGATCGAACGTACCGTAATTAAATTAATGCATTTTTTAGTTTATCCTTATATGAGGTATGTAATTCAAAATTCACTGTTTGTTATTGTTTTTTTCCTGCCAGTTTCACGTGAGTTTGAGTTGACGCCGACCGTCGTGTTGACGCCGACCGTCGTGCCGACACCTCCTCACGTCCCACCCCCATTTATTAAAGACAAGGGACATCACTCGGTGTCAGTCTGTCAATGTTTTTCCCCCTCTCCCCCTCCCACCCACCCCTCCTCCCCTCCCACCCACACCTCCCCCCCCCAGGGTTATGAAGCAAACTTGAGTTAAGACAGATTCAGTCTGTAAATGTTTGAAAATAATCAATACTGTTAGTTATGTCTCATATATAAGGGATTTATAGTCAAAAACTTTGTTTTTACGGGTTTGTTTTATTAAATCCCTTATATTAACTTCGCGGCCGTCTCTCTCTCTCTCTCTCTCTGTCTTGGGCTCGGCGGGCGGGCGGAAAAACAGAAGTCGAAAATGACCCACTTCCCATGATCCGATCGAACTGAAATTTGGCACACGGACCCGTCTGACCTAACAATGCATCGTATCAAAATTTCAGATCGATCAAACGTACCGTAATTAAATTAATGCATTTTTAGTTTATCTATATAAACTATATGTAGAGGTCACTATCGTTTACATTTTACGGGTCACTTGACTTCAGGCCAGCCACCGGTGTGAACACGTCTCGTGCTTAAACCAGGTGAAGCGGCGTGCTTTTGTTTACATTTGGCGTTTCACGGTGAACTTTCCCCAGCGATCGGTGACAAGACCTTTCCCCTCTCCCACCCCCACCCCACCCTTTTTGGGTTAAAAGCAAAGGGGAGTAAAGAAAGATTCAGTCTGTAGATATTTGTAATTACTTTAAGTTCTGTCTCATATATAAGGGATTTATAGTCAAAAAATTTGTTTTTACGGGTTTGTTTTATTTACTTTTGTTTTTCCGCCCGCCCGACAACGAACGACAGACAGAGAGACAGAGAGAGACGGCGGTCCAATCTAGATCTCAGGCAACTCGCGGCCCCGTCCAATCTAGATCTCACAAACCCGTGGCCCCGTCCAATCTAGATCTCACAAACTCGTGGCCCCTTCCAATCTAGATCTCAGACAACTCGTGGCCCCGCTCAATCTAGATCTCACAAACTCGTGGCCCCGTCCAATCTATATCTCACAAACTCGTGGCCCCGTCCAATCTAGATCTCAGACAACTCGTGGCACCGTCCAATCTAGATCTCAGACAACTCGTGGCCCCGTCCAATCTAGATCTCAGACAACTCGTGGCCCCGTCCAATCTAGATCTCAGACAACTCGTGGCCCCGTCCAATCTAGATCTCAGACAACTCGTGGCCCCGTCCAATCTAGATCTCAGACAACTCGTGGCCCCGTCCAATCTAGATCTCAGACAACTAGTGGCCCGTCCAATCTAGATCTCAGACAAATCGTGGTCCGTCCAATCTAGATCTCAGACAACTCGTGGCCCCGTCCAATCTAGATCTCAGACAACTCGTGGCCCCGTCCAATCTAGATCTCAGACAACTCGTGGCCCCGTCCAATCTAGATCTCAGACAACTCGTGGCCCCGTCCAATCTAGATCTCAGACAACTCGTGGACCGTCCAATCTAGATCTCAGACAATTCGTGGCCCGTCCAATCTAGATCTCAGACAACTCGTGGCCCCGTCCAATCTAGATCTCAGACAACTCGTGGCCCCGTCTAATCTAGATCTCAGACAACTCGTGGCCCCGTCCAATCTAGATCTCAGACAACTCGTGGCCCCGTCCAATCTAGATCTCAGACAACTCGTGGCCCCGTCCAATCTAGATCTCAGACAACGCTCAAACTTAGTTTTATTCTAGAAGAGGAAACTCTCCGCTTTGGTCATGTTCGCGTCTTTGTGTTCTCCTTACCTCCCTTATCTAACATGAGCCGTCAAGTCCCCTGGGGAGTCTAGCATCATTACGTCATGGCCAGGTGATTTTATTGGATACTTTGTCCTTCACTCGGAAGCAAGGGGGATAAATCTCATCAGCTGGGGGTGTTTTTAGCAACATCAATGACGTTTCCTTGTTACACCACATTTTACCATCAAAATCCCAGGGAAGATAAGATTTCCTCCACAAAAAATAGAAACATTACAGATTAGAGGATCACTTGTAATTCTCTGTTTAAAATTAAAAAATCAAATCTACGATCTCCACTATTAAGCACAAAATATAAAACCCACTACTTATGCGACCTCGTTTTAGATTTCATTCCATTAAAACAATGTCATCTGACGTCACGAATTTGTTGTTTTTTTCATTTCCCACTCTTTTGTCTTGTTTAATTTTATGTTTATATTCAGGAAAGACAAAAAGTCCCTTGGTGCTACTTAATAACTGCATTGTAAGTATTCGGGTGGATTAATGTTTGACTTTGACAAGGTCGTCTCTCCTATTGGTACGGTAATAACATCACATAGATGGCACATGTGTGCCGCCTCAGCCATCGGTACAATAATAACTTTCACTCAAAATTACACATATATGCATTCTCTCTTGTCCGAACAGTCATAATACTATGCACAAGACTACACACTAATTGAACTGATGTACTTAAAAGCCGATTTGGTATCAGTTTAAATGTAAATGCATTTTTAAAAAATTACAAATACGCTGGTGTTGAATGAGCTTTTTAAAGAAGGCTTAGTTACAGAATTTCGAACACAATTTGTTTTGTCCAGAAAATGACTGCGACCTTCTCTAATTGTTTGCTCATGTTTACTAATACTAAATCAAGATTTGAAATGTAATCATAATATTTTATTTTTAAAAACCCGTAAAAAACAAAGTTTTTTACTATAAATCCTTTATATACGAGCCATAACTCAAATTCAAACATCGAAAATTTTAGTTATTTCTCAAATATATAAAGGATTTATATTTTTTAAAAACTACTACAGTCTGCCTGCTAAATTTCAGTTCGATTTGTTCACGGGAAAAGGTTTATAAAAACATGTTTAATATAGTGCGCACCGCGAGACAGACTAGCAATTACTAGCATTTGCATTTTACAGATCAAGAATATAATTTACAAAAGTATCGTCAATATAATACGCACATCACCGCGCGACAGAATAGTATTAAAAGGTTGTTTTATATAATACGCACCGCGACACTAGCAAAAAAATTATCATGCTACATAGAAACACATAGATATAATCTAAAAATTAATTAAATTAATCTCAGTACATTCGATCGATCTTAAAATAATATATCATTTTTATCGTCGACACGAGTCTGACTGCAAAATTTCAGCTCGCTAGCATACGGGGAAGTCGGTTAAAAATTGATCCAAAGTTCTTTCGGCAATTTAAAATTTTTAATCCGTTAAAAACAGGTTTTTGACTATAAATCCTTTATATAGGAGATATAACTAAAAGAATGTTCATTATAATACGCAGCGCAAGACAATACAAAAATACAAAATTTTAGTTATGGCTATTAAAACATGTTTAATGTAATGCGCACCGATCGGGAATATATTTTTAAAAAATTATGGTCCATATAATACACACCGAATCGCGCAACAGGAAAGTATTAAAAAGGTCGTTCAATATAATATGCACCACGACACTATAGCAAAAAAATTTAACATGTTACATAGACATAATTAAAATAATCTAAAAATTCATTAATTTAATTATGGTACATTTGATTTATCTAAAATTTTTATACATCATTTTTATCATCGGCATGAGTCTGCCTGCAACATTTCAGCTCGCTAGCTTACGAGGAAGTGGGTTAAAAATTGATCCAAAGTTTTTTCGGCACCACCCGCCCCTCTGCACAAGCAAGCAGACACCACGAGTTAATATACAGGATTTAAAAATAAACCAATGTTTCTGGTTCGGTGTCAGACATCTTGCTAACCTGGAATCCAATTGTGGGATTAAAAATGGAGTGAATATTGAAACCAACAGTGAGGTCGGTCAATAGTGAGACTCACCGTGAGGTTCATGGTGACAGCAACTGTGAGGTCAGTAGTGAAGTCAAACATTCTTTACTCAGACATTCTTCAAACAGACATCCTTCACTCAGACATACTTTACATAGACACTCTTCAAACAGACATCCTTCACTCAGACATACTTTACATAGACACTCTTCTCTCAGCCATTCTACACTCAAGATATCCTAGCTTCTCATATTCTCATTGGATTATGTCCCCCGATTAACGTGCATACAAGCGCCACGTCTACACGCTAAATCCACAATTACGTCATTGACAAGAGCTCCTCTGTTATCTCGTTCTTCCTTACGTCGCCTACATACAGTTTCGTGTAATCCTGAGTTCTCTTACATTAGACCAGGGTGGGGGTTGGCGATTTTGTTCGTCGCGATTCCCCCATACAAGAAATGTAGATTTATGCACACACAATAATTGTGCAACCTTTGAAAGCGGTATAGCCTAGATCTTTTTGAAGCTTTAGGAAATATATTTGTGAAGCACTAGAAGCCATCTTGTTATGTGGCGCGAGGCGTGGTGCTAATGAAATGTATATCTGAGAGGCGAGGCACGTGTCAGCGGAAGTACAGAAACCAAATCATAGCACCGACGATGACCGTAGAGTGCAACGAGAAAATCCATTCTGTAGCTGACAGCAGAAAATCCTGTTTTTATCGGACATAATCCTTAGAAGTCGAGGGTGGAAATATGATGACTGGAGGTCGTGTTGGGTTTTAACACAAAGATGGGAAATGGTTTGTTTATACAATATTTTTAACCGAGCAATAGCATTCTTAAAATGTGTGTGCTAATATATTAACATATATATAACGGCGAATGACAACCTCTCGTACAGCTAACTTCATATCACTTTGGTTGTCATAGTAACATAACATCATTCGCATAGAAACCATTTATCGAAAGAATTTATTTTTATTATTTTTTTTGTCAAATAAAAGTTGTGGGGTCATTACTTTAAATCAGTGGCGTTGCAAGCAAACATTTATTTTAACACTGCAACACAATGGTGTTCACTTCAACACAATGGTGTTCACTGCAACACAATGGTGTTCACTTCAACACAATAGTGTTCACTGCAACACAATGGTGTTCACTTCAACACAATGGTGTCCACTGCAACACAATGGTGTTCACTTCAACACAATGGTGTTCCCTGCAACACAATGGTGTTCACTTCTACGCAATGGTGTTCACTGCAACACAATGGTGTTCACTTCCACACAATGGTGTTCACTTCCACACAATGGTGTTCACTTCCACGCAATGGTGTTCACTTCAAGACAATGGTGTTCACTGCAACACAATGGTGTTCACTTCCACACAATGGTGTTCACTTCCACACAATGGTGTTCACTTCCACACAATGGTGTTCACTTCCACGCAATGGTGTTCACTTCAAGACAATGGTGTTCACTGCAACACAATGGTGTTCACTGCAACACAATGGTGTTCACTTCCACACAATGGTGTTCACTTCCACGCAATGTTTTTAAGCTGCATGCCCCAAAATGTTTTTTACACTGCCACACAATAAATTTACACTGCTAAATCTTTTTTTTACATTTATTATATTAAAGTTATTGATGTCACATTTATTGATATTACAGTTACTGATATTATAGCTATTGATATTACAGTATTGATATTACAGTTATTGATAATACAGTTATTGATATTGCAGTCATGATATCAGTCAGAAAGGTTCTGACTCGATTGTCCCTGGACAAAAGTTATGCCCTTATATAACAATCCATACACCATTACACTTTATTACACCTCCAAATTATCTCGACTCCCAATCATCTCGAATCCCAATCATCCCGAATCCCAATCATCTCATCTCCCAATCATCTCATCTCCCAATCATCTCATCTCCCAATCATCTCATCTCACAAACATCTCATCTCCCAATCATCTCGACTCCCAATCATCTCGGCTCCCAATCATCCTTATTCACAATCACTCCGTCTCCCAATCCTACCACTCCTTGATGTCTTTGAGAAATGACAAGAGATTACAACACGTGTGACAAGTTGTCTACACCACCACCATATTATTTTTGTCTCCCCAACTCTAGTAATTTCCGCTCCCACTCACAACCACATTTCCTAAATCATGAGTGGCATCACTGTCAGCACTGTCCATTGACTATTGATTTCTCCTCCCGCCCCCCCCCCACTCTTTAGCCTCCTGCTCAAATTCCACAGTCTGCACCATATCTTATTTTCTTTTCGTGTGTGGGTATTTAAGAAATCTTGTATATGTTAAACCAAATCTTGTGTTGACATAGACAGAGTTTTGTTTCCATGTCATATGTCGACACGGTAACTTAACTATACATTACCAATGCAATCACGTAGGTGTAGCGAATTTAATATAATTAAATGTAGACGAAATTAAAAGTTATATATCCACAAATTTTGTTTTCTGAAAAGACGAACCTGCAAACCAAGAGGAATTTATTTTCAATAGATCCTAACCCTAACCCGAACATTTAAAAAAATCACCTTCAAACTTGCCTCCATCTTTATGAACACTTACACAAATCTCTACCATATGCTTAGCTCAATGACCTTTTAAATGTCAAAAGGAAAAAAAAAGTTGTCCGGGGGTGATATCAAAACAAATGCTAATCGTTGTTATGTCTATTTAAGCGTAGTTGAGGAGAGATATTTTGAATACCTGTCTGGTAAAAAAAGATCATCCATCGTTCCTTAGAAACATGTGGGATGTTCTGGAAGATTCTATTCAGAACTTAAAGATTTCTATAATAATGTATTTGGTTATCCAGATTAAAATATTATTTTGCCCCTGAAACCACTGAGTTCGAAAAGACGATATGATTCGATGTGATTTGTTATGGGGAATAACTTCTGATTTCAAGAAGTCACTTTTTAAAATCAAATTAAAGACGATTTCCAAATGAAACATGCACAAAAATTAAAAAGTTGACTCAGCTATGAGTTTTCAAAACATTTAACATATCTCCACACAAAAATATGACTCCATCAAAGATTTGTCTTTCACATTAAAAGAGAAGATGCATGCGTGGAACTATCAGAAATCGTGATAAAAACTTTTGAAAAATTTAAAGGGAGGACTACTCTTGTCCATCGTACTAAACATTGAATTATGTCAACGATGTTCGGCGTGTAGGACCTATTATGAAGAGTCACGCTATGTCTCGTGTGCTATATAACAAATGTGTATTACGGAAAATGATGACAATTCGTCCAACTCCAGTACGTCTGCACCGCCAGACGTAAGAATGAAATAAAATTATTTAGTCTGGAAATTCAAACGAATTTCCATTAAATATATTTACATTAATTTCATGCTGGAAAGGTTGTTCGAAGATTTGATTTTGTGAGGCATTTAATCAATATCGCGTTTGCAGCACACACCGTAAGATGATTAGACAAACAATGTTCAGAGTCGTAACACATGCTTCTTATGGCAGCATCACGGCTCTTAATGGTGGTGGCATATTCACAAGATGTTTTAACTTTCCCAGACTGATTCTCTGAAGATTTCTTTAAAGGGTGTACGTTTTATGGTTTGTGAGTCTAATATGCAGGTTAACATTATAAAATTTATCTTAAGCTATGAAGAATTGATTAAAATATAATCTTTGAAAAAGAAAACTTGCCTCGGACCATGTCCGATTAACATGAACTCACATTTTTTATTCATTCTAATTCTAAAAAGAATTTTATAACTTTCAAAAAAAACAACAACAACGTTTTATATACCAAGCAGAAAAATAAAATATTCTAATTTTCATGAGGCTTGTTATATATCCAAAATTTTACTTGTAAAAAATACGATAGATGTCAATATTTTAACAAATTATGATAATGATATTTAGAATTACGGATTTTTATTACAAGCTCAAAAATACTTTCCACATATCACCATCTTTTAATTTCAGCTATCATAAATGGAAAGGATCCACTTCATTAAAAAGATAGTGATATCAAGCAACAATCAAAATCTAACACCTCGAATCTATTTTCATCATCATTTGAAGTCATATAACATAAAAAGTAGACCCAGTCTTTTCTGTCAAGTGTCAAACATGAGGTTGAAATCTGCGAACACTTTAGCATACCCTTAAAAATGGCGTTAATTTGAATGCTCTTAGACCTATCCAATCAATGTTTTTTTCCTAGCATGTAGAAATCTTGTACTTAGTCTTGTGACCGGCTGTGTACTTAGTCTTGTGACCGGCTGTGTACTTAGTCTTGTGACCGGCTGTGTACTTAGTCTAGTGACCGGCTGTGTACTTAGTCTAGTGACCGGCTGTGTACTTAGTCTTGTGACCGGCTGTGTACTTAGTCTAGTGACCGGCTGTGTACCTCCTCTTGTGACCGGCTGTGTACTTAGTCTTGTGACCGGCTGTGTACTTAGTCTTGTGACCGGCTGTGTACTTAGTCTTGTGACCGGCTGTGTACTTAGTCTTGTGACCGGCTGTGTTTAAGATTAAGTTTCAACCAGTGATTTTAACCTTTTTTTAATGTTCTGAAAGTATCAAAGAATATATATAACAAAATCCATTATTTGAGTTAAGTGCTTGAGACGTTTCAACGTATAGTTCTTAGTGTGGGCGAAATTCATCAGCATAAACAGAAGCTAAAATTATAAAGAGATTTTTGTCTGATCTTATTAACTATGGAATCGTTGGAAGCAATCCAAAGAAAACTGATACCAAGACATTTATCTTCTGTAAAAGATCATTGTGGCCCCATGTAATTATATTATCAAATCTGAATTTTGTGTTGAATTTCATAAGGTGGTAATAATTGTGACTGCATCCCTCCTACCCCCCCCCCACACAGACACTCACACATAAAAACACATACACATACAAACTCTCACACACACTCTTACACTCCCACTGACACACACACACACACACACACACACTCACACACACAAACTCTCACACACACTCACACACACAAACTCTCACTCACACTCTTACACTCCCACTGACAAACACACACACTGACACACACACAATCTCACATACACAATGTTTAAGTCCGAGCTCGGTAGCCACCAGCATCACGGGCACTCACCTGCATCTACCATCAGTAACCTACCCCTATTTTTTTCTCTTTTTGCCTTTATAAATCTTTCAATGTTGTTTTATTTCTGATTTATCTCTGATTATATTTTTGTATCACATCTAAGTTTGTTGTCTTTTAATATGACCTGATTTTCATTTGTTCTTGATTAAGGCTTCTTTCGTTGTTTTGTTATTTGTTCTTGATGAAGGCTTCTATCGTTTTTTTTTGTTGTTATTTGTTCTTGATGAAGGCTTCTATCCTTGTTTTGTTAATGTGATGTTTTAGACTTACTCAAATCCTGTTTGATTGATTCCATCAACACAATATGACTGCAATCTCAACAATTTATAAGCATTTCAATGTCATCAGCGGCGTATCTCTCCCCGCCTTCAACAAACAATGACAAACGACTAGGGACAATCTGACGTCATCAATTTCTATTTGATGTAAGATTTATTGTTCGTCTGAATGACATCAAAGTATCTTCGAACCTCATGAGGATGACATGGTATAGCGCCAAAGGACGTGACAGATGTCATGTCATGTGACCTCGTCACAACAGATTGATGTTATTGAAAGAGTGTGTTAAAACAAACCAAGACGTTCAATTATCATTAATTATCCTGCCAGCACATTTTTGTGACATCTTTGTGCTGCCTTTTGGAGCTAACTTCCCCTGGGGATTTCTGTAACGTTTCTGATGAATTGGTTAGAACTTGACCATGGTCATTGGCAATTGCGGAATAAAGATTACTTTAAGTTTAATGATTAAAATGCATAACTGTTATAAATATATATACATTTAACATTTAATATATCCGTATTCTTCTAAACATGTACCCTATAAAAATACGAGCTGTCGTCAGCCAAAGACCAGACTTGGTTAGTCCCCCCCCCCTTTTATAATCTCTGAAATATTGTGAGAATACCATGGTGACGGCATACGTCTATTTTAAAAAATAACTTTACTGTACAACTAAGTCGTATGTAGTTAGCCTAAGACTAGCTTCACATCCTTAAAGAAATGTCGATGTATCTTTTTTTTTAATGTAGAGCAGGCTTAAAATACAACATCACATTCAAATTAAAAATTCATCGTGTGAATGAAACGTATGCAAGCTGATAAGATGAATAATTTGGTATGGCGATATGACGAAACGATGTGCTGTCTTGATGCATGCCACTCAATGGAATAGCCTTTCTTTCTAAAACAATATTAGGCATACTTGTCAATAAATCCATAATGTTTTCACATTTTTTTACCCAATATAATTTCTCTATATTTATATCGAAGGTATGATCCCGCTAGTGAGTTAAATTAAGTCGTGTTTAAAAATCCAGCCTGCGCCCAGAAACGGTTACACTGCAACTCACCCAGACTAATTTAATAAGGGAAATAACCAGCATGTCTAGTGTGACGACAGGGTTAAGTCCCTGTATTAACGCCATCTGTTTGCGATTTTTTGATATTCGTGGATGAAACAGAGAGACTTGCCCTGGGAAATAACGTTAATGAATTCAGGATTACAGCTTCACTTGATAATTCTGGCGAGTTTTAATCTTTGATCCTACGGGTACAGATCAGAGCTTCTCAAACGACTTCTAGACAACATCCTAACGAGTGATACGGTTGTATTAAGAAATGCTTTACAGTGGTTATCTAATGTAACGAATAATAATAAGTTTATATTTAAGTACAACGATGCGTGCGTTGTCCATGCTAAACAAAATTTCTTGAAAGCAATATAATGTGAATTTTTATTAAGTGCATAAGGAACACTTTATCATGTGTGCTTTACATCGAGTCAAAAATATCTTTTACACATATATCCTAATAACTTTTAAAATAAATTATTAAAAGATGTTTAATAAACCCATAACATTTTACAATATTAATGGAACAGAGCAAGATATAATTTAATCACCAAATGTCTATATTGTTTTAGTATTAACCATTATTCCCGTAAGCTACTCTCACAATGTCGTAGAGTTTGTAGAGTGTACCAGCAGGTTTGTTAAGAAAGAACAATTTCAAGGATTATTCTTTTCAGTTGTAGACATTAAATTGTGTCTTGAATTTAGTGTTAATTTTATTTGTCTTATTTCTTCTACAACTTCTATATTGGCTATAATAATACATTTAGTTGCTGTAAATCACGACGAGTGTCAACAACAAACAGTTACACAATGAAATGAAACCAAATTTAGTTTCTTAGCTATATATGTAGACAGTTCTGTGAACGTATTGGTCAAGCTGACCCTACTTCTACGAACGTTTTTTTTTAAATTCTGGGCAGGATATAATTTTTTTTAAACCTGTCTCTAATTCTGGCTCGTGTTTTCCTAGCGCCACGTCTGCTTTGTTTATATCAGACGAAGCCCTGTACAAACTATGAACTGAACGTTTGTCAACTCATTTCACTGTGAGGATATTTTTAAACATAATCCTGTAAATGTTTTCTGTTATCAAGTGTCGTGGTGCGATTCTCTGGAGAGCCCAGGTTGATAGATGATGTTACATCGTGACACAAGATGGAACTAACTCATATGATGTCATTTAACTTGCTTTGACACGAATCAAACATTGTCAACTAATAACAATGCTACCTCCGAGTTTCGTTGTGAAAAGTTTTTAAAAAAAACTCGTGTGCAAAGTTGCACAGCATTCTGGACTGTCGCGCGGCGTCTCTCAAATATCTGCGCAGCCGCACTCCTTAAAGTGAACATTGCTGGTAATCACTTTACAGCAGTTGCACGATTTGAGGATGACATCATAATTTTATATTTTCATTCACCGCCAATTACTGCAAGCTTCATACTCAGTAGAAAGATGAGCTATTCGCTGCTTATTGGGTAAACTTTATCTTAACCACAAGGCGTCTGATTTCACTAAATTATGGAATCCGTATTCTCTTCTAATTTCTTCGATCGGAATTAGACAAGAACTAATCTCAAGACGATGATCAAGGTCCACAACACATTTCTTATTTGGTCATCATGTTTTTTCTTTAACAATGAATACAAAGAGAGCTTGCAGACATGCAGGAGGAGGTGGTAGCGTCAAGTTCTGAACTAATTCTAAAATAATTTAATGTTATCCTATAAGCTCATTTACACATGCTTTTTTGCAGATATTTCAAAAGGATTTGCTTCGTGTTCATTTGTTTGTGAAACTGTATAAACGCATTGTTCGGTGTAAATGATGCTGTGAATGAACTTCATTATTTCATTCTTATTACCATGAACTTGCTAGCAACTGTGGGTCACAGCTCGTATTTAATTATAGCACCAGTTTTCGGCTTTGTCAGAGTAAGCCACCCTTGATTATGAATTCAGCCATAACTATTTCAATTGTGCATGTGCTACAGTTTAAACCATTCAATGTATGGTAGCTAAACAAAAAGAACATTTTTAATCAGCATATATCTGAATCGACCTCTCACCATCTATCATACAACGGTGTGTTTCTTGGTTTAGCGACAGACTCTTAACCAGTTTACCGTGGCCTCGGAATGAGTAGCAATGAATACGTTTACTACTACTCCAAGAGGGCCGGCTCTCGCCTCTTTCTCCCTGCCATGATATTCCAGACCGATAGACTCCTGGGATGGGAGTTGATGACACGTTCTTCGCCCGGGCCATCAATCTTACAAGTGTGTCCTTTTCAATCTCCGCTCTCAGTTTCATTGGTCTATTTATCTAAGGTCTCTTGCGTCATCATGAAACATTATGCGGCTCATCAAACTTAACACAGGCGCACTCAAGATCGGGAATTTCCAGAAAATTATTTTCCTATTGATTCATTTTGGACTTAGGATTTTAAGTATATTTGAAAATATGAGAAAACTAGCGTATCACCCGTCAAAAATGACGGAAGTTTTCAGCTGAAATCTATTTATTTTGAAAAAATGCACTTTTTTAGCATAAAATCCCAACTAACTTGTCCTTGTTTGATAAATACGAAATATTAAACTTTATGAAATGTACACAAAGTATTTTATAATAGGGGTTGTAGGGCGCCTACGGCGCCCTCTTTATTTTTTTGATTCTATAATTAACCATCATCAAATCCTCTTTTTACATTGTTCCCTTTTCCAAAATTAAAATATGAGCTAAAACAATGACGTCATATAATATTTTTTTACAGCGCATATTTAATTTGAACACGTTTTGATGCATTGGTGCAGTAATTTGGTGCGCTGCTTTTTAAAATTAGTAGCGTCACGGACAGATACTACAGACGTGACATTGAAAATTATATTGTTTAATGATAAATTATATAAGATGTGTTGAAAGTAGAAAACGTGAGAAAGAGACAGAAGATACAAAGGGAAGAAAGGGACATACTAAATCGAAGCATACGGGAAGCTGTTAAGTTCCTATCCGTAAAACACTAGAGTTTGAGGCTACCCCCCTCACCTCTGTGACCTTAAAACCCACTGCGCTTTATCTTTAACTATCTTAATTTAACCGTTTGAGTCTCCCGTCGGATTTAACGTGTATTTTTTAATCGCTCTATAAACTTCGTTAGGAACTGATGTGTCTCAAGTGAACACTTAGTCTCGTTTATAAGCCTGGGTGGAGTACGATCTCCGACACACAAGTTAGTCTCGTTTATAAGCCTAGGTGGAGTACGATCTCCGACACACAAGTTAGTCTCGTTTATAAGCCAGGGTGGAGAGTACGATCTCAGACACACAAGTTAGTATCGTTTATAAGCCTGGGTGGAGTACGATCTCAGACGCACAAGTTAGCTGACATATTAACAACAGTTATAAGGTCTATGCCACAGTGGACAATATACCATCTTATATTACGTGTAGAGAGGTTTAACTTGAAGGCTAAATACGCCATCTTGATGACCCGGCGCGCCCTGGTGGCTCCCATCAATGATAAAACGTCCAATCAAAAGACTTTATTCGGGTTTAGGGGAAGACGTATGTGAGTTGGGCGCTTCCAATCTGATCTTCATTTGTGTTATTTCCGGTCTGGAGATTCTAGAGATAACAAAGGGCAGAAATTCAATGTTGTCAATGTTAAAGTCGTAGTTACGCCCTCTTGGAATTAAGTAAAATTCAAGGATATAGTAAATTTCAGTGATATTTCATGTAAATTTCTTTTTTTATTATTTGTATTTCAAATGTCATATAATTTCTTTTTATTCAAAGTAAAGATGTCCACGCCATTTATTTATTAATTTTAAAATGTTATTTTAAAAAATAGTAGAAAATACCTATCGCTATTTTATTTTATCTTTGTAGATTATTGTAAATTACCTGATAATATATATTATATACACCTTAAACAAGAAGACAATACCGTATGGGGATTTTAAAAAAATTATTTTTAAGATACTCGAACACATATTTAAATAGTAACGTTCAAACTTTGATATGACATAGACGCATGGGATATACACCTGGTCACATGGCATATACACCTGGTCACATGGCATATACACCTGGTCACATGGCATATACACCTGGTCAATGGCATATACACCTGGTCACATGGCATATACACCTGGTCACATGGCATATACACCTGGTCACATGGCATATAAACCTGGTCACATGGCATATACACCTGGTCACATAGGATATGCACCTGGTCACATGGGATATAAACCTGGTCAAATGGCA
Organism: Ampullaceana balthica; assembly: GCA_944989445.1. Classification (NCBI taxonomy): domain Eukaryota; kingdom Metazoa; phylum Mollusca; class Gastropoda; family Lymnaeidae; genus Ampullaceana; species Ampullaceana balthica. The sequence continues at coordinate 889,068 of CALYLW010000134.1, read as the reverse complement.
TATACACCTGGTCACATGGCATATACACCTGGTCACATGGCATATACACCTGGTCACATGGCATATACACCTGGTCACATGGGATATACACCTGATCACATGGCATATACACCTGGTCACATGGGATATACACCTGGTCACGTGGGATATACACCTGGTCACATGGGATATATACCTGGTCACATGGCATATACACCTGGTCACATGGGATATACACCTGGTCACATGGGATATACACCTGGTCACATGGCATATACACCTGGTCACATGGGATATACACCTGGTCACGTGGGATATACAACTGGTTACGTGTGATATACACCTGGTCACATGGCATATACACCTGGTCTAATGGGATATACACCTGGTCACATGGCATATACACCTGGTCACGTGGGATATACACCTGGTCACATGGCATATACACCTGGTCACATGGGATATACACCTGATCACATGGGATATACACCTGGTCACATGGCAAGGAGTTTAATTCTGGTCACATGGCATATACACCTGGTCACATGTCATATACACCTGGTCACATGGGATATACACCTGGTCACATGGGATATACACCTGGTCACATGGCATATACACCTGATCACATGGCATATACACCTGGTCACATGGCATATACACCTGATCACATGGGATATACACCTGGTCAAATGGCATATACACCTGATCACATGGCGTATACACCTGGTCACATGGGATATACACCTGGTCACATGGCATGTACACCTGGTCACATGGCATATACACCTGGTCACATGGCATATACAGCTGGTCACATGGCATATACACCTGGTCACATGGCATATACACCTGGTCACATGGTATATACACCTGGTCACATGGCATATACACCTGGTCACATGGCATATACACCTGGTCACATGGCATATACACCTGGTCACATGGCTTATACACCTGGTCACATGGCATATACACCTGGTCACATGGCATATACACCTGGTCACATTGCATATACAGCTGGTCACATGGTATATAATCTGGTCACATGGCATATACACCTGGTCACATGGCATATACACCTGGTCACATGTGTCTAGAGCCGTATACTTGAAAAAAATTGTTTGTGCATTGAAAAATGCGACAGGGATTTTTTTTAAAATGAAATTATTTAAAATCTAACATTCAACTCAATAAAACCAAATTATACGTACAAATTTGAATTACAAACTAAATTATTTTAAATGGCTGACAGAAATTTCGACTTGAAGTCTGAGCTTTCAATTTGTTTGAGAGCCGCTCAGTCAATTAACTCGATGATGATCAATATAACAGAGAGACCACATTCAAGCTCTCCAGTGCACGGAGTGATGCAGTGTCCCAAAACTATGCTAGTGAATACATACAATTGCACGTAACAAACAATAGTTTCGGGAGGGGCGGGCGGGACAGAAAGTAGCCACGCTCCAATATTAATGATATTCAGAGTTATAGGTCAACGTGACATTAAGTAACTCGTTATACTTTGGCACATGTGAAGGATTAAGAGAATTCTCAACTTACTGTTATCTATAAGCATTGTCTATCTGTCTGTCCATCTATCTATCTAGCTATTTATCTATCTCTCTATCTATCTATATATATATATAATATATATATATATATATATATATATATATATATATATATATATATATATATATATATATTTATTTATTTATTTATCTATCTATCAGTCTGCTTATCGTTATATCCAATAATCTATCCATTCATCCATCTTCCTTTCCATCCAAAGTCTATGCATCTATCTGTCTCTCTCCTCCTCTCACTAATGGAGAGAGAATGTTTTGTATCACCTCATACCCCCCAACCACTCCACTTCAGCATTTTCATAGCAAGGAGTTTAATTCTTTACTTAAATGTACGCGGAATTTCCAAATCTGTGGGCTACTGTCACCTTCTACTTTCACTATCACGCTCTCTCTCTCTCTCTCTCTCTCTCTCTCTCTCTCTCTCTCTCTCTCTATCTCTATCTCTCTCTCTTTCTCTCTGTCTTTCTCTTTCTCTCTCTCTCTCATTCACTCTCTCTGTCTCTCCTTTCTTCTTCACCCTCGATATAATAGGGAGGCCATTTCCCCCTCTTACTCTCTCTCTCTCTCTCTGTCAATCTCTTTCAATTCTTCCATTATTCTCTTCACTCTCTTTTCACAACACCTATCTCCCTCCTTCTCTCCGACCATCTTACCCTTTTCTAATCTCTCTCCACCCCTCTACCTCACCCTATGCACGATCTTCTACTAAGATCACTATTACCCAAGTCTAACCTTTCTGTCCTAATGTCTCCCTCAACTGTTGATATTACCCTATAGTCTACCATTCTGTCCTAATGTCTACCTCACATGTTGATATTACCCTAAAGTCTACCATTCTGTCCTAATGTCTACCTCACATGTTGATATTACCCTAAAGTCTACCATTCTGTCCTAATGTCTACCTCACATGTTGATATTACCCTAAAGTCTACCATTCTGTCCTAATGTCTACCTCACATGTTGATATTACCCTATAGTCTACCATTCTGTCCTAATGTCTACCTCACATGTTGATATTACCCTATAGTCTACCATTCTGTCCTAATGTCTACCTCACATGTTGATATTACCCTATAGTCTACCATTCTGTCCTAATGTCTACCTCACATGTTGATATTACCCTATAGTCTACCATTCTGTCCGAATGTCTCCCTCACATGTTGATATTACCCTATTGTCTACCATTCTGTCCTAATGTCTCCCTGTCATGTTGATAACCCAACTGAAATTACTTTTTAGTCTCTACATAAATCTCTCCCCCCCTCCCCTATGAAATGGCTTGTATCCTCCACCCCCCCCCCACTCAACACTTTTACTTACAAGCCAATATGTTAAATATTGTTATTAACGCATTCAAATTTGTCTTTTAAAGAACGCAGGTTGAACCAAGGATTGAATCATGAAAATTTTTGTTTCAAGTAAATCGTTGACTTTATTTCCACGTCAGTGTTGTAATCAAATTAATATAATGTGCTCCATCTCTGAGCTATGATAATCTGGGACAACAGGCAGAACGGATGCCTGCTGGTGTGATGATGATTGTGGATTGCCTCAAGGGCTTTGGTCAACGGTCTGATGGCCGACAGCCCAGGGCTCAGTGCGGCCAAAGTTGTTAGCCGACACTGGATAGAACGCCCTTGGCCCGAATGAAATCAAAACGAGGTGCTGTAGCCATCCCTGTACCACGAATTGAGTGAGGTACCGTGTGCCAAACCAACTTGGCATCTGTATTGTTAGACTTGATTAAACAATGTAATTAAATCTGGCCTCGTCGCGTGCATGGCTTCAGGCGGATTTATTTCGTTCTTTTCTCTCTCTCTCGTGCTCGGACATTGGCTTCATGTTTTCAACCAGTCACATAGAATGCTACAAACATACGGTGTTTCGTGTAAAGTTACCACCGTCTGGTGGTTTTAAAAATTATTTTTCACTCAGCAAATATTTGATAAGCGATTGGAAAAAATGGGAAAAGATTATTTCACTGGAAGCAATACGTTTTTCGCCACGCCAAAAGCCATTACGAACAAAGAGATGGGCCTGCTGTGTGTGTGGGCGAGGGTGCCACGAGGGCTTCATGTTTTTCTCAGGGAACAAGCCGCTCCGTTATATGAGCTGCTGTGATTCTCTGACCGTTTAATTCCGCCATTTTGTCCTCACCGCGCCCCGCCAGCGGCAGCCCCCACGAGCATAAATGTGCCTACCCCATTTACAAAAGTGAGGCGGCCCTATAAAATAACGTTGTATTGGTGATTGCGTATGGCGCATCTAGAATGAATTTATCTCATCGGATCATTAGTGTGAAATGCGGCATGGATGTAAGCGTTGATTTTATTGGTGCCCCCGTTGATGACGTTATAATGCAAGTGTTAGGCAGCCACGTGATCTTGTCAGGACTTGTGTGGGAAGAGATTATTCTGACGGAGTTCGAGCCAGTGTTTTTTTTTAATTCTTCTTTTTTGAGAGCAGTGCTAACTATAACTATGTCAAGTTTTTAAGACGTACATTTATAGAAGGTTTCATGTTGGAAAAGATAAGTTTCAATTTTATATCGGCATTTTTATTTAATTACGTTATTATTTCAAAATTTAACTTTTTTTTCCATTTATAAAATGTTTATAGAACTAATATGAAAACAAATTATTCACCTCTATTATTTAAAGGTACTCTTTTCATTATAACTCATGTGAACTTTATTATAGAACATTTTTTTAATACAAATAATGGCATATTTGGTTTATAAACCATTTTAATGGGTTTTTATTTTATTTTTGCGTCCCCTATTTCTCTTTCATTGATTGATGGTGCATGCGGCTGGCTCAGTGTGGAAATGTTAAATTACCAGCTAATAATAGCTTACCAGACTTAATAGCTAGACTTCATCATGTTTTCTTGTATCACTTCGGCTCTTTACTCCGCCTACTAAATTAACAAAAGCCTTGACATTAAAAACACAACTAAATGACACTTTCTGCTGGGAAGTCGATATTGATTTGTGACAATTCGGCATTTTTTAGGACGTAGGACGTGAAAATATCGATGGACTTGACCTTTTCACTTTCTATCCTGTGGAACTTCTCTTCAACACAGGGAACAATGTTAGTTAAAAGTCTGGTTACTTCTGATACGCTCAATACCCTAATCACGTGACTATGATGTATTAAATCTATGTTTGTACAACTTGATACATTTCAGTTAGCCTTATATTGTTTAGGTTCTTATTTTAGAAGAGATGGGTCACGGTTACATATGAGATTCCTTTAATTGTGTCTCTTTGGTATGTGTCAACAAAACATTTGTAATTCAAGCCAAGACTAACCATTAGTATTCATGACATTGTTGAGTCAAATGTTGACTCTTTTCGTCGCATCTCCTGTTTAGTTTAAAGAATCATGTTAGAAACAATTTCCCCACGAATATCGCCTCAGACTTTTTTAGTCTTACACAATAACTTTATAAGGTTATCAATATTATATTTTAAACATATTTTTCATCTTAAAGAAATATTTAAGACACATTTTATTCTGTATAATATTTTCAACACTCCCTGATCGTTTCCAGTATTATGTTAGACACCTTTAATTAATGGGGCACATCGGAGCCCGTGATAAATCGCGGGGCACATAGGAGCCCGTGATAACTCTTGGGGCACATTAGAGCCCCTAATAACTCTTGGGGCACATTGGAGCCCCTGATAACTCTTGGGGCACATCAGAGCGCCTGATAACTCTTGGGGCACATCAGAGCGCCTGATAACTCTTGGGGCACATTGGAGCTGCTGACAACTCTTGGGGCACATTGGAGCCCCTAAAACTCTTGGGGCACATCAGAGCGCCTGATAACTCGTGGGGCACATTGGAGCCCCTGATAACTCTTGGGGCACATTGGAGCTGCTGACAACTCTTGGGGCACATTGGAGCCCCTAATAACTCTTGGGGCACATTGGTGCCCCTGATAACTCAGTGCACAAGTTGCACTTATTCCACCTTAATAATTACAGACTAAATGCATCTGGGTCAAAGGGCTGCAACTCGGTATCAATGACAAAGGTCTTTTGCTCTCCAGTAGCCGCCATTATCTCTATATTACAGTCATGCAGCCCTGTGTCCCCATTCATTTGCAGGAAAGCCAAAACGGTTTTGACTGCGTCTTTCTTCTAAATAAGGACTTGGTGGAAAACAAAATTGTATATGGTGTCATAGATGGAATGAGGGTCTGTATTCGGTAGCCTAATAAAATGTGTGAGAATAAAAATTGTGAGAACCGCTGAAGTGATTTGAAGGAGACGGTCTCCATTTATAAACAGTGTCCTTCTCTCCATCCACCCTTCTACCCTTCCAACCTTTCTTTTCTTCACAGGCTACGTCATCGGTAATTGATCAAAATACAGGACTCTGTGATAGGGGCGGTAATTCTCTTCTTGGACTCTATAAATTATTCACGCAGTGATGGCATTTTTAACATTGTCTTTGACATAGGCGACCTACCACAACAAGAGTGGCGTAGGAGGCTAGGGTGGAGGGAAAGGTGCACCCCGGGGCGCATTCTTTCCTCTATATATGATGAGGGTGTCATTTTCTGCCAACTGAATTGTTTTCTGTTGGAAGAGACGGCTAAAATTGTGGACAGACGCAAACGTTACTAACCGAGTAGTTACACCCCCATTTGTAAGACAGAGGTTTTGTACTGTTTATGTGCTCATGTCATATGAAGAATGTAATAATAGTTTATTGAATATCTTATTAATATTTAATTTACTTCAATTTCGTTTAGCGTCTTCCTGTGTTTCCAATAATAAACGATTTTATAATCACAATATTTGACATTGGTTGTGCGTGAACTGACCTGTGTTTTTGTTATGTTAATTGTTATTTAGCATAATGAACAAATTGGAAAATAGTTATGCATTATAAATTCGTTAAAATATATACCAAAGGAAAGATTACAATTATTGTCAAAGAGAAATTGGACACAAAATCTTTTTGCAGTTTCCAAGCCAAAGATAAGACACATGTACACGCTATTAATAGACCCGTGTACATGCACTCTAACGATTGGGTTAGTTTACACGCTAATGATAGGACCTGTGTACACGCTAATGATAGGACATGTGTACAGGCTAATGATAGGACATGTGTACAGGCTAATGATAGGACATGTATACAGGCTAATGATAGGACATATGTACACGCTAAAGATAGGACCTGTGTGCAAGCTAGTGATAGGACATAATATGTAAACGCTAAAGATAGGACATGTGCACACGTTAATGATAGTACCTGTGTGCAATCTAATAGTAGAGCCTATGTACGCTCTATCAATAGGATTCGTGAAAACAGGGGCAGGCAATGTTCCCTCTAAGGTTCGTTGGTCCGTGTGGAAATTTAAAAAAAAACATAGCATCCATATTTTGTGCAATATTTTACAAAATTTGCTGCGAGGTAATTCTAACCTGCTGCGCGGCTTTGGTCAGACATCTGCGCGGTCGCGCAGCTTAAATGGGACATTTGTGGCTGGATGTTGTGAGTTTATGATACTGACTAAATAAGTTTGTTCACACACATTTATACACACACTCAGGCATAGACAAATGAATGTCGTTAAATGTCCATGTCGTAGGCCCAATCCTGGGAATTTAATTGAATGTCCATAAGGTAGGCCCAGGCCAGTTATTGTCATTGAATGTCCATAAGGTAGGCCCAGGCCAGTTATTGTCATTGAATGTCCATAAGGTAGGCCCAGGCCAGTTATTGTCATTGAATGTCCATAAGGTAGGCCCAGGCCAGTTATTGTCATTGAATGTCCATAAGGTAGGCCCAGGCCAGTTATTGTCATTGAATGTCCATAAGGTAGGCCCAGGCCAGTTATTGTCATTGAATGTCCATAAGGTAGGCCCAGGCCAGTTATTGTCATTGAATATCCATAAGGTAGGCCCAGGCCAGTTTTTGTCATTGAATGTCCATAAGGTAGGCCCAGGCCAGTTATTGTCATTGAATGTCAATGTGCTATGCCCTGCCAGTTGCAGGCCCAGGCCAGTGTTGACACGCTATGTCAACAAGTTTAACCCAAGTCCTTGCCAGCTGAGTGCTGCCATAAACTAAGCTCCTGGTCGGTCATTCAACAACATTGATTATAGACTGACGTGGACCGAGGCATTACCGGATAAGAGAATTTAATGTCCACCGTGTTTTTTGTGGGGGGAAGGGGGGCGACTATGTCATGCTCTATGCGCATGCGTTAACTGTAATCCAAATCTCAGAACGAGTTTATCGCCTGCGCGCATAATTTCATTGCAAAAATCACAAATCCCACATTTTCTTTTGGACACAGCTATATTTTTATCTTTTCTAATTTTTTTCTCATCATTAAAAACAATTACACAGAAAAAAGGCTTGATGTATTGCGTATAAGAAACCTCAAATTTCCTGATTTCTGGTACATAAAAATATCAGTTCGTTTCTTTTGCCATCAGGAAAATTGATTATCTCTTGACGTTCCATTTTAAAATATTTAGATTTCAACTAGCTTTTATTTTCAATATTGTCAAATTAAAACGTATATTTTTCATTAAGGGAGTGCATAGCTCAAAAACTAATCGGTAGTTATAAACTTTTCTTTAAAAAATAAATCGCAAACGCACGCAAAAAAAAATTGTTTCATCATTTAAGCAGACTGATGACGGGTGCTCTAAATATCTCACTGGTGTATAGCAATCTGATGCAACATGACACAAAGATGCCCATGGGAATTTGATTCATCGTCCAGATATTTCAATGTCGTGTTTAGCGACACATACCGTTACATCGACTGCCGAGTGTGAAAAATTGTGACCAGTTCTTAACCGAACCGCATGGATGAAATTCACCTCGTTTACCCCTCCCCCCCCCTGAAACCACGTGATTGTCACTATGTAAACGCTGAGGCTATTACAGTCCTTTATTTACACTCATGATTACTTTGATAACGAAGAGCTTATTCGTCGACATAGCAACCAAACGCTGAAGCCATTGTTATTGCTTCCCCAGAATCCAATTGTCAGATCCTGTTTTCACGTGCTAAATGAGCAGGCGTTGGAAGAGCAAACGCTTCCAGAATATTCGTCGTCATAGAAACCTGCAAGTGTGATTTATGCCGGACCTGTCCATCCATTCAGCTGGAGGTGCCGGCGCTGCTCAACGTGTGATTTGAGGGGGGGGGAGGGGTAGGAGACTCTTGAAATTTATGGTCGCAAATGAAATTTACCAGCTCTTTAGAAGAAATCTTTTTTTGACGAGTTCACTTGTGCCTATTGGTTAGTGAGGCACTTAGGACGGTTGATGACGCCTTCAATCGCAATGCGTCATCGTCCCCTTTTGCTCTCGAACAGCGCACCTCCATATTTCTGACACAGGCTGATGACTTGTCTAGACATGATGACCTCACCAGATGAGTGAATTATGAGACCGTCCATAGACCGGGAAAAAACTGACCGATTGAACCGGTGCACGTGGCTGCATTCAAATGATGTATACATTTCTCTCAATTGCGTCGGGGTCGCTAGCTACTTCCAAACCCAGAAAATTAGACAAAATATATCTTTATATTTAAGGTTAAACGGTGTAAAAAGGTTGTCGAAAAGTTTTTAAAATTGATTCGTTTATTTCACCTTGTCGTCTCCGAATTCTAAATGAAGAAATCTAGAAGCAACATAAACTAATAATTGGTCAATTTTTATTTAAACACGTATTGTTTTTGTTGTGTTTTTTTTAATTGTTCCCCTTTGTTTCGTCGTTGTATAAAAAAAACTCTTTCTATTCATACTATAGGCTTATCTTTCCCTGGGTTATTTTAGGTCTACCATGTAGAAACATTTACTGACTTTTTCTAGATAAAAGAAATTCTACTGTGGTATTAAACTTGTTGGGAAGACATTATGTGGGATTGACTTTTTAGATGGACAATATTGTAAGCTTGGGAGAGAAAGTGTGTTATGGACAATATTGTAAGCTTGGGAGAGAAAGTGTGTTATGGACAATATTGTAAGCTTGGGAGAGAAAGTGTGTTATCGAGATTTTGTTTGGGGATAGACAATGAATAGGAAAGATATGTTTGAGATACATATTGAAGATATTATGTGGGTGAGGCGTTGACTAATAGAAATAACATATTGAAGAGATATTGTGTCGGGGAAAGATGCGCCATGGAACTTGTGTGGGCGCGACAGACTGAAGTAGAGCCAGATTGACAGAGATAAGCAGACCAGGATATAGACAGACTAAAGCAGCGACAGACTAAGATAGAGCCAGATGAAGACAGACACAGGCTAAGATAGAGCCATATGAAGTCAGACACAGAGATAGAGCCAGATGAAGATAGATACAGAGATAGAGCCAGATGAAGATAGATACAGAGATAGAGCCAGATGAAGATAGATACAGAGATAGAGCCAGATGAAGATAGGTACAGAGATAGAGCCAGATGAAGACAGACACAGACTGAGATAGAGCCAGATGAAGACAGACACAGACTGAGATAGAGCCAGATGAAGACAGACACAGACTAGGATAGAGCCAGATGAAAATAGATACAGACAGAGATAGAGCCAGATAAAGACAGACACAGAGATAGAGCCAAATGAAGATAGATGTGGACTAAGATAGGGTATTAATCAGCACTTACCAAATGTTAATCGAGCGGTGCATTGAAAAGCTCTAAATTAATGACGTTGTATTTCTCAGGTAAATAATATCTAAATATAGTCAAACTGGTTCATATTAGATAAGCAAGTGACTGGAGTTTTATTCTATTATTCACATATCATCAAAATTCCTGGGCCAAGTTTGTTTCGTTTTGTTTTGTTTTTTTTTAGATTCACTTTTAAATATTTCTATTACTTTTTGAGTCGAATTGTAAGAGCAGTGTGAGGTCTTTCGGTGTAACATTTCTTGGCTTCCTTCGTGTTTTCATTGGAATTTCCAGTCAAAGTTTCTAAAACTCAACGGACGTCACTAATTGGGTTAACCAAACACTGTTAGACCAAAATTATTGTCCGTCTTCTGGAGGTCTGTGTTGCTAGTACGAAGTCAAAATTTCCCAACTGTGAGTTTAAAATAAAAAATCAAATTTGCTTTAACTTAATTGCAACTAAAATAGAGTTCGTCGTTCGAAAACAATGTTACTGTCTCGTGGAGTATTAAGATGTTTCTAGTCTATTCGGTGGCCTTATAGGGAACATAATTTATTTTCTCCTATATCCTACCACGAGAGAGTAGCGTAGAAATTAGGGAGTATATTGAATCAAGATCTATCCTCGCATTGTTTTTTTTTGTTGTTGTTGTTTTTCACGAACACCTGCAATGCTGTCTATGATACGACTTCTATTGCCACTATGTTGTGCATAAAAGTCAACGATATTCATTGTGGTTTAAACTTTTTCTTCCAAAGGTTAGGGAAGCGAGTACTCTCAAGACAGGAAGAGCAAAATTAAGTATCGATTCTGTCATTGTTGTATCGATGCCTTCGAAGGATCGTCACCGCCTGTGTGAAAATTAAGAAACAACTTAAATCTAATATTAAAAGAAAGGGAAAAGCGCAAATCCCTCCGAGGCGATGGTAAACATTGAAACTTGTCTAGTGAAATGGAGGCCATTAGTGTAACAGTTAAAGAACAGGAGGCTTTGCATGAACGCATCGAAACAGAAGCAAGCGCAACGATGCGACAGGAAGAGGTAACCAACGCCGTCTTTCAGACGCACGCTGAGCAGAGCTGCGACTTCGTCCAGTACATTCCAGGCTTCGTGAGCAACGAGACGAGCCGAGGACTGCACGAGTTCTCCACCCGCTTCAGTCAGGTTCACGGCTACATCGCAGTCGCCGTCTGCCTCTTCGGCGTGCTGGCCAACTCGGCCAACATCCTCGTGCTTACCCGGAAGAACATGGCGTCCAGCACGAACACACTCCTACTCTGGCTGGCCGTGGCTGACTTGTTGACCATGTTGGAATACCTTCCATTCGCTCTACATTTCTACGTCATGGACCCCGGAGATCCCTCCCGCCCCCCGTTCAGCTCGCTTCACTTTTACTGGATCTGCTTCCTGCTCTTTCACGCCAGTTTCAGCATCGTCTGCCACACCGTGGCCATCTGGCTGACCATTGCCCTGGCCATATTCCGCTACATATACATCTGCATGCCCACCAGTGGCGTGTACTACTGCAGCCAGCGGAGGGCCCGCGGTGTGGTGCTCGTTGTCGTTCTACTAACTCTCGTTATATGTATACCGAACTGCGCGGTGAACTCCTACGACACTTTTTTACTAGAAACATTCAACAGCAATCAAACCAACACTAACTCCCCTCTCAGCTCGGCGACAAGCCCGACTAACCAATCGATCGAATCCCACACCCATGCCCCGCCTTCCATCACCGTCTACTACTACCCGACTATACGACAAAAGACGGCCGCTGACGAGTTCCTGGTCCAAGGGAACAACTGGCTCCAGGCGGTCCTCATCAAGCTCGTCCCGTGCTTCATGCTGACCACTCTGACGCTGCTGCTCATCCACGCCCTGCACAAGGCCTACAGGAAGAGGCTGAAGCTCAAATCCCAGGGCCGCAAGGCTGAGTCGGACAAGACGGGCGAGCACAACAGAATCACCCGGATGCTGCTGGCCATCGTGGTCCTCTTCACGCTGACCGAACTGCCCCAGGGCATCCTGACGCTGATGAACATCTTCGTGACGTGTTTCACCAACGTCGTGTACTTCAAACTCGGTGACCTTCTTGACCTTATGGCGCTGACCAACAACGCGGTCAATTTTGTTCTCTACTGCACTATGAGCACTCAGTTCCGGGCGACCTTCGCCGCCATTTTCTGTCCTCGAGAGACGATGCGGCCCAAATGGCTGAGGCTGAGACTTGTCAGTTCTAGAAACGTCGATTCGAATTCCTTTGAAGTTTCAGAAGTCTCCAGAACTCCCCGGGGCAATAAAAACGGATTCATGTCCCGGAGTCTCGAATTTACTGACACGGATGTGATCAGCAAGGTCATGGACGATCAGATGGTCACGTGTGATTCTACAGGAAGTTTTGAAAAAATCGCCCTCACTATGGATAGCAATAACATACACAATGACCTTGACACGTCGCCGAAGAGTAGCGTCGTATAGTCTATAAAATATCGACTGTGTAATTTAATACAATGAGTAATTACAATCATATTTGCAGACCAAACGTTGCATTGACACAAAGGACGACTTTTTCACAAATTTTTAGGCGTTGTGTTTTTGGGGGATTTTTTAGGTAAAAAAAAATGCTGTAAGTGAACAAATACTATCATCTCGGTTAATTGTGACTTTTGATTTGATAGTATTAGATTACGTGTATTCCTGAGAGACATTTATATCTTCGTGATAGATTCGACGTTGGCTCCGAGCTCTCTCTTCAGCTCAAAGGATTACAAACAAAGTCATTCAGCCAATGGGATTGGTTATAAAGGAAATTTTTACTGGTCACAACAGGACAATAGTCACGTGCCCGAAGTCTGGTTGTGATTGGTCGTTGAAGAAATGATCTTATGTACATGCTTAGTCTTACTTTTGTTTTAACTTTGCCATTCCCAAGCACTTTCATCTCCTTTTTAATCACACCCATTCCCTACTTCTGTGTTTTTCGAATACTGATCTTACAGTGTTTTTTACTTTGCTAATACTCGGTCGACAGCAAGGCAATGAGTCTTATTTGATGAAATTCTTTCTCCGAGAGTGTACGTGAAGATTCTTTGGAAGTGAGATTGGGGCTAATACACTTTCGGTGATGTAGTTGTTTTTTTGTTTTGTTTTTTATGTTGTTGTTTTTTTTTGTTTTTTTGTGGGGGGGGTTATGTACACATTTTTACATAAGTTAATACAAAATATATACCATCAGTTGTTTTTAAAAAAAAACTGGAAACGAATAAGTTAGTTGAATAAAAATATTGAAGCGTTGTAAAAAAAAATGTGCATTTTGGGGAAGAGTCCAAGGAGTTCTGGTCTGCTTGTTTTAGAACCGCTACTTTAATGCAGTGAACCATTGTATTACACCTACTTAACTGCTGTTATATAATTTGATGTGATCTCCCATGAGTAGCAATAATTTTGTCTATTTTATCCATCTGTGATTTGATAAGAGCTAAAATATATACTCTAAGCCAGTGGTTCCCAAACTTTTTTGGGTGGCGACCCCTTTTCATAAAAGCCATGTGACCCTGCGACCCCAATGTAATTTAAATATGTCATTTTCAATAAAACGTTTTTACAAAATAGAGCAAATTTGCATTATAGAGAATATTTTTAGTCGACAGTGTGCGACCCCAAGAAAACCCGTCACGACATTCAAGGTTGGGAACCGCTGCTCTGAACTATATGGCATTTATTTTTGTACACATTATTTTAGGTACACGATGTTCATTTGTTGTGATCACCCAAGCCAATATTTCAAAGCCAGAAACAAACATTGTTAGATCTCTAGCAGTCAGAGCCAAGGCAAAGCTTGAGATAAGGGTGTGTGGTGGGAGGCTCTGAAGAACCCTTTGGCCCCTGCTACAAGTGCGGATTGTGGCAGTAGGGCGACTCGTTTAAAATTACTTCCTTCATTCTGACCATCTCTTTTTGCGATGTAAACTGAACCCTTAATTATAAAAGGGGGACTGAACTATTTCAGATCTGTGATTGCGTCATTAGGATGATCAATCTGTTTACCCTCGATTCCGCCTCAATCGTGGGTGATGAACTCGTGGGTGTTTACACCGTCAACATTAGGCCAGGAAACTGCTGCATGAATGACTGCTAAACATTTGTCTTGAATTATTAATTTTTTAATGTATATTTTTTGCTTTTCATTGTATTTTGTGCCTCTGCATTTTTGTGTGAACGTTGCATGCATGTAAACCACATTGGTTTTTCAGACTGTTTTATTTTTCAATGTATGGTTCGAAGTCTTGTTGGCTGGCTAAGAAAAATCACAATTGTTTTGTTATCGTTTAGCTTAATATAATTACGGAGTAGAAGATATGTATAAGGGTTATTTTGAAAATATTGTAATGCATTTAAGAAAAAGGTTTTGAAGTATTTAAACAAATAAATCCTGAAGAAACAGAACAATTCCTTGATATTTACAAGTCCTTGATATATACAAGTCCTTGATATATACAAGTCCTTGATATATACAAGTCCTTGATATATACAAGTCCTTGACATATACAAGTCCTTGACATATACAAGTCCTTGATATATACAAGTCCTTGATATATACAAGTCCTTGACATATATAAGTCCTTGATATATACAAATCCTTGATATGTACAAGTCCTTGATATATATATTTGGTTGGCAGTTCCTTGGGTTTTGCTTGTTTCCAGAAAGAAATTTTTATCTTGAGGTATTGAAAATACTTACATCAATTACACTTGTGAAAAATGTGTGTAATACATGATATAATCTGTTCATACAACTTTTTACCTCCCTAAAACAAATTATAAAATGTGTCCTTAAATAGTAAAAATGTACTAGCTACATTATAAGTGTCATCTTTAACCTTATTCTAATTGTCATCTTTAACCTTAAAGGAACGCGGTAATTATGTATCTTATAAAACATTTTACAAAAATCTTTGTCTCGTTTCTCTATTACCGTATAACACAGTATTTGTTATCACTAAAGAAAAAGAATCCTCTCCCTGGTCTACAGTTTTAAGCACCCATAAAATTGTGTAATAGATGTTAATCTCATAAATGCGTATACCTCCTCTCCAAAGAAGTTTTTGTATCCACATTGTTATGTTCCCGGCCCGTATTCTGCACTCTAAATTGTATATTTATAAATACAGAAGATTCTGGATGCAATAAGTTGCTAAAAAAAAGAGTTTTCATTTTTACCACTTTTGAACTTGTTTGGGGTATGGATCAAATTATGTTCATGGACCATTTTTATGTTATGTCATTAACAAAAATTTATAAACTATTTATAACAATTTTTTAAATATAATTTCAAACATCGCTCTCCAGAATGAAGTTTTCACGAATTAGATAAATCATACATGAACATGTGCACGACAATGGAATTTTAATGTAAACGTAAATAAAATTTTAGAAAAAAAAATAATGCGTTATTTCCTAGTTTCCAGTGATGGCGAACCTATGGCACGCGTGCCACAGTCGGCACGCAGGGCTACATTAGCCGGCACGTGATAAAAATATTACTTCCTTAATCAAACCATGTAAGCCAAACGCCCATTTGCAGGTTTCCTTGGCACTTTGATATAAGTAAGTGCGGGTTTGGTTGCATATTGGGCATGCGGCCCCAAAAAGGTTCGTCATCATGTCGTAGTCTATAATCATATGAGCTATCACTGTCGTAATCTATAATCATATGAGCCATCACTGGTCTAGTCTATAATCATGTGAGCCATCACTGTCGTAGTCTATAATCATATGAGCCATCACTGTCCTAGTCTATAATCATATAAAAAGGTTCGTCATCATTGTCCTAGTCTGTAATCATATGAGCCATCACTGTCCTAGTCTATAATCATACAAAAAGGTTCACCATCACTGTCGTAGTCTATTTAATCATATGAGCCATAAGATTTGAAAATGCAACCAAAAAAATAAGACACTCTGGGGCGCAACTTTATTGTCAATGAGGGGTTGGGATCTAAAATAGCACCCATTGTGTGACCCATTTATTTACAAATAATCTATTTCTTTACGTTTTATTTAACATGAATGATTTCTGCAGACCTAAACAATTAAATCATCAGCATCCCTTCATGTTTACTTAGACATCTACTAAATTTTCTTTTAAAATAAATATTAGCTTCCTACAGTGCAATCACCTGTATTCCGGTAATTATGCAAATTGTATGATAATTTTATTCGTAAGACATCTTTACACGTACATTCAAAGGTATGTGGTTAACACTCTGAGCGATTTTATGAACTATTTTGATAAGACCGATGTATTCTTGATATTGCGTTGATCATAACACATTAAACTTCATGACAATACAATGAGAATGCCCCCCCCCCTCAAATCTCCCCTGGGGCCATACTTTCCTTCCGCTTGAAGTGTAAACAAGAAATCGTTAAAAATATTATTCGCAAATTTATTTCTAGCCTCAAAACCGTATTCTAGTTTTGTTCACGGGGACTTAGTGACTTAGTGTGTACTATAAATGTGCCAAATCGTGTCAGCGGCCTGAACTCTCACAAAATATGTACAACACATAACGAAATATACAAAATATCCTAGCGCCACAGGACTGTAATCACATTGGATATAAAGATATTGTCAGCCATTATTTCACGCCTCCTCGTGCCATGTTTTCTGAAGGAGGCTTGTATCTCTCAATGCACTCCTTCATTCTGGAGAGTAATGTTGTTTTTAAATCCGGGGCCCAATAAAAGGAACCCGTTCTTTGCCCTTTGAAATGCAAATGTAGAGTTTTGAATAAATCAGAAATATATTTCTATTCCGACTTGTTTCAATTCCTCTTATCACACATGACTGTACATTTGTTTCTAAGAAGCAAACATGTCTAAACAACGATAGGTTTATCTAATGTAACATTTGCGAGCATTTGTTTTTTTTTAAATCATGACTTAAACATTATTTCAAATGAGATATTTGTATTAAAATAAAACCTTGATATGACATGTTATTGTTGAAACAAGTGATGTGTAAATGAGTTTTATTTAGCCATGATGTGGATTGTTATTTGTTTGAGTTTGTTTGTTTGTTTCTTTCTTTGTTTGTTTGTTTCTTTTTTGTTTTGTTTCTTTGTTTGTTTGTTGTTTTTTTTTAATAATAATTTGGTTGATCAATATTTTCTTTATCATAATTTGATATTATATTTTAACCAGATTTTATTTTTATTTTATAACAAAGTTTATTTGAATGCCGTGATTTTGTTTATTTTCATAAAAATAATTTTGCGTAGACAAAAGTATTCCCATTGATTTCCTGTTTAATTTATCTCGCCATAGACCCGCCCCCATATTTTCATATGACATGGATTCGTCAGCTCATTGTTATATGACATGGATTCGTCGGCTCCTTGTCATGTTACATGAATTTGTAAGCCACTTGTCATATGACATGGATTCGTCGGCTCCTTGTCATGTTACATGAATTTGTAAGCCACTTGTCATATGACAGTTTATACAATTATATTTACTACTTGTAATGCACTTTTATATCGGCGTATTTTTTAATTAATTTGTGTTTTTAAATTTTACATTACCAATAAATATAGGTCAGTTTTGTTTCTTTTCTTTAATTGCAGAACATCTTTCAATTTTTGTGTTATCTCTTTAAAACAATCATTTAATAATTTAGCACGTAAGCAAATATTGGTCAACTATGCGATGTTAATTTTTCGTAGAGCTTAATTTTATTGTACTAGGATTATATCAAACAAAACTTTCTTGGTCAGGACGACATATTCATATTTATTTCTTTGCATAAGAACTACCTTATATACCTCGTTCTATAGCCCGTTCGTTCATAAGCCGACCCCCGCCCCCCCCCCACACTTTTGGAAGAGAAAAGTATTAAAAGTGTATAACCCGATCGCAGGCCGACCCTCCAAAAATAATAGGACAGCTTTAAAAAAATGGTACATATTTTTTTAAACTACAAGCTAAATCGGTCATTATGATTGTTTACTTTGTACTGCCTATCTTTGTCTTTCTGCTCTTTGTTAAGCAAGAGTAACCGGTATTTTTAAAAAAAAATATTTGGTAAACAGTGATGAAAGCGCGTACATTAAAATCCGTGGTTGAAAACAAAATTTGTAAAAAAAATTATTGAAACGTTCACAAAAATAAATAAAATGATTAAATAAGGTAAGTGCTGATATTTAATAATATACTATAGCTTCTGATAGAGCAGTCGAATCTTGTAGAATGTAGAAAAGGAAATTGATGATCTACAATAACAACACCGATATTCAATATCCATGCAGAAATCACCTATGACCCGCTCATAAGCCGACCCCCCCCCACACACACACTTTTTCCCCTAGATTTTGTCAATAAAAGGTCGGATTGCGAACGAGTATATACGGTACTTCTCCCCGATAAATAGTTCCAATGTCATAACCTAATTACCACGTTTCCCTTACGCCGCACCATGTGCGCAGAGAGTAATACCGAGATGATGAAAGATGAAAGAAATTGGCAATCATACTTTAATGTTAATGTATCTAAAAGTTACGTACGAATTGTATTTTTGATGATGGTGGACAATAATTTGAACCCACGACTTTGTAACAGTTGCTAACTGTTTAATTTTTTCCAAATTGCCCTCGGCTGATTCATGTTTTAACTATGTCACAGTTGTTCATGGACCAAAGTTGTGTTTCATATTTACAGGTACTATATTTATATATGTAGTGATATTTCTACGCTATCATTCCTTCCTTTTCCCAGGGTCGAAGCTATGTACACGAGTTCTCGGAGACAACATTCGAAAATATCAGAGTAAAGCAAATCTTAAAGACAGATAAGTGTTGACAGACAGCTAAGCGTTGATAGACAGCTAAGTGTTGACAGACAGCTACGTGGTGACAGACAGCTGAGTGTGGACAGACAGCTACGTGGTGAGAGACAGCTGAGTGTGGACAGACAGCTACGTTGTGAGAGACAGCTGAGTGAGTGCTGACAGACAGCTAAGTGTTGACAGACAGCTACGTGGTGACAGACAGCTGAGTGTGGACAGACAGCTACGTGGTGAGAGACAGCTGAGTGAGTGTTGACAGACAGCTAAGTGTTGACATACAGCCGAGTGTAGAGACAGACAGCTACGTGGTGACAGACAGCTGAGTGATTTTTGACAGAAGCTATGTGTTGACAGACAGCCGAGTGTAGAGACAGATATCTACGTGGTGACAGACAGCTGAGTGAGTTTTGACAGACAGCTAAGTGTTGACAGACAGCCGAGTGTAGAGACAGACAGCTACGTGGTGCCAGACAGCTGAGTGTGTTTTGACAGACAGCTAAGTGTTGACAGACATCTACGTGGTGACAGACAGCTGAGTGAGTTTTGACAGACAGCTAAGTGTTGACAGACATCTACGTGGTGACAGACAGCTGAGTGCGTTTTGACAGACAGCTAAGTGTTGACAGACATCTACGTGGTGACAGACAGCTGAGTGTTGATAGACATCAATGAGTTTTCAGTCAGCTAGGAGTTGACAGACATCTTGAACATATTTCAGTGGTTTCTTATTGCCAGCTGTGAGAAGGCACGAGTCCACCACAACTGCTGGGCAGTGCCTTTAAAAGCAACTGTTCACTGCCGGCTGTGAGAAGGCACGAGTCCACCACAACTGCTGGGCAGTGCCTTTAAAAGCAACTGTTCACTGCCGGCTGTGAGAAGGCACGAGTCCACCACAACTGCTGGGCAGTGCCTTTAAAAGCAACTGTTCACTGCCGGCTGTGAGAAGGCACGAGTCCACCCCAACTGCTGGGCAGTGCCTTTAAAAGCAACTGTTCACTGCCGGCTGTGAGAAGGCACGAGTCCACCACAACTGCTGGGCAGTGCCTTTAAAAGCAACTGTTCACTGCCGGCTGTGAGAAGGCACGAGTACACCACAACTGCTGGGCAGTGCCTTTAAAAGCAACTGTTCACTGCCGGCTGTGAGAAGGCACGAGTCCACCCCAACTGCTGGGCAGTGCCTTTAAAAGCAACTGTTCACTGCCGGCTGTGAGAAGGCACGAGTCCACCACAACTGCTGGGCAGTGCCTTTAAAAGCAACTGTTCACTGCCGGCTGTGAGAAGGCACGAGTACACCACAACTGCTGGGCAGTGCCTTTAAAAGCAACTGTTCACTGCCGGCTGTGAGAAGGCACGAGTCCACCACAACTGCTGGGCAGTGCCTTTAAAAGCAACTGTTCACTGAATTGCAAATTGCATGACAAGAGCACAGCTAGGGGACATAATTTTTAATGTGACAGATCATTACGTCCTCTAAAATTACATGAGTTGTGCAGCTTCAAAGACTCTAATTATGTAGCATCATTAGAGGATCAGACTTGAATTATCAAATGACAGCAGTTACCCGCCTTTTCGAACAAACTATCTGCCTAATCAACGATCCGTTCATCCACGATTAAACAAGGGGATATAACTGCATCGTTAATCAAAGACATATCAAATTTT
This sequence comes from Ampullaceana balthica, assembly GCA_944989445.1. Taxonomy (NCBI): domain Eukaryota; kingdom Metazoa; phylum Mollusca; class Gastropoda; family Lymnaeidae; genus Ampullaceana; species Ampullaceana balthica. The sequence goes on along the minus strand of CALYLW010000134.1, from coordinate 868,325 downwards.
TGACAGGTCTTATTTGTTTAAAATCATTCCCATTCATACAAAAATCCATACATATTTGTATGTTTTTACAACATATTACGATGGTTTCACGCACCTATTATCTACGATAATTTGCTTACAACAAATCATTTACTGTAGCAAACTGAGTTAATTATAGTCTATTATAAGATCTATCTTAGCAGTTGGCATAGCCCTACCTCTGTAGAGTTTTTTTATGATAGTAAGTTATTTGTAGTTATAAAAACCATATTTACAGCTGTTTTGGAAGGTTGATATGTTTGCAAATATATAACATATGTCTGTATATAAATTATCATTTATCTTTTATATAATCTATGTAAAAGGTAAACTTTTTCCCTTATAAATGTAAATCTTTATACAGACTTATAGGTCAACATTGTAACCATAAAACTGTACGTACGCCTTGATCCTATTGTTGAAAACCCTTCACGTAAGCCAAATAACTGTATAGTATGTTTCCATTAAGCCTTTGTATTCATATTCATTGAGCCTTTGTATTGTATTCATAATACTGCATACTGTATGCTACATGTAATCTTGTTATGTCCTAACAGATTGCTGCAAGGACTATTTTAAAACACGCTTTTCGACATTATCATTGCATATTTTATTATGAAACTAAAATAAACATGTATGTAAATATATTTTAAAAACAAACGACTCTTTATTTCGTGATGAATGGAATGTCTGCATGGGCTGAGGGGTTGATTTAGATGTTAATTTTTGATGTTGTATACATTTTCAACTTAATATCAACAAAAGGCTTCAACGTTTGTGTGTTAGTGAATTGAATTCCTCTTCGCTTGACTCTACTCTATTTTGATGTTCATTTTCTTATCTATGCTTGTATTTTGTAATCACACACTGCGCGTGTTGTTTGCTGATTAATTGTTAACGTCGGTATCTTTGTGTAGTCGTGTAGTGTTTTTCCCTAATGTTTAGACAGGCCTATGTGTAGAATTTCGTGCATATTGAACGTCGCCTTTTCGCTGCTTTGTCGTGTTGTTTTGTTCTATCCTAGACATATATTGTTCTCAATTTTATCAGTGCAGTTCTATTGTAATGTGTCTTATTTATGTATGTTCTCATGTTTAGTCGAGATGTACTATAGATTTGCTTTTAAGTTTGTACTGAAGTTATGTCATATATCATATAGTTTTTTTTGCGTTGTTATGTCTAGTACAAGGAAGCAATATATTTGAAAATGTGGCAAAATATTTAAGGAAGTGTCTATTGGTAGTCGACTACCAATAGCAGGTCCCTGCGGGTGCGGCTATTTGTAGTCAGTTATTTATAGCATCCAATGGAATTTAAGGAACACTTAATAGCTACTGATATAACCATTCAAAACTCACCAAATGCACCGAACTTCCTTAGTCTCATGATAGACAGTTGGACTTGTGAACTGATGTATGAAGATCAGGCATGGGTTCGATTATCGGTCGAGCCTAATGTTTTTTTCTTTCTTTTAAGTTTTAGGGTCAAGGTTAGGGATAGTTGTCTATTTTTAACATTAAAATAGAAAAACAAATATAGCATAATATGGTATACTGTATACTAATAGTAATAGTATATATTATATAATATAGGGACTAAAACTGATGAAATACATTTAAAATTTTTATAATTACGATTAAATTAGATATTTTAGGGTCAGGGTTAGGTTTAGTTGTCTATTTTTTACATTAAAACATTACATCAAACTCAGAATATCACCTAGTAGTAGTTTTATTAACAATTAATAATAGCGAACTACCAATAGCCGACAACCGAAAATGGCTATTTGTAGTCGAGTACCAATAGCTCTCTAGAAGCTATTGGTAGTCAACTACCAATAGCCGCAGCCAATATTTAAAGCTAGCCCCAAAAAATCGGACGGATATGTTACAAGTAAAAATGAATCAAAACAATAATTGTTTCAATATTTAAATTTGAAATGAGTTTTAATGAATGCCTAGCTGAGACCCTTGGCGACAGCTGAAACACTGGGCGACATCTGAGACACTGGGCGATAGCTGAGACACTGGGCGACAGCTGAGACACTGAGCGACAGCTGAGACACTGGGCGACAGCTGAGACACTGGGCGATAGCTGAGACACTGGGCGACAGCTGAGACACTAGGCGACAGCTGAAATACTGGGTGACAGCCGAGACACTGCGTGACAGCCGAGACACTGCGCGACAGCTGAGAGACTGGGCGACAGCTAAGAGACTGCGACAGCTGAGACCCTGGGTGACAGCTGAGACACTGCGCGACAGCTGAGACACTGGGCGACAGCTGAGACACTAGGCGACAGCTGAAACACTGGGCGACAGCTGAGACACTGCGTGACAGCCGAGACACTGCGCGACAGCTGAGATACTGGGCGACAGCTAAGAGACTGTGTGACAGCTGAGACACTGGGCGACAGCTGAGACACTAGGCGACAGCTGAAACACTGGGCGACAGCTGAGACACTGGGCGACAGCTGAGACACTGGGCGACAGCTGAAAAACTGGGTGACAGCTGAGACACTGGGCGACAGCTGAGATACTGCGCGACAGCTGAGAGACTGAGCGACAGCTGGGAGACTGGGCGACAGCTGAGATACTGCGCGACAGCTGAGAGACTGGGCCACAGCTGAGACACTGCGTGACAGCCGAGACACTGCGCGACAGCTGAGAGACTGGGCGACAGCTAAGAGACTGTGTGACAGCTGAGACACTGGGCGACAGCTGAGACACTAGGCGACAGCTGAAACACTGGGCGACAGCTGAGACACTGGGCGACAGCTGAGACACTAGGCGACAGCTGAAAAACTGGGTGACAGCTGAGACACTGGGCGACAGCTGAGATACTGCGCGACAGCTGAGAGACTGGGCGACAGCTGAGAGACTGGGCGACAGCTTAGAGACTGGGCGACAGCTGAGATACTGCGCGACAGCTGAGAGACTAAGCGACAGCTGAGAGACTGGGCGACAGCTGAGAGACTGGGCGACAGCTGGGACACTGGGCGACAGCTGGGGCACTGGGCGACAGCTGGGACACTTGGCGACAGCTGAGAGACTGGGCGACAGCTGGGACACTGGGCGACAGCTGGGGCACTGGGCGACAGCTGAGAGACTGGGCGACAGCTGGAACACTGGGCGACAGCTGAGAGACTGGGCGACAGCTGAGAGACTGGGTGACAGCTGAGAGACTTGGCGACAGCTGGGACACTGGGCGACAGCTGAGAGACTGGGCGACAGCTGAGACACTGGGCGACAGCTGAGAGACTGGGCGACAGCTGGGACACTGGGCGACAGCTGAGAGACTGGGCGACAGCTGGGACACTGGGCGACAGCTGAGAGACTGGGCGACAGCTGAGACACTGGGCGACAGCTGAGAGACTTGGCGACAGCTGAGAGACTGGGCGACAGCTGAGACACTGGGCGACAGCTGAGAGACTGGGCGACAGCTGGGACACTGGGCGACAGCTGAGAGACTGGGCGACACCTGAGAGACTTGGCGACAGCTGAGACTGGGCGACAGCTGAGAGACTTGGCGACAGCTGAGAGACTGGGCGACAGCTGAGACACTTTGCGACAGCTGAGAGACAGGGTGACAGCTGAGAGACTGGGCGACAGCTGAGACACTTGGCGACAGCTGAGAGACAGGGCGACAGCTGAGAGACTGGGTGTCAGCTGAGAGACTGGGTGACAGCTGAGAGACTGGGCGACAGCTGAGACTGGGCGACAGCTGAGAGACTTGGAGACAGCTGAGAGACTGGGCGACAGCTGGGACACTGGGCGACGAAGGGGCATAACTGATGGCGTGAGGTTTAAAACAAAAGTAAAATTCACTTTAAATACTTTTGAGAATAATTTAAGTGTATCTTCAATATTTAATCAAGAATTACACAACAGTAAAAAGTTAAGAGCATTATTGCCTATCTGCCAGCTCTTTTGTCTTCTTTTGTCTTCCTACATCTCTATCTGCCAGCTCTTTTGTCTTCTTCTGTCTTCCTAAATCTAAGTCTGTTAGATCCACCCATCCTTTTAATGGCAAGAACTCTATCTCTAACCACCAACCCCCACTATTTTAACAACTCCCACTATCTGCCCCCGCCCCCCCCCCACTATTTTAACAACTCACTATCTGCCCCCGCCCCCCCCCACTATTTTTACAACTCCCACGATCTGCCCCCGCCCCCACACTATTTTAACAACTCCCACTATCTGCCCCCGCCCCCCCCCACTATTTTAACAACTCCCACTATCTGCCCCCGCCCCCCCACTATTTGAACAACTCCCACTATCTGCCCCCGCCCCCCCCACTATTTTAACAACTCCCACTATCTGCCCCCGCACTATTTTAACAACTCCCACTATCTGCCCCCGCCCCCCCCACTATTTTAACAACTCCCACTATCTGCCCCCGCCCCCCCCCACTATTTTAACAACTCCCACTATCTGCCCCCGCCCCCCCCCACTATTTTAACAACTCCCACTATCTGCCCCCGCCCCCCCCCACTATTTTAACAACTCCCACTATCTGCCCCCGCCCCCCCCCCACTATTTTAACAACTCCCACTATCTGCCCCCGCCCCCCCCCACTATTTTAACAACTCCCACTATCTGCCCCCACCCCCCCCCACTATTTTAACAACTCCCACTATCTGCCCCCGCCCCCCCCCCACTATTTTAACAACTCCCACTATCTGCCCCCGCCCCCCCCCACTATTTTAACAACTCCCACTATCTGCCCCCGCCCCCCCCCACTATTTTAACAACTCCCACTATCTGCCCCCGACCCCCCCACTATTTTAACAACTTCCACTATCTGCCCCCGCCCCCCCCCACTATTTTAACAACTCCCACTATCTGCCCCCGCCCCCCCCCCACTATTTTAACAACTCCCACTATCTGCCCCCCCCCACTATTTTAACAACTCCCACTATCTGCCCCCGCCCCTCACTATTTTAACAACTACTTATTATTACCCCTCTCTAAATTACATATCTCCCACTACCAACCTTAATCACCTTCTGCCTTCCACTCTTCCTCTATCTGCCACAAACCCCCTTCTACCTGCTCCCCTCTTGCTACCTTTTACACAATTATTGTCTCTCACGCCGAATACACGTTTCCACTAAACAGCTTTCATTATGTGAACCATACAAATAATCTTTCCTATCAACCCAAATTCATTTATCTGAACACTACAAATAGTGTATTACATCAACCAAAAGTTTTATTTAAATGTTAGAATACGCCGCATGACGTAAATTCCACAATGACTTGTGCTTGTAACACATATAGATATGACAGTTAAGTCGAGATTTCTGTAAGTAAAAATGCATGTCATCATTGTATGTGGTAAGTTGACATAAATATCGAATGGACATACAAATTAACAAGTAGGGATGGCATAGACTAAAAACTGTATCCCCTCTCTAAATACCATCATGTATAATGTACATGCACACAACCATAGGACTGGTACACACGCACACGAGTGAAACACACTTAACTTAGTGCTTGCGATTCATAAACATATGCTTGGAACACATTGATATGTTTGAAACGCACATATATCTCATAGTCCAGAATCACAAGTTCTGAAAAAAATTACTAAGAAATATAAATACATTAAACGGTCTCAAAGACACTCACCGACACATACACATAAACACACACTTTCATTACATTGCTTACATTAAACAATCTCAATGACACATACACATAAACACACACTTTCATTACATTGCTTACATTAAACAATCTCAATCACTCTCACCGACACATACACATAAATACACTTTCATTACATTGCCTACCAAAACCTAAGATATAGTATCATATCAGTAAATGCTTTCTGTGTATTCCGCAGAGCGATGGTATCCCACTCTTTGCTTTTGATGGGGTCGAGATGATGGTTCACAGCTAATGCATTTTGGGAAGATGCTGGCCTGAAAGCATCGTCCGTCACCTTGTTTGAGAAGCCTTGGCGCAGCTTGACCCTTGACCCGTCCAAAGACCGACTCCTAGGCGGCCTCCAGTATGGAGCAGAACGTCAGTGGTGTATTGAGCAACGTAACGGCGAGAATGAGCGAAGGTTGCGCCGGTGCTGAAACCATCCCGGGAATCGTCAGCAATGAGACGCGCGTGGGACTGTCAGACTTCAGCAGGCAGTACAGCCACGTCCACGGCTACATCGCCGTGGCTGTTTGCCTGTTCGGGGTGCTGTCCAACAGCGCCAACATCATCGTCCTGACGAGAAAAAATATGGCTTCCAGCACGAACACTCTTCTGCTCTGGCTTGCCGTCTGCGACCTACTTAAGATGCTGGACTATCTGCTGTTTGCCATACATTTCTACGTCATGGAGCCTGCAGACCCAACGGGTCCGGCCTTCCCAACCAGAGACTACTCCTGGATCTGTTTTCTCCTATTCCACGCCAGCTTCAGCATCGTCTGCCACGCCATATCCATCTGGCTGACCATCGCCTTGGCCATATTTCGCTACATCTACATCTGTAAGCCGACCAGTGGTGTGTTCTACTGCAGCCAGGAGCGGGCGAGGTTCGTTGTTTTCATTGTGGTCGTGCTGACCACCGTGATCTGTGCCCCCAATTACGCGGTGAATAGCTACGGCGTCGCTTGGAAGAACACCTCCTCCAGCAACCTCAGCGCGTCAGTCAACACCACCGCCTTCCTGTACTACTACCCAATTCAACGGACATCCAACCAGGCGGAGAAGATCAACCAGCAGATCAACTACTGGATTCAGGCTATCTTCGTCAAGCTCGTACCCTGTGTCATGTTGACGACTCTGACACTCCTACTCGTGGCGGCCATGCACAAGGCCTACAGGAAGCGGCTGAAGCTCAAATCCCAGGGACGTAAGGCCGAATCAGACAGGACAGGAGAGCACAACCGAATCACCCGGATGTTGCTGGCCGTCGTCATACTTTTCACGCTGACCGAACTACCCCAAGGGATCCTCACACTTATGAACATTTTCGTGAACTGCTTCACTGAGGTGGTGTACGACAAGTTGGGAGACCTCGTTGACATCATGGCGCTGACCAACAACTCGGTCAACTTCATCCTCTACTGCACCATGAGCACGCAGTTCAGAACGACGTTTGCCTCGATCTTCTGCCCGCATCGACCGGTGGAGTCAAAATGGTTGAAACTGAGGATTGTCAAATCTCGCAAGGAGGACAAACTGCTGACTGAAGTGTCTGAACTAAAGTCGTCTCGTGGCAACAACAACGGCCACATAGCGCCCAAGTGCACGACCCCTAAACCCCCTGAAGGAGAACAATCTCAGACGGCTGACCAGCCCAGCGATGACGTTCAGCAGACAGACTTGCACGGGAGCGTAGAGAAGGTTCCGCTGACCGTGGAGTGTAACAACGGGACGACCACCCACACGCGTGGGTACTACCCTGACCACAGCCACGTCTAACACACGGTTCACTGTTTGACCACAGCCATGTATAACACACGGCTCACTGTTTAACCACAGCCACGTCTAATACACGGCTCACTGTTTGACCACAGCCACGTCTAACACACGGTTCACTGTTTGACCACAGCCATGTATAACACACGGCTCACAGCCACGTCTAATACACTCGTCACTGTTTGACAGAGTCTCACTGAAGGCCTCAGACAAGTCTTGTCCCGTGTGCACAGAGATACTACACCATTAGAAATGTACAACTATGTTATCAGTGTATAAAAGTGAACCTTACGGGCCAGAAAGTCATTGTAAGGGCCATCAGAAAATAAGCTGACCAGAAGCGGGTTGAACAATTTTTCTTTAGCCTGTTTTGTTTTTTTCACTGCTTGCGGTTTTGCGGGAATTGTATGAAGGGTATTTATGAAATGTATTAGAGGTATTGCTGACACGGGATTTGTTGTATTTCTGAAGCCGTAGTTGTGATTTTACAGAAAGTAAGTTTCAACAATCAACAGAGTAACACAGGAGGCCTTATCCCTAAGACCAAATGTCAAGAGTTATGTCACATGTTCATGGAGCTGTTGTTACTTAAGGATTTGCTGTACATTTTTTTTCAGTCATTAATTATTGTTATGGTAAACTCATTTTGTGTGTAACATATGTTGCTAAGACTTGTATATTCGGAAGTTTAGAAGTACAAGATATGATGTGTAAATAAAACATATAAATAAACTCATAACAGTTTGAGATCAAACCTTCATTTTACACCATTTTAAGACAAGGGATTTCAATGTCAACATTGGTTTCAACAATATTTACTGCTGCATGTTATGATCGGCTGAACTTTCAGATTAAAAACGTAAAAATGTATTTATCAAAAGTACTGTCAAATTTTTAATCAAAGTGATGAAAGACCAGTCATAATTAAAATGGTGTCCTTTTTTATGGGATTTTTCTCATTGTTGTCATATTATAATGAGAATTTATCATGTTATTATAATAAGATTGAAATGAAAAATAATAATTATTTTTCTACATATATTGTATTTATGTATTGACTATTTTTTTCTGTCCTCTATTCGTTTTAACTTCTAAATTTTAGAAGCCCCAATTATGTTATGGTACATTCATTTTATATGATTCGGAGATTAACGCCTTAGTGTCATCTGCACATTTCAGTTATTTGTGTAGCTTCCACTTTCATTTTCCTCACATCTGAACCTTGCCAATCGTAACCAAACAAGAATCCGTTTTCAGCCCTTTGCTTGATCCTTTCATCCATAACTTTAAAGATTCTCTAAAGGACTTACAAAGTGAATACCCGAGATTTGGTCTGGGGAATTTCATTTCACTGTAGTTGATGAGATAGTTCCGTGATTATCTTTTTTTTTATGGAAAGCATGGGGAAATAGTTACAAATAACATTTATTTAATTACAGATGTCAGTTGTTTTTTTTAATAGAAAATATATAAAGTTCTTCAACCCCGGTAATTGTAAATATATCATTAACCAATGCCGTGACCTAGTTAGTGTTAAGGGGAGTCCAAACATGAGGAAAATTTTATTAGTGTGTATATATATGGGGCCGTCCATAAAGTACGTCACGCTCCAGAGAGGGGGAGGGGGTGTAAGAAAGTGTGACAGTTTGTGACATGGGGAGGGGGGTGTCCGGCCATGTGTGACGTCACGGTGTTTTATATTAAATTTTAATTATTTTGTTAATAAAAGGGAAATTTGTGGTCGAAAGTTTGACGTACTTAGGGGGGGGTCCAAGATTTGTGACAGTTTGTGACGGGGGAGGGGGGGGTTAAAAATCGTCAAAAAGAGCTTGACGTACTTTATGGACGGCCCCTATACTATTATATAGTATAATATATATTATATATATGATAATCATAATGAAATCTAAGTAATACTAAATAGGCACTCATTTCTAAGTTTTTAAGACGCATATAAACATTTATCACGAAATAAACTTTTGTTATTGTACATTAAAAGCGGAGCTAGTCACTAGTCAATTATTTACACATATCTGATTCAGAATCTGAAGCATTTTTTCTGAAATATTGAAATGTTTCGTTTAAACTTTTTCCGACTCTAACATAAATGCGTTAATTCATTAAGCCTGATCATATGTGAATTTTCATCGTTTGAAACCGCTTGTTGTTATTATTTAGACTTAGGCCAATGAATGTGTCTTATTGTTACGTCTCACACAAAGTCACCCTTTCACTACACACCGCTACGTCTCGCGAATTAATCTTCTAATGTAAATGAAAAGATTTTGATTGTGAAACTGGTCTTTGAAAAAAGGCTGGACAACTTAGAGATGCCTTCTAAATTTTAAATGGGTCATTTTGTTTTAAGTTCAGTGAAACGAGCAAACAGGAAGTGACGTTCTGATCACATGACACCACGAAATATCTGCAACTGACGCCAACAGAGCCGATAAGAGGGATGTCAAGGACACGTAGCTAGGGGCCAGATCGACCACTAGCTGATCAGTTCGCCTAGTCTGTCCAAAGATACGAAATGACCAAAGGATACTTGGGTTTTTTAGAGCTGGGATCAAAGTCATTGTGAAACAATTATGTGAACACACGGCGCATTGAACCTACATGTGGAACAAAATCAGAAGCCCCGAGCATAATGCTCTTCATGGGTCTTCCTGGAAGACCCTCCCCCCAGCTATCTGGCCCCCTACCCAAAGGGGACGTAAAAGCTGGGAACAGGTGGTCGCTTCTGAAGCGGCTACCTGGGCATCCAGGACAGAAAGTCGAAGATGCCTCCCACTAAGTTTGACCTCACAAGGAGGGGTGGAATTTCCCTACTACGACCCTTTACCACTTTGGCGCCACCCCGGAAAAGCACACGAGTCTCAATGGTTTGGACCGTCACTAAGCGGGGGATCATAAATGACCTACCTAGGGTGAAACTCCCACTGGAAGGTTTCCTCAGAGCTGGCGTCCGCTGCGTTCTTCGTGGTTCCTTTTGCTAATCCGTACTGGCGCTCCTGGCCCTAAACCGGCACCGCTCAATGACGTTGCTAGTGAAAGGAGGGGGACGAAACGGTCGCTTCGGAGTAACCCATCCCTCAAAGGGTACTTTGGCGCCCTGATATATTGTCCAAGTTGTTAAAAAATGTATCTTCATACAGTGTAGGGTACAGTGTGGCGTGTCATGATGTGACGTGGGTTTGGTTGTCCCTTTGTGGGGTGGGATTGTCACATTGTGGAGTCAGAATGTCACTTTGTAAACTCAGTCTGTGTTGTAGATATTGAAAGTCATTCGGACGTCATAATGGGGAGAGTATGGATTCAGTTTCCGTTTAGGGTGTCATTAATGTGAGAGTTTAGGGTGTCATTACTGTGAGAGTTTAGGGTCTCATTGCTTTGAGAGTTTAGGGTGTCATTACTGTGAGAGCTTAGGGTGTCATTACTGTGAGAGTTTAGGGTGTCATTGCTGTGAGAGTTTAGGGTGTAATTACTGTGAGAGTTTAGGGTGTCATTGCTGTGAGAATTTAGGGTGTCATTGCTGTGAGAATTTAGGGTGTCATTACTGTGAGAGCTTAGGGTGTCATTACTTTGAGAGTTTAGGGGTCAGTAGACGTAGTTGTGTTTTGGAATTATGTGACTTCAGTGTTGTCGAGGACTCTGCTAGACTGCACAGACTAAAAGGTTACAACAAGCGCAACGTGGGACTGTTTAGAGCTAAGTGACTGTGAGGCAATCAGTTTAGCGTATAAACCAGGGGTCGGGAAACTATGGCTAGCGAGCCAGATGTGGCTCTATTAATGGCTGCATCTGGCTCTCAGACAAATGTTCGATTATAAAAAAGACCTTTATTCAGACTCCTTTGATCTACATATTAATTGCATACAAAAACAGCATAACAATGTCATTAAAAAAGAATTCAGAGACATAATTATTGTAATTTTAGTGTAAAAAATACACAAAATGCACACATTTTGTTGAATTTTTAGATTTAAACATAAAGTATGGCTCTCTAATTATTACTTTTCAAAAAATGTGGTGTTTATGGCTCTCTCAGACAAAAAGTTTCCCGACCCTTGGTATAAACAGATCAAAGACACACATTGCTTAGTTTGTGTTTACTTTATTCACATTGTATATAATAAAATAGTAAATGAAGTTTGGATAACATACAACTCCAAACTGTGTGCGTACCTTTAAGCTACAGTACACATTTCTGATGGGATCAGATGTACTTTACTAAGTCTGTTGAACCGGCTGTAAGTAAAGTGGATTGTCCGATATTAGGGCAAAAAGATTCATGTGAAAGCTAGGGCCGGGAGGATAGAACGGATTCCGTTATTCTATAAAGGATATTGAAATGGTGGTCAAAGTAGCTTGCTCTTGAGAAATGGTCTCCTTTCATTTAGTGGCTTTTTGGTGCATAGCTAAACAGGCTGAGAAACCAATTCAGTATTTCTGATAGTATAGCTTATATCTCTTACACTTATATACGGGCTCTCTCGTCAATAGCTTTTCAAACGCAAATAATATACTTTGATATAAATCAATTTCCTGAATAGGCAAAAGAATCACAAATGTTTTTTTTTAAATTACAACTGTTTCGAGGAAATATTTTGTTGGCATCAGAATAAAGATATGAGTATGAGAAATAATATTTTCAGCTACCCGTAAAAAATTGAAATTTAATTGGACTTTATTTGTAGGCTTGAGTCTCTAGTGATAAAAACACATTTTGTATTCTTTATGGCACTTTATTGATATAGCATTTTTAAAAGGGGTAAAAAAATAATTTAAAATATACTACTAAATGAATCTTTTACTTTTAAATAATGGAGGAAATTTAATTATAAAAATGTTAAATTATAATGCAAATGAAATGAGGCTCCATCTCCCAATGCCATGGCAATATTCTGCCCGTTTTCACTTTCCTATACTCCCCATGGTCTGGCCTTTATACCCCCCCACCATGTCTCAGAGCGATAGATCATAAGTAAGACCCCGTCTGGGCCCCCATTGAGATCTATAGACTAAAGGACTGAGCGTGTAGTAGCCCCAGTCTTGAGCCCCTTGGAGATCTATAGACTAAAGAGCTGAGCTTGACGTAGCCCTAGTCTGGGGCCCCATTGAGATCTATAGACTAAAGGACTGAGCGTGTAGTAGCCCCAGTCTTGAGCCCCTTGGAGATCTATAGACTAAAGAGCTGAGCTTGACGTAGCCCTAGTCTTGGGCCCCATTGAGATCTATAGACTAAAGGACTGAGCGTGTAGTAGCCCCAGTCTTGAGCCCTTGGAGATCTATAGACTAAAGAGCTGAGCTTGACGTAGCCCTAGTCTGGGCCCCCATTGAGATCTATAGACTAAAGAGCTGAGTTTGAAGTAGCCCTAGTCTGGGCCCCCTTAGATGTCTTGCAGTGATAGATAAAAGTTTGATAACTATAAGGCCTTAAAATTGCAGCGCTATATTACGCCTTATATATAATTTGAATGTTGCTGTTTATAAATGGAAAAGATAGTCACAGTATGGAATATTTAATATACGCATTTATTGTTTTTTTCGTTAAATAAATGCAAATGATAATAATAAATTTCATGTTCATTACCATTACATTAAATCCAAATAGTTGAGCAATTATTTACTCAATCTTTCAACAAAAACATTAAGTATAATTCTTTTAAATATAGCTACTTAAATGTAATTTACTATTTTAAATACTTAAAGATTTCATCGTTCAAAATTATAAAATGGTGAGAATTATTCCTATTTAAATATATGGAATTTCTGTGATTGCTCTGTGTGTGCTATACGGTTGAATCTGTTATTTGCAACTGATTCAATGTAACGTTTAATCGCCTTCACAAATATAAGTGTAAAATTAAAAATGCCATTGCAAATGTCATTTTGGCTGTTATAGTTAGTGTCGCTTTAGCAATGAACTACTTCATTGTTCTAGAACTCCCTGTTTTTTCCTGAGATTCCTTGTCACTATCTGTTATTATTGTGGTTGTCTAATATTACTTGGGATTGATACAAATTTCTTTTGTTTGATATTCCTTGTCCAATGTCATCATTATTCCCATCTGACGTCACCAACAATCAGACCTGACATCAAGAATGTCCCAAACTGGCGTCACCATTATCCCAAACTTGCGTCACCATTATCCCAAACTGGCGTCACCATTATCCCAAACTGGCGTCACCATTATCCCAAACGGACATCACCATTATCCCAAACTGACATCACCATTATCCCAAACGGACATCACCATTATCCCAAACTGACATCACCATTATCCCAAACGGACATCACCATTATCCCAAACGGACATCACCATTATCCCAAACGGACATCAAAATTATCCGTGACGTGCAACACTAATCAGGACTTAAAACGTATCCGCAAAGCTTGGGACTCATACCCCCACACACACACACACACACGTAACATCGCCTCCACGCAAACACATGAACCACCCCACTGCCCAACTCCCGCCCACACCAAATATACCAACACAAACAAACTCCAAATCACACACCAATTGGTGATTAGTAGCAGTAAAACCGTTTGGCTTCCAATCAGTTTCCCCTAGTTCCTTTCTTATCGATTTTTATCGGTTCCAAGCCTCGTGCAATGCTTGCAACAATCAGGATGAGCGATTCTCAAAATTATAACACCCCAACCTTAAGCGGACAAACTCGGTCTCCTTAGCTGAAGTTTGGGAGCGGTCGTAAAATAACGTAGACACGTGGTCCCTAGACCATTAGATAAATGTGCCAGCTGAAGGAAAGTATTGCTTAATGGTGTTGTCAATAAAATAACGTGGGAGAAAAGTGTTTTTTTTCTCCCAAAACCTAGTAAACATAATTCAATACTGAAAGGTTGAATGAAACTAAAAGATTTAAGTGTTGACTAATTAAAGAAATGGATATTTCCAGTGTCAATCTTTAAACTCTTTATCATTGTATACATATTATTTGATTGATAAAAATATACTTCTTGGTTATCGCGAAAGGTTAGGATTACACATGGATTATCTGGTAAACTTTTGGATTATGTTTGATAACTGACATTTTAATATGTGAATCATTAAACTTGTGTCATGTTGCCTATGTCTATGTCGTGTGAAGTTACCTATGATTGTGCGATATTACCAACGGTTGTGTGAAATTACCTTTGATTGGGTGAAATTACCTTTGATAGTGTGATATAACCTATGACTGCGTGACAATATTGTCACAGATTTAGTGATATGACGTAAGATTGAGTGATATAACATATTTTTGTGTTATTTTGCCTCGGATTGTGTAGAATAAACTACGACTGTTTGATATTATATGTGAATCAGTGATATGATACATATTACCTGTGAATGAGAGATGATGCATTCTATTGAATAATGACCTCAGAATGAGTGATGTTACATACATTCTATTGAATGAGATGAAATTGATTGTGTCTTCAATTTTCATGACTTGTTTCAATAAATCATTGATATATTTTCTGACAAGCGTTAGTGGTAAAAAAAATATATTAACTGGTAATTGGTCTTCAGTTACCGTTGCTGAGCATCTAGGTTTGTTTAGACTGACCATTTTAAGCCACTGACTGTAAATAGCTTTAAGTGACCTGGTTGGAAGATATGACCAACCATAATTTGTTTGTTGTGATTCCATCTATCACTCTGTGAATATTGTAAGTATGACTTATCCATTGTACTGTCATCCAAATAATGGACAATAAAATAGTCAAACGTGTCTGTCTTAGTGTTCAAACATTGTATTTTAAAGTGCGCTCCATTGTGATGTCTTGTCAAGTCCATGTTTCACTTACCTGACCAAAGCCGCGCAGTAGTTTATTGTTACCACGAAGTAAACTTTGATAAGAATAGTATGTGTTTGTGGGATACAAAAATTTCAACTACAAATGTATAATTAAAATTTTACAATCCACTTGTTGTTTTTTCTTCATATGAGCCAAACGATCCGTAGACGAAACATAGCCCTGCCTGCCCTCCTCTTACGTCAACGCCAACTAAATGATAGTTTTAAAAATTCTATAGTTTAAAACCTTGAACTCTTGGCCCCGCCCATCGTTGTCAGCGTCCTTACACAGTAGTTCTCAAAACTTTTCATTGGTAAAAATTTGACGTCGCGCGTTTCCTATCGGATAAAGTCTGTATTATTTATCTACGTCACAGACCATGAATGCTACATAAACATGGCACAATACTTAAGAAAGGGCTTTTTCATTGTCTGAAGCGGTCGTCCAGTGATATGAAATGTAACAACATATTTGACCTAACTGAAATAACGCCAGAAAAAGTCGTCGATATTATCTAATTCAGTGCTTCTCAAAGTGGTGGTCCGCGGACCGGTGCCGGTTCGTGGGCCATCCGCCGCCGGTCCGCAGAAGCTCTAACAAAAGGGACAGACAAAATTGTCAGTGCAGGGAAAATAGTGCACCGGTCCGTGGCACAATGGAAAAAATTCCTGCCGGTCCGCCATTCTAAAAAGTTTGAGAAGCACTGATCTAATTGACAATACCGTTCAACTCATGAGTGTAATTGCTCTTCATAGTCACTTAGATTCTATATATTTTATAATATTTAGATTACTATCCAGATTAACAGAGAAAATGACTGCAATGCAAAAAGTCAAATGCGGAGATACTTAAAATGAGCATACAGTTCATTGTTTATTAAACTACCATTATCCTGCTGTCTAGAACTGTTTATTAAAACTAGTCTAGTTCATACATGATCGAATCTCTCTGCTGAGTCCAATTTTAAATGAGCTCATTTCCCATTCTGATTGTCCCTTGCCAAAAACCCAAAAATGGCTTTTCAATGATTTTTTTATCACACGGGGTCTAATCCTTGTGTGGAACTGAGAGTTGATCTCGTAATGATTTGAATTATTATCTGGAAATCTTTAATTAACTGTTTATCTTAAAATCTACTGCAAAATTTTTTTACATTCGATTGGGTTCGACCTCCGGGAAAACCCCAAGAATCTCTTTTGCAGATTGTGCACGACCCATGGGAAAGGGGAAAAAAAGGGGGGGGGGTAAATAGTAAATGAAGGTGGAGACAAAAAAAGAGGCGAGAACCAAGAAAAATAAACTGTTAATCACATTATCGTAATGACCATTTACTTTTCTTTTAAATATTTTTGTAATTCTTTTACGTTCGAAACGATTTATTTTACAGAAACTTGACCCGGAAACTGTAAATGAGGTAACCTCCCCTAGAGAAAGTGGTGGTGACATAAACAGAGAAGGCGGTTACCTCCCCTAGAGAAGGTCGTGGTGACATAAACAGAGAAGGTGGTGGTGACCTCCTTTAGAGAAGGTGGGGGTGACCTCCCTTATTGAAGGTCGGGGTGACCTCCAGTGTACCTTCGGCCGCGCAGTTATCTGACCGACTCCAAGGAGCCACCTATAATTACAGCGCAGCAAATTTTAAACGAGGAGAATATAAAATCTTTTTTTGTGGGGTGTAAAATTGTGAATAGAGAAAAATGATTGCCGTGCAACTTTGCACACGTTATTATTTTGCACATGAACCATCGAACCCTAGAGGAAACATTGATGACCTCCCCTTTTCCTTTTGTTGTTCGTCCGTCATCGTCGACGATGACCACTCTCATCATATTTGTATTTGACATGTGCTAGACCGCCGCATGTGTCCTCTGGTGACTTATTAACCCTATTCTAGCACGAAATTGGCGTCCGCCTGTTGGACAAGAGATGGATGGGATCCCTTCAGTAGGGTTTTGGATACGATCCTTCCTGGCTTGACGTTTTGAATTGGCAGCCTGTTGTCTATTTGCCTCACAGACAGCTGCGCCATTCCATATCATAGAGCGCCAGTGGGCTCGGTTGCTGGCTGCTGCTTCCCATGAGTCATGTCCACTGTCAAAGGCCTTTAGAGAGAGTGATGATAACATTTACAGAGAAGTTGGTGGTGACGTCTGTTAAAGAAAGTGGGGGTGACCTCCCCTAGAAAAAGTGGTGGTGACATCAAAAGAGAAGGTAAAAAATTGTGTCAGACTCGAGACTAGCACGAGTCTGTCTGAATTTGTATTTGAATACATGTATGTCTACTCTAGCACGATTCAGTCTGAATTACCGTTTGTATATGCACACGTGGACACTTATAAGCTGATATGCAGCACACGTGAACACACATCAAAGCTTATGTGCAGCACACGTGAACACACATCACAGATTATGTGCAGCACACGTGGACACACATCACAGATTATGTGCAGCACACGTGGACACACATCTAAGCTTATGTGCAGCACACGTGGACACACATCACAGATTATGTGCAGCACACGTGGACACACATCACAGATTATGAGCAGCACACGTGTACACACATCAAAGCTTATGTGCAGCACACGTGAACACACATCACAGATCATGTGCAGCACATGTGGACACACATCAAAGTTTATGTGCTGCACACGTTGACACACATCACAGAGTGTTCGGATCGTTTCGTGATTTAAAGACTCGCCATCTAACAAATCAGAAAACAAAGCACCCACGCTTGAACACACATTGATGGCTGCAGCAACACTCTAGAGTAGCCGTTCTTAATCCTTTTAAATCTGCCTAAAGACGTAAATCGAATAAAATGTGTGAGCCACCATTTTCTTGGGAAAAAAACGCGTTACATGGAAAACGTGTCACCGCCTGTTCGCGAAATGATTGGTTTGCGAATTTATGTTTTGGGCGCATAAACAGAGGTATAGAAGTCTTTTCAGATTTAGAGCCCTTCCGATATCAGCCGCGTGGGTAATTATGTCCGCCATGCAAGAACATCAAACGGCTGGAAAGACTTAAAGGGAACAACTTGCCTTGGCACGAACTCCGGGCCACAGCTGAATCTAAGTGGGCGATCAAACAGAATGAGGTATCAATACGGAGCGGCAGCAGTTGTTTAGGGGGGAAAAAACATGTTATTTACTGTGCCCGATGGGTCAAGTGAGGTTATAGGGGCTTTTGACCAGAATCGTCCAGACGACCAAATATTTACTCTGGCTAGAAGCGATGCGAACAATGGGATTTGGGGAGAAAAAAATCTGGCAAAATATGATAAAATAACAAATGTGGCTGAAGTGTTGCAATTTTAAAGGGGAGAGCAGCCGTGTATTGGTGGAGGGTTTGGCAGAGTGGTCCTTACGCTGGATGTTCAGATGAATCGTTCATCGATTCAAAGGTTCTCTTCTTTGATCGATCAAAACAGCAACAAGATCAATCCTATCCGGCCATACAATGTAAACTAAAATCTGGCTATGAGAAATAAACCCACTTTTCTTTAAATGGGTTTAATTCGAAAACGAAAATACATATCAAAGTTATTCAAAACGGTTTTATTTAATTATTTATTTTATCGGATTACCTTTATTTTTCATTTTGCGATTTGACAGATTACCGTTGGACGAGAATTTACAATTTTTAAATTGTCTTCAAAAGATTTGAGTAGATAATAGTTGGATAGAATTAGGCTGAAAACTTTTCTCACTGAGTTTTAATAAATCAGGCGTGCGACTTTAAACTTCAAACGATTCACAAATGCCCAAATTATTTATTCCTTTTCTCAATAAGAGTCCAGCAGTTTTTGGTTCTAGTCCCAATATAAGTCAGCTACCTTACGGGACTAGTTTCAGTAGTAAAACATGCGCTTTAAAGGGGTTATTTATTGCAAATCATCAATATACATAATTTGCAATGTAAGTCACGTCCCATCTATCCCGTCTTTCCTATCCGTGACGCTACTAATTTTAGAAAGCAGCGCACCAAATTACTGCACCAAAAATAACTCTTTTCGAACGTCCGCAAAAAAATTGTTCAATAGGGAAATAAATGAATACAATAAAAAATAAATAAAATACATGTAAGTTATGTATTGCTTTATTTTTTAATCCGATGTGTATTTATTTTGAAAACTTCCGTCATTTTTGACGGGTGATGCACTAGTATTTAATAATCATTGTAAATAGTGTTTTTTAACTGCCAGTAATCAGAAATGTAACCTGTCTCCGATGTAACCCTAACACCTAACCTAACCCTAACGCCTGACCTAACCCTACCCCTAACCTGGGAGTTTACCAAAAAAACCCTCAGCATCTCAGTAAGCGGACAGCTGATAAAAGCGATCAGACTTGGTCAGTGGTGAACAAATCTGTACGTGTTATTGATAGGCTTTAAATTACTGACATGTCCATTGAGTGGGAGGTCAATGGAACCACTCTAGTCCCAACCCGAGATAGAATCCCCATTTGTGTGTTTGCTGTTATCTTATCAATACAGACGATCCTTCTATGCAGAAGATAATTGCGTCCACAGACCATGAGAGATCATCTGTTGGCAAGTGATGCAGCGTTCACATGCCTCGGCTTTGTGGGTTCCACGCATTACCCAGCCGCCTAACTAGTGTTAGGTACCCATTCGGAGCTGGGTGACTCAGGGACGCCCTAGGCCCCGGGAACAAATCCTTGCCTTGACATGGATTCGAACCCGTGACCATCGGTACGCCAGTCGAGCGCGCTGCCACTCGACCACCGCTGTTGATAGGTACATGAGATCACTTTATTTCAGGTAAGTGAAGTGACGCCTCCCTTTGCTGTTTGATATGGACATGAGATCACTTTAGTTCAGGTAAGTGAAGTGACCCCTCCCTTTGCTGTTGATAGGGACATGAGATCACTTTAGTTCAGGTAAGTGAAGTGACCCCTCCCATGGCTGTTTGATAGGGACATGAGATCACTTTAGTTCAGGTAAGTGAAGTGACCCCTCCCTTTGCTGTTAGATAGGGACATGAGATCACTTTAGTTCAGGTAAGTGAAGTGACCCCTCCCTTTGCTGTTGATAGGGACATGAGATCACTTTAGTTCAGGTAAGTGAAGTTGTAACTGCAACTATATTTTATATGTAACTCTTTTGTAGGCGTTCTCTCAATACAGAATCTTGCACACAATAATCCACTGAAGAACTTGTTTCAACAAAACAACTTTAATATGTATACTTTGTACACAGAAATATCATTTGAGGTTATACAACGTGGAAATCTTGAGGCACACACACTTTCCGTCCTTTCACTACGGAACTCCTCTGACAACTCATCGCCCAACCATTTCAGCCAATGGGAAGGCTTCTACCTTTTCGCGCCTATTGCTTCACGTGACCTCTCCGTCAGACGATCACGCATTATACACATGGTACACCCATGGCATTCACATGTGACAGAAGTGACCTCTCCCATGGCTGTTTGATCGGGACATGAGATCACTTTAGTTCAGGTAAGTGAAGTGACCCCTCCCATGGCTGTTTGATAGGGACATGAGATCACTTTAGTTCAGGTAAGTGAAGTGACCCCTCCCTTTGCTGTTAGATAGGGACATGAGATCACTTTAGTTCAGGTAAGTGAAGTGACCCCTCCCTTTGCTGTTGATAGGGACATGATATCACTTTAGTTCAGGTAAGTGAAGGGACCCCTCCCTTTGCTCCAGAGAACCGAGATCGACGGGATCTCGTGACATTTCAAACGCTATGTCTCTTGAGTCGAGCCCCGTTAAACTGGTGAAGTCAGAGGCGTCACCAGGGTGGTGCTTGTGGTGCGGACCACACCGGGTGACACCATCACAAGGGCGGGTGCACCAAAACGTAAAATTCTCTATGCTCCCCTTATTTGGCCACTGGCAGACTCGGAGGAGGTCTATGGTGTAAGTCGTGAGGGTGTGACACCATGTGTAACCGCACTGGGTGACGCCAACCCTGGTGACGCCATTGGGTGTAGTGACGTGTTATGAACACATCAAACTTTCTTTTATGTGATTAACAACAGACGTTCAATCCTGAACCTCATTTGTTCTTGTGTTTAACACGAGTGACGTCATGATTCTTTCATTGCACGGCATTTATTCGCCTCTCAACTTTGTGGAGAATAAAGATTTCCGTAAATGCTTATAGTTTTAAAGACTGGCTTCCACGCCATGAGGCATGGCAATCATTGTCTAAAAAATGTCTTTACATCTTTCTTTTAATGCCTAAATATAAACACTTGTATTATTCGCCTCTAACGAATTCGAGAAAATTATACCAGATATTATCTTTTTGATGGTGGAAGTTAAAACAATGCTTTGGATAAATGAAAAGTTATTCAGCACTTTTGCTGTGAAGCTATGCTTAAAGACATGTATTCGGCAAATTTATTTCGAGTTTTTAATATTTTTTAAAATGTTTTCGTTATTTAACTATAGTTTCATAATGCATTATACTTGTTTTTGGAAGGTTGCTTTGCCTTGCGAATATGTTTAAAACACCATTATTATTCTAAATGACCGTAATCATCATTATTGTATTACTAGGTTGTTCTGGGGCACCGATGGCGCTCACTTTTTTCAGAAGCCCAATTAACTTACGGGAATGTTAGTGCATGCGTAATCATATAATCCTTCCAATTGTAAGAATTTCCCCGCTGCGAGACCTGCTATTCCTCCAACAATTATTACAGTTTTAATGACTCTTCCAACGACATTGGCATGATTATTATTTCCGAAAACCCTCTGCCCGTTCTGAAACCCGTCCTCCATTGCGGAACAGCTGACGCGTTCACGTTTCACCGCTTATTTATGGGTAATATTCCTTGTTTGATAAATACGAAATATTAAACTTTCTGAAATGTGCAAAAAGCATTTTATAAATATAAATCCTCAAATGTGTGTTGAAAATAAATCATTAACACGGACACAACTGATGTATACTCCATGGCGTAGCTCACAAAACTAGCCAACATTCGCAGTTGTAGACACAAAATGTTATCTACTTCAACACAAATGCTGACGTAACAGGTTCGTGCGTTGTTTGGGTAATTCCATTTTTAGCGTTACAGAATGAGTGAGCCTAAATGACTGTCATTAAAAATTCTGCACACGCCAAACTATTAAGGGACATAATCAGCATAAATATCGATAATATTGTTATGTCCCTTACAGCGTTACAGAATGAGTGACCTTGGCTTTTATATAGTAGATAGCCTTTTTATATTATTTAAATTTGCGCATTATTCAGTCTATATGTTTCAAAATGTAAAATTTTCTTACATTCTTATTATAGTAGTTACGTTTTTTTTAAATATAGGGCCCAGGCAATTAAGGGGAGACCACACGTATTCGTAGAAAATGGCATTTAATAATATTAACACTCGATGCATTTATCTTAGAGAATGGGAGTTCAAATTTAAAATAAAAAAAAATAGGAACCCTTTTTAATGTATTTTAATAAATATTCAAAACATAAATCCATAAGTTTTATTTTAATTAGATTACCAGGCCCCAGTTAGCCGCAGAGATCGTTTCTCTGTCATTCAGCCAACTCGAAGGTCCAATATCTGTTTTGATCAGTTTAACGTCTGGTGTGTGGCTCATTGAGTCAATTCAGAATTTAAATGATTTTAGATCTGAGGGTAATGTCCAGGTTCCGATGCTTGCAGTACTTCCGGATATGTCTCAAAGATCAAGGTGACGGGGGTGGCGATCGAATCCAAGATTGAAGATACCACTGAATCATGGACACGCATAGGACGCAATAATCATCTGTTTAGAAGGAGCGCCTGTTACAGCAAGATAAGATAAGTTAAGGTAACCCCCTTTGTTTTGTTTATTAATATTTAAAAGGAGTGTAAGGACCTTGTATATCATGAATTAATTTCCACGTATCTGCTGCTACCATTGAATGAACGTAACAAGCATCCAAACGAATGGTAATTGTGTAATGAAATATTCAGGAGGGTAATTGTTTGCAGGGATTGGTAGTGATTGGGCTACGGTTCAATGAACGGTCTTATGGGCCACATGGTGCGTGGGTGTTTAAAGTTTCACTTTGAACTCATTGATTAAAATATAATTTTAAAAAGTATTTTTTTTTAGTCTATGAATACGTGAGAGTCGCTTCTCTTTAAATATTTTTTTTTAGATTGGTCTCCCTTAATATTGTGAACCCAACGTTTCTTAAACATTTGCTTATTATTGCTGAAGTGTAAGATGTCTGTACATACTGAAATTATGGCTCCGGCGCATAGATGCTATTTAGTGGTTTGCCATAATTTAAATTTTTCGCTCTCCTCTAATACTGTCCCTTAATGTTCTTTCGGGTTTCAGCCAACTTTTCTGACCGCAAAATGGGTTATGATCTGGTTTTAAACCGCGTCCACGCCCTCCCCTCTCCATCCCCTCTCCCTCCCCCCTTCTGGATGTGCCATTCTATTAAAAACTAAACAGTTTATTTCAAGATAATGGAATTTAAGATTTTCTAGATTTTTTGCAACTGATTATTTTTTTTAATTATCAAAAAATTATAAGTTACACGCATTTTGTTTGTTTTGGTTTATGAAATGTTGCTAAGTGTCATGTCCATGTAACTGTGATTGACATCTTATGTTTGGGTTACAGTTCCAAGCCGATGAAAATCACTAAACTTTTAACACACGCTTTCAAAAAGAGGATAATATTCTAGCTCAAAATATGCAGCACAAGTTCCGATTTTTGAACATTGTATATTGACTTTGTCGTATTTGTGATTAAAGTGTCGTATTTGTGATTAAAGTGTCGTATATGTGATTAAAGTATCGTATTTGTGATTAAAGTGTCGTATATGTGATTAAAGTGTCGTATTTGTGATTAAAGTGTCGTATTTGTTATGAAAGTGTCTTATGTGTGAATAAAGTGTCGTATATGTGATTAAAGTGTCGTATTTGTGATTAAAGTGTCGTATTTGTGAATAAAGTGTCGTATTTGTGATTAAAGTGTCGTATATGTGATTAAAGTGTCGTATTTGTGATTAAAGTATTGTATTTGTGATTGAAGAGTTCAATTTTGACAGGGGCTTTACCTCAAGTCAAACGATTATAATCAGTATTTGTTCTTTCATGACAAAGACTGAATTTTCTATTTATAAATCATACAGAGTTAGAACCACTGCTGAAAATATATATCTGTAGAGAAAGGGAAACCATTAATGATCATCAAGTTTGGTAATCACACCGCCACCAGCGGCAGTGAACCTTTGGCACAGAGTTACCGTAGCTTAGCTAAATCAGGACCTTGCCTAACAAGGTTACACAACTCTCATCCATTTGGTTCACAGTTCTGGTTCTTGTCTGCTCAGCATTTTGTTGTTTGTGTTGAACTAATGTGAGTGAGATGAAAACTAATGATCTCAGGGCTAAACGTGTTCTCGCGAGATGAGGTTCCTCACGAGACTTATCCACCTATCAACAGGAGTGAAGTGGGGCTGCAGAGGTTTGGACGTGGGGGGGGTATT
Source organism: Ampullaceana balthica (assembly GCA_944989445.1). Lineage (NCBI taxonomy): Eukaryota > Metazoa > Mollusca > Gastropoda > Lymnaeidae > Ampullaceana > Ampullaceana balthica. The sequence goes on along the minus strand of CALYLW010000134.1, from coordinate 843,543 downwards.
TTAAGTGTTGTTTGTTGTTTTCACATTTATAAACATTCAATTAGAAATTTTCCCTAGAATAGTAACTCCGTTAACAATTAAGGTAATTTATTAAAGTTTTTATACGTGTTATTTAAATATACACAAAAGGAAAACTAACTTGTTCTCAATAGATAAATAACAACAAAATCAGATTCAGTATTCAATTTCAATCAACATTTAAAAAAATTTAATTCGTCTTTCATAATGGATATATTCGTTCATAGAAAAAGCACTGACTCCTTATTTTCATAAAATGTAGTCATATATTAGATTGACTTATAGTTAGTTAAATGTTATTTGTATTTTACAACGATGGTTACTGCCGTATTAACGCCTTTTTTTTTGGCTTGACTGTCCTGTCTTTCAGCTATGTTTAATTTATTACGACAAAATCATTCGTTCTCCTCGCCAGCTTACAAAACAATCAGCGAAAATGCCATTTTCTTTTTTGAAAACACTGAAGTACCACGTGACATTTGTTAATGAAAAATGTTAAAAAATAACGCCATTTAAATAAATGAGTCATGTCTTTACATCTATAAACACCTCTATAAATGTAAATTTTTAAAAGACGGTCATAGATTGCTGGTATGAATCATGATGTTACTGGTCGTTCCCGTTTACATAAACTTAATGAATTCATAACAACTCGATGTTTTGATCATAAAAACTCATAAGAAAAGTCTAAAAATTTTATAATGTAAATATAGGTGATATGCCAAGAAATATTGATTCACGTCTAGTTCCGAATGAGTGTTAACACCAACATTAAAATATAAGACATGACGTAAATTACATAGATGTAAGAAGACCTGTATATCTGTGAACACTAGTTTTATTCATTCGGACATTTTTTTTAAAGATATTGCTTGACATCGTTTCAAGTGCGTGTAAGCACAAAGTTTATGAAATTGTAATTACTTCTATATTTTATGCCGTTCAGCAAATAAAGCCATGCACGCTGATTAGTTCAGTTTTTGAAAGTTTAACATTTTTAGACATTTATTGTAGGTTCTCGGACCACAGACATATTAAAATAAAAACCGAACTTAACCGAAATAAACAAGCCGATCAGATTTTAAAAGTCCCCGAGCCCATTTTGTGTGTGCCTCCTTCCTCCAACAAGACTATTTGCCTGCAATTACGAAAAAAACTATTTTTTTTTATGTTTAATGTCTTTTGACAGAAGTATCGTTGACTGGCGTTGGATGTGGTTTATGTCTTCAGTTGTATTACATGAAGTGTTTTCAGTCGGATCGGACCGGTCACTGGAAAGTCACCAACGCAAGAGACGGCGCCCCCCCTCACACACCAATAGCCACCAGTGTCGCTGGTCAGTGTCCATGTGCCGCGTCCACAGTACTGTCATCCCACGCGACACTGGACGCTAACAGAAACGTTGAGTCCAGCCATAAGGTCAAGCAGACCTGGGCCGAAGGTTATCGATCGTGCTACCCATGACATAGAGTTAATGCACTTAAAACTCCTTGTCTTCCAGGCGTCTGGGGTAAGCGTTTCCCCTAAGACCCCTTGCTCGACCAATCGCTCGATGGCAGGTGGGGATACAGATACGCCAGGTTTTAAAAATATTTTTATTTGTGACGGTGGACAAGTCGGGTTTTTGGTATACTCGGACTTTGCCGTGACACCATGACCTATATCTCACAATGGTGGTTACATCACCATGTACTATTACTTTGCTACACCACTTTCAATCAAATTTTTTGCAGTCGGAGCTTGGGTTCCAGACTCTAGACGCTTTGATGATTTATATGTATATATTGATCGATTTAATTATGAATAAAATTTAAGAAAATATCTAAATACAGTCGGACCTCGGTAAGTCGAAATTCCCTAAGTCGAAAACCTCCCTCTGTCGAATTAATTGTTAGGTCCCGGCCGCCAAATTCCATAAGACTAATGTATTTTAGATCTCCATAACTCCAAGATTTTGTGGCTTTAACCTCCCTTAATCGAATTTTCCAAGGCGTTTGGTTATTATTCTGGGGCGACATATATATATATATATCTATATATATATATAGATATATATATATATATATATATATATATATATATATATATATATATATATATATATATATGTGTGTGTGTGTGTGTGTATGTGTGTGTGTATATATATTATTTAAGAGATTTTTTTAAACGTCAGAGCGCGACGAGCATGCTGGTCAAGCTGGACAGTTATAGACAAGTTATAGTTATGGAAGAAAGCCTTCGTCATCACAAAGAGGCCTAAAATAATTATTTTAAAATTCTTCAGGACCTTATTCATCGTGTTGACACTAATTCTTGAATACCTTTGATCTTACTTCAGGACCTTATTCATCGTGTTGACACTAATTCTTGAATACCTTTGATCTTACTTCAGGACCTTATTCATCGTGTTGACACTAATTCTTGAATACCTTTGATCTTACTTCAGGACCTTATTCATCGTGTTGACACTAATTCTTGAATACCTTTGATCTTACTTCAGGACCTTATTCATCGTGTTGACACTAATTCTTGAATACCTTTGATCTTACTTCAGGACCTTATTCATCGTGTTGACACTAATTCTTGAATACCTTTGATCTTACTTCAGGACCTTATTCATCGTGTTGACACTAATTCTTGAATACCTTTGATCTTACTTCAGGACCTTATTCATCGTGTTGACACTAATTCTTGAATACCTTTGATCTTACTTCAGGACCTTATTCATCGTGTTGACACTAATTCTTGAATACCTTTGATCTTATTTCTGATTGTCAAGATAACAATTATAGTATTCTACAATCTAGTGTGATATCATGTAATTTCCGGTAAAGCTAAAAGTAAACATAGAACCAAAACATATTATTATAGTCGCCATCGCCATCAAGTGATTAAAATTAATCAATATGTGTGTTTTTTTAAAGTAACAAGTTTTAAACCTTTTTGTGTTTTTAATTTTAAAAATTAAAATTTCATCCTCTGCTCGCGGACCACAAGGGACATCTCCATAGGTTGAGAACCACTGGCTTAAAAGGTGAATGTGCCGTTATTAGTAATCAGACCAGATTTAGTTTTCATCAAGCCCGAGGAAAAGTCCTACAAAATAATATCAGCTTCAAGGGAGACAATAATCGTTGCTTTGATAGAGTTGACTTTTCATTTTTAGCAACACAAAAATCGTTTTCAGGGAAAACAAATATCATACGTTTAAGAGACTAACTATACGCTTGGATTTAATGACCAGTTGTCTGTATTGGAGACAGATTCAGATACATGAACTAAAGCTGGATTCAGATAATTAAACGAGATGTAATGAAAATTGAATAAATATATTCTAATAGATTCTTTTTCAAAGATGTAGATAATTGTATGAAGGAAACGGAAACACGAAAACTGTAAATGTCATTGCAACCAACGACGTAGCTTGGGAATGGTGTCAACCCGTATTGTGAACTTCAGTAGGCAGCCCCTACCCCCTCCTTTATTTGTATTCATTTATGCATTCTTGTTAAAATAAGAATTGATGCAAAGCATAACGATGACAAGAAAAAGTAACAATATTTGAAATTCACACAGGGAACATATTTAACAACGTTATAATGTGCATATAAAATTTGAATATAAAATTCTAATTTTGTGACTTTCAAACGTGTAAAGTGCTTCATGAACATTAAAATATTTAATTACCATATGCCTTTCAATAGACTGTAGAGCCATATCTTGACACCTTGACTGCATCATATGGATAGTAAACTTCTTGATAAGTATGAGCTTTACTGATGGCAAAAAAAAAGAAACTTGATATTAGTGTAACTGAAGCAAATAATAAATATGAGTGTAACAGACATAGAGGCTCAAGATATAAGTTGCCCTAATAAAATACTACATAACTTGAAGATTTCTACCCATTAGTATTCTATTCACAGTGACCTCTGTATTTTTGTATTGAAACCCATAGCTGAAACAATGTCTTTATGACGTTCTATGGCAGAGCTTCTTTTATATGATGTTATCTACATATATAAAAAGAAACATACCCGCACTTTGTAGCGGGAGTGTGCTGAACTTTTTCCCCAGTATTAGTTGCTGGTTATTACATTTTTTGCCAAGTTATTTATCAGATTTATCTATTATCAGCCACCAATATACATACTGTATGTATGTAATGCTGTTAGTTGGCGCTGCGGTCGATTGTGTTGTATAGTGCTGTTAGGGGGCGCTGCGATCGATTTTGTAAATGAATAAAAATAAATAAAAACTTCTGTATTACATTAATTTCAATTCAGAAGTTTATTGTTTTCAAAATAAATAGATTTCAGCTGATTTATTTTGAAAACTTCCGTCATTTTTGACGGGTAATACTCTAGTTTTGATAATAGTACCCGTAAAAAAGGCAATTGCTTTGTACCACTCAGCTCAATTTAAGATGCGTACACGAAAATGTGCTCACCGTAATTTTACAATTAAAAGATTTTTGCAAGCGCACCGCTCAAAATAAAATATTGGAATAAGAAAAACCCGTAAAAAACCAAGTTTTTGACTATAAATCCTTTATGTACGAGAAGTAATTAAAAGAATGTTCATTATAATACGCAGCGCCAGAACATCCAGAAATACAAAATTGCAGTTGTGTCGTAAAACATGTTTAATATAATGCGCACCGATCAGGAATATGTTTATAAAAAGAGCTGTCAATAAAATACGCACCTTATTGCGCGACAGAAAGGTTGTTCAATATAATACGCACCGCGACGCTCTATCTAAAAAAATAGCATGATACATAGGAATAAATAAATAATCTAAAAAATCAATAATTTAATTACGGTACATGCGATCGATCTGAAATTTTGATACATTGTTTTTATCATCGGTACGAAACTGCCTGCAAAATTTCAGCTCGCTATCTTGCGAGCAAGTGGGTTAAAAATTGATCAAAAGTTTTGGCGACAAGCAAGCAAGGTCGGTCCGCCGCAGACACCACGAGTTAATATAAAGGATTTTAAAAAATAACGCACCAAAATTAACTCGTTTTCTATGCTCGCATGAAGCTTTTCAATATCGAAATGAGATTTCATATTTCTCTATTTGTCTAAACATTTTCTTATCTTTTAATTGATGGCTTTCGGGCAAAAGGGACAATTACAAAAAATATACGTAAAACATAGAGGATAGAAGAATCAAGAGTAAAGTAGTAATCATACATAAAGCAATTTACTCTAATTTAGAAATACAACACAAAGATAACTTAATACAACCCTCAGATAGACATAAGGATAAAAACACCTTTCTTATTCCGTATGCAAGAACAAACTCATACAAATTTTCGTTCTTCCCGTCCGGAATTCGGGCGTGGAATGGGTTGCCTGAAGAAACCAGGAAAGCCAACACTTTATCAACATTTAAAACTCTAATAAGAATGCAGGACTAAACACAAACCACAGATAAGCGTAGGACGCAATAATCTTCTGTATAGAAGGAGCGTCTGAAACAGATAAGATAAGATAAGATAGCATCAGGATAATATGAACCGTCCTGTCCAATTTTGTCCCCGTCCATCATTTGGTTTTTCCGTGAATGTGGAACTTACAGTCGAAAAGTGAAACATACAAATATACAAACACCAACTGAGCTTTATATATTAAATTCACCAAAGTGAGTATGGGCAAACAAGCATGCTTGTGGTGGGGAGGTAGATGACCGCAGTGCAAGTGTCTCGAGACTAACAACGCGTCGGTGGTTCCCCCACCGACATTCACTCACTTTGTTTTGATTTCTTCGTGCTGTAGTTTGTGTCCATTCTTCTCCAACCTCTTTTTTTTTGCACTATTCATGAGCAAATTCACATTGTATGCTACGCCGCGGGCGTATCTAGTAAAATATATTTTAATAAGAAATTATATAATGAATTAATGGGTTAAATGTATACTATAAAATGTGTAAATATAATACACTATGATATTAATAGATATTAGATAGAAGAGTATGTTGCACGTTTTATTAGTCTCTGTATGTTTTCAGATTCAGAAAACAGAAGACAAGTTATTTGCATTATAATACAAATAAAATCACCTCAGTGCAGTTCACTATCTTTTCAAAATTTCTAAGGGGAAGCAATTACATTCCTTGGACTAGTGAAGTTCACGATTAAATTCCGGGATTCTTTCCCTTTAATAATTTATTGCTTTATTACCTTTGCATTCTGAACTTTTATCCCAAGCAATAAATTATGAAAGCAATAATTTGAAATCAGACTTTCTTTTAACTTAAAGCACCATTTAAGCTAATGTTATAAATTCATGAAGTACATTCTTAAAAATTGTTTAATGGAGCAATTGCGTTCCTTAATAATTAGTTCCTTAATTTTTGTATTAGGGGTATTCAGTGATATTTTATTGTTCGCATGAGTTAATGTCTCTCAAAATATTTTGGTAAAAGTCTTGTTTCTTTCAATAAATCGGAGTGTTATTTGAGTGGGGGCACAAAGAAAGTTATACTGTAACAGGTCCTATTTCAAATATGTTTTATTACCCATTTAAAATTTGAAGCTCAAGACAAACAGTTAAAAATAGTGTGTTTTTATTTCTTTTATTTTTCTAAACACGTGAAGTATGTCATTAAGCGAAGTGAATTTTTAAATATAAAGCATTATTGACTTTGTAATTTACATGTGGGTTATGAAATAAGAATAATAATTTAATGCAAATAAATACTATACTCTTTCTAACTTAAATACAGTATATAAGCGCATTTTTATTTTCTGGTGTTATTATTTGGAAAACCATCAGAAACGACAAATGACGAAAATAACGCATCTTTTATTGACGTGTATGTCAAATTTGAAGGACAATGTTCCGCATTTGATTTTTAAAAATTCAGTTTGTCAATGCCTTTTTTAAACATTAGACATCAGAAACCTTTTAATTCATGCTGAATACGAGGCAAGAATTATGAGTACCATATTTCAATGAAGATTTGGGAAATATTTAAGCCAAATAGAATAAAATCTTATAGCTTTTTTTAAATAAATAAAATAGTTAATTGAGTAAATAAATCTTAAACATGGGAGACTATTTTTGCTCACTCTAACGTCACACAAGAAATAAACGAGACAAGTTATCTCTGACGGATGACGTTCCTTGTGACCTTTGACCTCACAGTATTATGGGATGTAAGAGCCCACTGTATTGTTTTACTGCATCTCTCGTTCTTCCCGTCCGGAATTCGACGTGGAATAGGTTGTCTGATGAAACCAGGAAAACCAACACTCTATCAACATTTAATATTCAACTTAAAATGCGTTATGAGTATGTTTAGGAAGCAGGAATTGTATGTATAAAAGGAACGTCTGTAACATATAAGATAAGATAAGATAAGATAAGATAAGATAAGATAAGATAAGTTAAGTTAAGTTAAGATATACCAATACGGAATAATGTTGATTTTTTGTTTAGCTCAGATGTGATTTATCTCCACTAGAACGTTGATCAACCTCTTAAAGGGACATAACTTCCTTCAAACATCACAAATAGACTCTATGGCGGATTTAAAAAAAAGGGGGGGGGGCTGACCGGGCTCAAGCCAAGGGCCCCCAATGTTTTAAGGGCCCCCAAATTTATTAAATTGTATAATTAATTTGGGCAATTATTTGCATAAATGCCTGATAATATCATAAATAAATTAAGGAAATCCCATCTAATTATCACAAGAAAATGTCAAAAAGTGTGAAACTCGTCATCGTTTGTAATCATATGTAACATCTGCTATGTAGGAAAGAGGTAACCTAGCTAAGGGGAAAAATAGATTTCTAATTAGTTTGAAAAAATTGCTAATACGAAACTTTGACTGTCAAAAAGTTGTTATAAGGATAGTAAGCGTCATACAATTTCTTTTTATTCGTGGCCTTGCATTCCGTAGCAAGGATGAACTGTTAGCCTCACCGAGCAATAGTAACTACCTTGAATACTGGAACTACTGAGTCGGTTTGACACATTTCTTGCTGAACATATCAATCTGTCAACATGGAAATAAAGGACGTGGAAATACGTCTTATATTTCCACACCTATGTGTGAAGAGTGAAGAGTTGATTGAACAAATGGTAGTATTGTCTGTTATTGTTTCTGAAATAAAAATCTACAAAGTACTTTTCGATATCTGTAGACTCCACGCCAGATATTATGCATGTGGACAAGTTAACATTGATCATCCGATATGTTGCACAATCTGGACATGTTAAGCAATTCATCAAGTTCATACCAATGTATTCAAAACTTGCATCAAAAATCTCCCAAATAATTCTTTATTTATTTATTTTTTTGGAAGAAAATGACATTCAAATTCAAGATTGCCGTGGACAGTCATACGACAAAGCAACACATTTGAGTGGGAAGTATAACGGAGTCCAGGCTATCCTTCGGGAGAAGTGCAGTTTTGCTCATTATGTGACGCGCACAGCTCATTCCCTTAATTTGGTTGGGAAAAGTGCAGCAAATGGTTGTCCTGCTGCAGCCATATTTTTTTGCCTTCTGCAAAATCTTTATACCTGGCTTGTTGCATCTACTCATCGCTGGCAGGTACTCCAAAAACACCCCAAAGGATTACCTGTTAACAAAGGCTTGTTTCACACAAAATGGTCAGCCCAGCATGAGGCTGTAAGGTCTGTTAATAAATCATACAATGAGAATATTGCAGCACTGGAAAGATTGGCAACTGATAAAAATCAGCCGCGTGACAGTCGAATTGAAGCAGAAGGATTTCGAAAGGAACTTGAACAACTGGAAGTGTCTAATGTATACTTGAAATTTGGGACGCAATTTTTCAGAAAACGAATGTATCCCTTCAAGAGTGGGGACTATCTTTGAATTCAGCCATGCATTAGTTTAAATCTCTCCTTGAGTTTGTTAAGAGACAGCGTTCTGAATTGATTCCTATGAAGAAAAAGGAAAGGATTATTCCATGGATAAAGAGTATAAACAATCTTCAATACGACCAAAAAAGAGAAAGTTTCAGTTTGATGAAGGGCTATCACCCAAAACCGTATTTTCTCCGAGACAAAAATTCAAGGTTGAGGTATTTCTGGTAATCATTGACAGCTTTCTACGACATCGGTTAGACGCTTATGAAGACATCCATGAGAAATGTGGCTTTCTTACAAACATAACTGAGCTCAGCAATGCCGCCATCCGATGGGCAGCAGCTAAGTTAATGGAAGAATATTCCTGCGATTTCGAAGACTGCTTTCCTTCAGAATTAGTCCAATTTTCAGAACTTCAAAAAAGTAATTGTCCAGCCCGAGGCTCAAGTCAGGAACAGGAAGTTACACAATGTGAAACTCAAAACGCATGCACAGAACTTTAAAAAGTTGCTGTTTTTGAATGAGCAAATTTTTACACAGTCCTTTACAAATGTACACATCGCGTGTCGCATCTATCTCTCAATGACGTCAAACTGCAGAGGAGAGCGATCATTTTCAAAGGTGAAAATAATTTTTTAATGAATTGAGAAGCCGCATGGGACAACAAAGACTGAGTATGCTCTCTCTAGTAGCATTCAAAGGGAACTTGTAAGCAGTAGTAAGCACACTTAGCTTTACTATCTTGATTGATAACTTCACCATGAGAAAAGTTCGCAAACGAAAGTTCTGGGTTGAAATAAATAATAATAGTTTAACGAATTTTGGATTCATCTAACTTTATATTAATTAAATTGCCTTTTTTTTTCTTATTACACTACTTTTCGAGTTAAAGTCTTAAATTAGCTGTTAGCAATCATTTTATTTAATTGGACTTTGGCTGGACCGGGCCACAGTTTGAATTGCAGCCAGGGGCCTGTGCAGTTTTAATCATCCCTTGAAGAGACTTATAAATACATTTACCAGATGATTTAACAGTTCTGCTACAGTCTTAGTACGAATCAAACAGCTGGAAGGGGCAACAAAACAGAACAGTGGGAGATCAGATGTGCGAAGGGCGGGTAATCCAAATAACGAACCATAAGTCAGGCCCTTAATAGGCGTTATCTCCCCATTGATTACATCTGTCCTGACTACAAGACTTGACAAAAAACACGTGCCGGGAATTTCTGAGGCCCGCTCTCTGTAAACCATGCGATTTATATCACGGCGAGCGGCAGGGCAGACGGCTCGGCATGAGATCTTGGGGAGGTCATGAAAGGCTATGTGCCGGGCGGAGGGAGGGGGGAGAAAAAATTGCCCTTGTTGCTCCAGGTTATGCGTCCACTTGCCACGAGTGAGTAGTCAGATGACGAACATGAGTTGTTGTTGTCAAAAGGTGGACCACGCCCAGACAAAGTGTCGTGTAGGTCAAGTCGTAGTACTTGTACGGTTGACCGGGTTGTTCTGTGGAATGGGGGGCGGGCCGGGAATAATCAAATCATTTTAACGCGTGCATTCCCCGGTCTGCTGGGGCGAATCGTGTCCATCAGTTTATGTTAGAATTACCTCGTCGAAAAGATAACTAATTACATATCTCAAATATTTTTTTTAAATAAAGCATTTTCATTATGTGATTGTCTTTAGAAGACTGGCTTTCATATATTTCAATATATTTTACAATTTAAATTTGGTTGAAACGTATTTATCAAGGTGGTTAAGAGAATTTTGGTCCACCAAAAATCTTTATTCCAGTTTAAATAAATTTAAGTCAAAATTTGTTGGTTAACAGCTGACCTTGTCGAAAAATATACCAAAATAATCTGCTTGTTGGATCTTGATTAATGGAGTATGTGTTTATTCATAGTGACCCTTAATTATTGAAGAAATATTAAAATTTCTTCTTTCCTAAATTTCGGCCATGGCCTACAGTGGTTGTATAATGGTGTGGATGAACTACAGTCGTGTTAATATCAAATTCGTGGTAATATCACATTCGTGGTAATATCACATTCGTGGTAATATAACATTCGTGGTAATATCACATTCGTGGTAATATCACAGTCGTGGTAATATCACAGTCGTAGTAATATCACAGTCGTGGTAATATCATATTTGTGGTAATAGCACAGTCGTGGTAATAAAAGTCGTGGTAATATCACAGTCGTGGTAATATCACAGTCGTGGTAATATCACATTCGTGGTAATATCACAGTCGGGGTAATATCACAGTCGGGGTAATATCACAGTCGGGGTAATATCACATTCGTGGTAATATCACAGTCGGGGTAATATCACAGTCGCGGTAATATCACAGTCGTGGTAATATAACAGTCGGGGTAATATCACAGTCGTGGTAATATCACAGTCGTGGTAATATCACAGTCGCGGTAATATCACAGTCGTGGTAATATAACAGTCGGGGTAATATCACAGTCGTGGTAATATCACAGTCGGGGTAATATCACAGTCGTGGTAATATCACAGTCGTGGTAATATCACATTCATGGTAATATCACATTCATTGTAATATCACAGTCGTGTTAATATCACAGTCGCGGTAATATCACAGTCGGGGTAATATAACAGCGTTTTAATCTGTCAGGTTTTTTTTTGTAATGTCACTGCCAGGACGACATCTAGTTGAACAGCTGTAGGAAGATATTGCAACTAAATCAAATCTTGTTATCGCTAGGGTGAAACTACTGACGTAGGAGAACTGCAGGATGGCACGCTGTTATAGGATGCCGAATAAAGTTTTTCATCCGTCATGTACAAGGGAAGACTGGATGAGTGGGCGTCGGGACCGGCTGCGGTTCAAGGACATGGTAACTGATATTATAATGTAATGTTGTTAAGATATGAAGAGGGTTAAAATCGGGCTCAAAGTGGGGCATGATATTCGCCCGGTTGTCGATCTGTTTTATTGCCATGAGATTATGCCAGGATGGTTGTTTGAAAGAGGGGGGTGGCGGGATACGGGAGCCTGGGGCGTGATGAGGAAAAATCTCAACAAGGGAGGGAGCAGCGTGGAGTAAACGTTTAACTTTATGAGTGAATGGGCCATGGGTAGATGAGTGTAATGACGTGAAAGTCGAGGATTTGTGTGTTTGATCAAAGTTTCGCGGGAGAAGATCTGAACCTTAGCTGATTGAAACAAATCAAGTATAGACATCGATTTCATTTAAATTATTTCATAGAAAAGCTCTAATGAAAACTGAGACAATAAACAGGTGCATCTCACCTCTACATACACACAACAGTAAACACAGCACAATGGAAATACACGGCGCTTAGTGACACCTGTAGTTAACTCGGCATTTTCACTTTATATGTATTACTAGTGTATCACCCGTCAAAATTGACGGAAGTTTTCAAAATAAATACACATCAGATTAAAAAATAACGTAATGCAGAACTTTCATGTATTTTATTTATTTTTATTTTATTCATTTATTTCCCTATTGAACAATTTTATGCGGACGTTCGAAAAGAGTTATTTTTTGGTGCAGTAATTTGGTGCGCTGCTTTCTAAAATTAGTAGCGTCACGGACAGACAGGCTTGACATACATTGCAAATTATGTATATTGATAACACACTTCATGAAGATATGGGCGTATTCATTTTATTTTGTCAGACAAACTTTCCCGTGTTGCAAGCTGCGTATTCTAATTTCTGTTGGTTTCAAAGTCATTTTTGTGTGGGCAGGGAGGGGGGGGGGTATGATAAGTGTTGTACATGAGGTAATAGAAGAAGATATGGATGTCGATAAAATTGTGATGGCGCGAAACAGAGATGCATTACTGAACGAGACAAATGGGTGAGGAAGTAATTTTAAAATAAAAATGTAGATTTTAAAAGGATGAGAAACAAGAGCAGATACTTAATAACTAACAACCTTTTTCTGTATTGTCTGGTGGGGGGGGATGTGAGAGTATATGTGTGTGGGTGTGGGTGTGTCTTTGTGTGTTGGGTGTGTGTTTGTGTGTGGGGGTGGGGTGTGTGTTTGTGTGTTGGTGTGTGTGTGGGGTGTGTGTGTGTTTAAAGCTTCTGAGAAAATAAGTCATTCACAGATGTAATTTACTATAAAAAACTGAAGTCATCTAAAGAGTTGTGATTATATAATTTTGAAATCCTCCAAAAATGTGAGTTACTGTAATCGTGAAGTCCTCCAAAGATGGGAGTTACTATAGAACTTTGAAGTCATCCAAACATGTAAGTTACAGGAGAACCTTAAAGTCATCCAAATGTAAGTTAATGTAGAACTTTGAAGTCATTCAAAAATGTGAGTTACTGTAGAATGTTGAAGTCAACCAAGCATGTAAGTTACTGTAGAACTTTGAATTCATCAAAACTTGTAAGTTACTGTAGAACTTTGATGTCATTTAAGCATTTAAGTTACTGTAGAACTTTGATGTCATTTAAACTTTTAAGTTACTGTAGAACTTTGCAGTCATCAAAACTTGTAAGTTACTGTAGAACTTTGATGTCATTTAAGCATTTAAGTTACTGTAGAACTTTGATGTCATTTAAACTTTTAAGTTACTGTAGAACTTTGAAGTCATCCAAACATGTAAGTTACTGTAGAACTTTGAAGCACTTGAACACAACACTTTGGGCTATCACGTTGACTCTCAGTTGGCAGATTTAGTAGCGTTAATAGAAAGAACTCGGCTCCGCAGCAGGCGTGCAGAGATGCGGCAAGGCGTGTACCATGGCGTGCAGAGATGCGGCAAGGCGTGGACCAGCTTATCTAGTGGGCTAGTGGGAGGCCAGCATGGAGTGATGAGCACTTTTTAAGTCTATTTAACAACGTTGACAAAAAGATACGACAAAACGACTAATCCCAGCACGTTTGAGTGGTATCAAGGTGAATATGTTGAAATGGCGTCAGTCTGTTGAAACCTTGTAAGAAAACTTATTGAAATAAACTGGGGTATCATTAATCATATCGCTTTTGTGATTCGGTAAAAGTGAAGGATTGGTGGAAAACATGGATTAGGCATGTAGATTATTGATAAATTAGAACCATTTTCATTTTCTGGCTCACACCAATACCAGCTATATTGTCCCACTCTTATACCAGCTAAATTGTCCTACTCTAATACCAGCTATATTGTCCCACTCTAATACCAGCTATATTGTCCCACTCCAATACCAGCTATATTATCCCACTCTTATACCAGCTATATTGTCCCACTCTAAAACCAGCTATATTGTCCCACTCTAATACCAGCTATATTGTCCCACTCTAATACCAGCTATATTGTCCCACTACTATACCAGCTATATTGCCAGTCAATTCATTTCTGATGTCTCATTAATTAAAGTACCCATGTGTAGGCTCGTTTGTCTTTATCAATGTTTGAACTAGCAAAATACCCCCGCTTCGCTGCGGAAATTAGTATTTCAGTTACGTTGAGAATCCGTGAAACTCAAATTTAAAACACCAATTGATTTCAATCTGGATCATGATGGATATAATACATATATTAACTTCACCGTCTTGTCTGCCTGTCTGTCCAAGTCCCGCAGAAAAACAAAAGCGAAAAGTAAAAAATGACACACTTCCCGCGATCCTATCGAGCTGATAATTTAATTTTTTTTTGTCTGCTACCATTGCGGGAGGGTACGCAACAACTTCACAAAGTTTCATGCTCCTACCTACACGGGAAGTTATATATGTAACGATGAGTCTGTTTTGTATAGCTCATATCAGAAAAAACTACATTTTGGCCCCCGGCCCCCTAGTGAATGATAATTTTACATTTGTTTTGATTGTTACCATTGCGGAAGTGTACTTAACAACTCTCCAAAGTTTCATGCTGCTACCAACACGAGACATTGGAGAATTAGTGATGAGTCAGTTTTTTATAAAATACATTTGGGCCCCCAGCCCCCATTAAGTGATAATTTATATAATTTTTTAACTGTTACCATCGCAGAATGTTACTTAACAACTACTCAAACTTTCATTCTTCTTCATACACAGGAAATATGAGAATTAGTGATTTTCAGTTTTTATATAGCTCATATAAGGAAAAAACTACATTTGGGCCCCTGGGCCCCAGTAAGTGAAAATTTAAATATTTTTTCGTCTGTTACCATCGCGGAAGTGTACTCAACAACTTCCCAAAGTTTCATGCTTCTACCTACTCGGGAAATAGGAGAATTAGTGATTTTCAAATGTTTATAAAGCCCATAGAAGGAAAAAGACGATTTTGGGCCCCCGGCCCCCATGAAGGTGAATTTTAAAATTCTTTTTCGCCATTTGTCGTCCAAAGAGGCTACTTGACAATTTCCCAAGGTTACATGCTTCTACCTACGCGGTAAATCCGAGAATTAGTGATGAGTCTGTTTTAATATAAGAAGAAACTACATTTGGGCCCCCGGCCCCCATTAAGTGATAATTTAAATATTGTTTTTACCTTTTACCATCGTGGAAGTGTACTTAACAACTACCCCAAGTTTCATGCTTCTACCTACACGGGAAATAGGAGAATTTGTGATTTTTACTTTTTGTATAGCTCATATATGGAAAAAACTTCAATTGGGCCCCCGGCCCCCAGGAAGTGATAATTTAATTTTTTTTTCTCCCGTCGCTATCGCTGGTTTTTACTCAACAACTTCCCAAAGTTTCATGCTTTTGCCTACTCGATAAATGAGAAAATTAGTGATTTCATATTTTATATAGTCCATTTAAGGAAAAAAGCGTTTTTGGCCCCGGGCCCCCAACAGTGTGAATTTTAAAATTCTTTTACGCCAATTTTCGTCGCGAGAGTGTACTCAGCAAGTTCCCAAAGTTTCGTGCTAATACCTACACGGGAAGTTGGAGAATTAGTGATGAGTCAGTTTTTTATATAAGAAAAAAACTACATTTGGGCCCCCGGACCCCATTAAGTGTTATTTTAAATATTTTTTTCGCTTGTTACCATCGCGGAAGTGTGCTTATCAACTACCCAGGGTTTCATGCTTCTACCTACACGGAAAATAGGAGAATTAGTGATTTTTAGTTTTTATACAGCTCATATAAGGAAAAAACTTCATTTAGGCCCCCGGCCCCCAGGAAGTGATAATTTAAATTTTTTTTCTTCCGTTACCATCGCGGGATTGTACTCAACAACTTCCCAAAGTTTCATTCTTCTGCCTACTCGGGAAACAGGAGAATTGGTGATTTTTCAAATTTTATATTTGCCATATAAGGAAAAAAAACGTTTTTGGGCCCCCGGCCCCCATGAGTGTTAATTTTAAAATTCTTTTACGCCAATTTTCGTCGCGAGAGGCTACTCAACAATTTCGCAAAGTTTCATGCTTCTACCTACACGGGAAGTTGGAGAATTAGTGATGAGTCAGTTAGTGAGTGAGGGCTTTGCCTTTTATTAGTATAGATGACTCACTAATATGATTTTTGTCAACTAATTGAACAAAGTCTATACAATGTCACTTGAAACTATTCATTTCATTTCATTTATTCAGAAAAAAAATGAAGTCGTTTATTAACAATGTAGCGGTAAGTTGAAAAAAAAGAGTTAAATTTTATAGCTATTTTCTTTTGATGAAATAACAAGTTAACAAACTTAATGCTCACTTATAAGACCAATGAAATTATATAAGTTGTCAGTAAAACAAATTAAATACATTTTTTTAAGGCTTCAGAATCCTTCAGCGCGCAAAAATCGGGATGAATTTTTTTTTAATTACCTTTAAAACCAGCAATTGTTATTTGTCCGCTATTTTTAGTCAAAATATTTTATTATCAATGGCAGTTTTAAAATTATTTTTTTAATAATATACTTATGGTAATTATGTTTGAAAAAAATATTATTAAATCTCCATCTAACACCACCACCCCCCCCCTCTCTCTCTCTCCCCCCCCCCTTTTAAAATGCTTTATAAACGGAAACAACACTGTGAGGTGCAAATAAGCGGTGTACCATATATCGCATCTCTGCCGACTCCGCCCCATTCCCTCTCCCTCAACACGATTCATGGTAGGGATATTCGTATTCTTGGTGAAGAGGCTCATGGTAGGGAGTTTTTTGGTTTTTTGTTGTTGTTTTTTGTTACGGAGATTTATGGTAGAAAGATTGTTAGTAAGGAGATTTTTAGTGGGAAAATTCTTGTTAAGGAGTTTTAATGTAGGGACATTCTTGGTAGGGACATTCTTGGTAGGGGCATTCTTGGTAGGGACATTCTTGGTAGGGATATTCTTGGTAGGGGCATTCTTGGTAGGGACATTCTTGGTAGGGCATTCTTGGTAGGGACATTCTTGGTAGGGACATTCTTGGTAGGGACATTCTTGGTAGGGACATTCTTGTAGGGATATTTTAAACTCTTTATGGGGGTTAAGGGGCATTGCGAACTTTGCCGGTTTTTGTAATTTCAATTGAAATAAAAACTTTATCAAATCTTGACAATCACCTGAACGGCCAGGTATTCCTGTCGTCTTATCTCCCAATCATTACTTACGTCGTCTGTGTGAAAATTACCGCAATAACAGATAATACGTCTGGGCTTTAATTGTCAAGGTTACCGTTAGACTCCGTGCCCGTGTGATTCTGTAGTTTCTCCACGGTCTAGCAATACGTCAAGGGAAGGGTTTACGTCGCCTGACCCAATTTGTCGTTTCTATTTTCGTCGCGAGTAAATTTGTACACGCTCTCATCATAACGTAAACACAAGAGTGGGATACGCCCTGTTTCCTGTTGAATGGCCAGACGGTTAAGTCACGGCCAGGCAGGCGTGAGACAAGGGCTCGGTTTGTCAGCGTTGTAGACCTTTCATTGATGGCGCTCCTCCGGGCGTGCGCGTGAGGGGAAGGGGAGGGGTGCAGACGAGCCGTTGCCGCCACTGATAGCATGACCACCACCCCCGCCCCCTCCTTCCTCCCCTCCCACATGTTGATTGCCAAGTTGTGTTGCCAGGCAAGTTGTGGTTCAAACGTCGGTAGGTGAATGTGGAGGCCAGAGGACCTAAATGTCGTCTTATGAATGGCTAAGGTAGGTGAACTCTTCAATGACTATCTCTACTTACAACTCTCTGTGCCCGTGCCGTACATAGCGTTGAACAAAACCAATTATATTATAAAATATTATGAAGAATAATCTGTCTTCTGTTTTCTTGTTTATTCGTGTTGTAATATTTAAGTACAATATTTGATGAAATTCTTGTTCCTTGGTAGTAGTTTTTTTTTAATTTTTTATTATTTTTTTTATTTTTTTTTAAATTATATTTTAAATTCAGTACCCAATCCAATAGGAGATCAGATTTCAACATCTCTTTAATTTGGTAAAATGACATTGAATCTTTCATTAACTAAGTCATGAGTCACGAATAGGGAATGTTAAATATAATTGAAGGCATTTCATTAAATCAGGGGTTCCTAACCAGTGGTGCATGCACCCCCAAGGGGTGCATGAGCAGGCTCCAGGGGGTGCATGAACCATTCAGAGAAAAAAAATGAAGCAAAAAGAGACGAAGGAAAAAACAGAAAGAAAAACTGATAATCTGAAAATATAAACCATAAGCAAGGCATGCGGCGTTAAAGGGCGCCCATATACAACCTTTTTTCCCCGCAATGTTCTGTGAATGTCGAAAATTGACGGAAAAACTTTTTCGCAAAATGAAAGGTTCGCTCTACGTGTTCCTCGGAATTTCGTGTTTTAAGTCACAGTTTTCTAAAAATTATTTAATTTTGTCATCAAATACGTCAGATATATGTCTTTCGGTGACCCTCTAACTGTTTTGAGAGGATGTAAATGTTGGGATTTTTTTTCCTTCATTTATATTGCTCCGTACGCTGCAAAGGTCTTTTAATTGTAAGCCATTATTCGCCATTGAAACCTAAAGTCTTGAGTTGAGCATCCAATTCCGGTCATTAAAAACATCAACTTCGTCAGTTAAAAATTTGCCTGTTACTGGTACGACGTTCCGATTGTCACCAACCCTTCAAAATCGTTAATACATAATTTTAAAAAAGAGAGAAATGGAACACAAAAGCCTCAGTGCTTCCTCTGTGGAAAAATCCTTTGCAATGACAACATGAAGCCTGTTAGACTCCGAGAGCACTTGGAGAAAGTCCATCCATCCAATTCCAAGGACAGTGTTGAGGTCTTCAAGCAGAAGAGAGCTCGCTTCTTGACCTCAGATACCTTGGCCAAGCTTGGATTTTCTTTGTTTCACAGAAACCTGCACTGGAGGCATCCTTCAAGGTTGCATATCTTATTGCAAAGAACAAGAAGCCCCAGACCATTGGAGAATTTTGGTGAAGCCTTGTGCTCTGGAATTGGTGGAACTGATGTGTGGTCACCAGCAGAGGAAGCAGGTTTAGAAAGTTACTTTTTCCAATGACACTATTCATTCCAGGATTAGTGACATGGCTGCAGAAATTCTGGATCAAGTCTTGTGCGAGATGAGAAACAGTCATTTTCCATTTAGCAAGCGTCTGGATGAATCCACTGATGTAGCACAACGCAGTCAGATTCTTGTGTTTGTGAAATATGTTCTCAGTGGATTGCTGAAGGAGGAATTTCATTTCTCTTTTGTAAGCCACTCCTAGCTAGTACCAAAGCTGCTGATGTGCTGCAGCTAGTCAGGGCATTCTTTACTGAAAACCAGTTTGACTGGACTTCAAGAATTTCTTCAATTCGGACAGGTGGTGCTCTCACCATGCTCGGTAATAAGTCATGATTTTCAGCACTGGTAAAGAAAGAAGTTCCAGATATTGTCACTACACACTGTATCCATCATCGTCAGGCCCTGGCATGCAAAACTCTACCTCCAACCTTGAAGTCAGTTCTTTATACTGCAGTCCGAGTTGTAAATGTTATCCACTTACATGCCTTGAACCACTGCCTCTTCAAGTTGTTCTGTCAGGAGGTGATCTCTGAGCATGAAGTTCTGCTCTACCATACTGAGGTGCGCTGGTTGTCCAGGGGACGGATACTTTCTCGGTTAGTAGAACTGAGAGTGGAGCTTGCCATTTTCTTGCGAGAAAAAGAGAGCGACCTTGCTGACAAGTTTGACTGTCAAAATTGCATTCATTACTTGGCATACCTGGCTGACATCTTCACCATCTTGAATGAGTTGAACACATCTCTCCAAGGACCTGCTGTGACTGTAATGGATGTTACTGAGAGATTGCAAGCCTTCCTTAACAAAGTGCCACTATTCCAAGGACGACTAGAAAAGTCCAACTTTGCCAACTTTCCACTCTTGGATGAAGTTGTAATATCTGGTGCAGAGGGAAGCACTGAGGGATCACTGACTGACAAAATCAAAGGGGAATTTTCAAAGCACCTTTCAACATTGCAAAGGTCCTTTGATGGGTATTTCTGTCAAGAAATTGCTAGGAAAGACCTTTGGATTCTCAATCCTTTTCTCTGTGACTTGGATAACATTGATGAAAGTGACCTTGCTAAAGATGTCCTGATTGATTTGAGAACCAGAAAAGTATTGAGGAGTGCCTTCAGTTGCAATACCTTGATTGAAATTTGGTGCGCCCAGCTAGATTCCTACCCACAACTAGCCAAGAGGGCAATAGTGTCTCTCCTTCCTTTTGCCACAACCTATCTCTGTGAAGCAGGATTCTTCACATCTTTGACGATTAAAACCAATGCAAGGAATAAGTTGAAAGCGGAGGATGACATGAGAGTTGCTTTGTCCAAAACCGTCCCCAGATTTAAATTGCTGATTGATCATAAGAAGCAGCAGATCTCTCACTAAATTCCCCGTTGCCTATGGTCAAAACTGTTGTGTTCCTAAAATAAACATAGTTTGTCATGCATTTTCTGAAAGGGGGTGCATGAACTTTTTTTGGAATCTGAAGGGGTGCATGGACCCCAAAAGGTTAGGAACCACTGCATTAAATGGAGAAAATTAAAATTATATTTTATTGCTGTGGATGACAATATTTTTGAGTTGTGTTTGTCTCACCGTTAAAATAACTGAAAATTGTTATTTTGAGTTAAGGGATAAATGGATCAAGGAGTGGTAACGTTTTAGTGTTTTTAAGTTTTGAACCATGAACAAAACAAGGGACATAATGCCTGGAAACTTTTAATAAAGTGAATTACGAATTGGTGTTCCTCTAATAACTTATTTAAATAAAAATTTAGAAATCTCTTAATTAAATTACATTGATGTTAGTGCTACAGTTGTTTGGATTGCTTCTTTCACTTAACGTGATTTCGCATTGTTTTTGGTATAAGGGTAATTTAAATAAATGTATTCAATACAATTAAAAATAATAAAATGTACTTACTGGACTATAAATGTAAAATTTAAACTCTCTCCGTGTTTAATTGCGGAATGTTACAACACCGTGCAGTCACTTCAGACAATGTTTCTAACAACGTGCAGTCACTTCAGACAATGTTTCTAACAACGTGCAGTCACCTTCAGACAATGTTTCTAACAACATGCAGTCACCTTCAGACAATGTTTCTAACAACGTGCAGTCACTTCAGACAATGTTTCTAACAGCGTGCAGTCACTTCAGACAATGTTTCTAACAACGTGCATTCACTTCAGACAATGTTTCTAGCACTGTGCAGTCACTTCAGACAATGTTTCTAATACTGTGCTCTCACTTCAGACAATGTTTCCTACAAAGTCCAGACGCCGTCTTGCTATTATCACAGCAATTCTATCGCCGCAGAGCGAAAATAACATAAACAAAGAAACACCTCTGTCCGATTGTTTAACACCAAGGTCCGTGGCTTATCGCGACAGACCTGGTTCTCGCGTATTGTCTGGGTGGAAACATTTTGCAACCGTAGATTTCATTTAACATTTGGGACAAATTATTCTAGATAAATTCTTTAACTTTGGTTTGAACGAAGAGGGGTTAAGTATTAATATATACCAGCGGCGGTTCGAATCTTAGTTAACACGCAGCTGACTTCATTCTGTCATTTTGTGTTTATCTTCGGGTCTACAGAATTTGTTTATTTGTTGTTATTGTTGTTGTTTGTTTTTTGTTTGTTTTTTTTAAAATAGTGTATGATACGTTTATTTATATATTCTATGAGAGGATATTACTTAGCTTTCAATCGAGTTGTGTTTTTAAATCTTCATTATTTGTTTTTCCAAGTCAAAAGCTGCCAGAGGCTAGAGGCTAATAATGCAAAACTAGTTTGAGGTATACCGTTCGGCCTCATGTCCTATTTCACGCATAGACGCACATTGACAATATTCACCCAGGTAACTGGAAAAATGAGATCTCAAATACAACCACAATGACCACAATCCTTATTTCTGTGACCTAGTCATAAACTTTTCACACAGCATTTTTAAGTTGAGGCCATGTCTGGGGTCAGTGGCAGTGCTACATTGGTTTGCGTGATTAAATTGTGATACACATGGCGGGGTAACGGAGTATAAACTGGTACATTTATGTAAGGTCTGTACAAGTTAATATTATGGTTGAGGTTAGTTGTCTGTTTTTACCCATTGCAATAACCTAACTGTATATCTATATGTTTACGATTCTTTCCACTTGTTGTACAGTTTTTTCAAAAAGAATTTGTAACATATCTTACATATTGGATAAAAATATTTATTTCTATTGCATCTGAGTTTTAAATATATCCTTTTTCTGTATTTAAATCCCTTATATTAACTTCACGGCCGTCTCTGTCTCTCAGTCGTTCTGTCAGCATCTCTCTCTCTCTCTCTGTCTCTCTGTCTTGGGCGGGCGGAAAAACAAAATTCAAAAATGACCCACTTCCCGTGATCCGATCGAGCTGAAATTTGGCACACGGACCTGTCTCACCTAACAATGCATCGTATCAATATTTCAGATCGATCGAAAGTACCGTAATTAAATTTATGCATTTTTAGTTTATCCTTATATAACGTATGTAATTCAAATTCACTGTTTGTTATTGGTTTTTTTCACGGGATTGTTCAGTCACGCGTTGACGCGACCCATCGAAGTACCGGCGTGCTTTTGTTTACATTTTACGTTTCACGCTGAGCTCGGTCAAGCGATCGGTGACCAGACTTTCCCCTCTCCCACCCCCCACCCCAGGGTTATGAAGCAAAGTTGTGTTAAGACAGATTCAGTCTGTAAATGTTTGTCGCATTTGAAAATAATCAATACTGTTAGTTATGTTTCATATATAAGGGATTTATTGTCAAAAACTTTGTTTTTACGTGGTTTTTTTTCATTAATTATATTTGTTCATTTTTAAGTACCACTCTACATAAATTTTTTAATACGCCAATTTTTTAAACTTGTATCTAGTAAATATGTTAAATTTGTTAAAAGTTCACGGCCGGATTAAGCCTTGATGGGGCCGTAAGCTATTTGAGATATGGGGGCCCTTTTGAAGTCAAAATATTCTATGTCAGTGACAAATATTTTAAAAAAATCCGGGGGTCCCCAAGAAGGCGGGGTCCCTAAGCTATAGCTTGTTTAGCACATAGGTAAATCCATCACTGTAAAAGTTTATCTAGTAAATATGTCAATTTATTAAACGTGTATCTAGTAAAATCTCAATTTTTTAATATGCCCATTTGTTAAATAAATCATGTTAAATTGTATGATTTTTTCTTAAAATACATTCCAATGTTTTCAAGGGTGACAATTGGTTTGTAGATTCCCCCCCCCCAAATCCCACCCGTTACTCTCAAACATTTTCTCTCTACCTCCTCTATCTCCTCGATTAACTAATCGTTAATTTCGATTAAAGCCACACAAAAAAATATGATGTCATAAGTAAGTGTTAGAACCATGGTAGGGAAACTTTATCAACATTTTGAACATTCAATAGTCAGTCAATAGTTTAAAACCAAAATGTTCGTGTAATCGTCAGGAAATTTATTATTTATCGGCCGCTATTTTCTATTATATATTTCTTTTTACTTTTTGACTTCCAATAATTTGTAAGCGATGAGTCGATTAATCTTTAAAAAATAATTTAATCGTTAAAATGTTCGCAGCCCTAATGTGATGTTCTTAGGCTTAGGCAGTTACGTGTGTCCTTAGGTGGCATTTATATTTATATAAACACCGCTCTCACACCACATGCCCCCACTCCTTCTCTCTCTCTCTCTCTCTCTCTCTCTCTCTCTCTCTCTCTCTCACACACACACACACACTCACATTACTCTCTATTTGTTTGTTCTACCACAAGTCTGTAGCCCAGCAAGTGCTCGCCGATATGTTTCAAGATAACTTAACTCTACATTGGTGAATTGGTCCTGACCAATCCTGACAGTGGCTTGATTTGTTCCATACTAAAATATGAGAGAGACTTTTGTAGTTGTCCTAGCGTCTGGCTGGGGTCAGGGGCACGTTTCTCCCTTTCAGTGATGGATACGAAATCAACGTTATCCCGAGTCTCGAGGTTTGGCTGTGATGCGTCATTGATTGTTCTGCCAACGTATCTTTTTGTTTTGTTTCCATGTTTGTATTTTTTATTATCATATATGTGTAGTAATTTGAGGTAATGAATGTTGTATTATTTTGTGTAATCCTTTATATTAATTTCACCGTCTTGTCAGTCTGTCGTGGTCCCGCTGAAAAAACAAAAGTCAAAATTGACACAATTCCCGGCATCCTATCGAACTGAAATTTTGCACAGAGCGTTTTGTCACCTAACAATGCATTCTATCGAAATTGCATATCGATCAAATGTACTGTAATTAAATTAATGAAATTTTAGATTAATACTATGTATCTCTATGTAAATGTTTATGCTAGTCTGTCGTGCGGTGCGTATTATATTGAACATATTGTTATAATATTTTCCCGATCTGTAAATGTCTGGGCTATTTTGTCGCGCGGTGCGTATTTCATGATATATAAGGATTTATAGTTTTTAAAAAACTTTGTTTTTACCGGTTGTTTAATTTGTGTTTGTTTTTGCAATGTTTGTATTGTTAGTAATGGACGTTGCAATAAGTTTTTTTCCATCAATTGTTGCACTGGCTCCACGCAATGTTTGTTTTTATCAATGTATTTTTGTACTGTCTCCATTTGTTGTTGTACTGTATCCATGTGTTTCTTCATTTCTTTTGCGTTGTTCCCGTGTATTGTACTGCGTCCATGTATAGTCTTCTTGTGTTGCTTAACCGCGTCCTTACAATGTTGTATTGTCCCATTGTATTGTATTCCGTCTCCATTCATTACAGGAGCTCCATCTGTTGTTGTACCTTCTTCACTCTTTGTTGTATTGAGTCGTTCAAATCTTTAGTATTGTTTACATAAGAGCTCTAGACATTAACTTTGTAGATATCGATTTTTAAAATTAAAAAAAAACTAAGAACGAAAGTGGTGTGTGAATGATACATTTGAAGCCACTCCAATTAAATGGCATGACTTTAATCAATGCAAACTAAACTTGTATTTGGGGTGAAGGGGGGGGGGTAATCAAAGGTTATAAAATGAACAATAAATTAGCTCCCTGTATACCGTTGTTAGAATTTGTTGTTAGGACAACGTGTCGATGGTTGAATAAATAATTATTAAACTGCGTGCACTACACGCCAGACACTGTCTCAATTTAGATGTACTGGCACCATACTTGAACTTGTTAACTTGGAGTCCCACCGTGCATGTTAAAATTTACCCTAACAAGGCGAGAATAGCTGTATGGCTGTCTCACTCCTATTCGAGTATCTTCCTTACATAACACACATGTCCTGTGTCCACCTTGAATCAACACCTGTCATCCAGTTTGTTGAATACCGCGCGTTTTTAATGGCCTTAGGGCATAACAGTACAATCTGATGTTAACAGGTTGTTGATAGCCTAAGCCTGTGCTTTACCAGGGCTTACAGCTAGATTGTCCGTTTTCCTAGTTAGCCAACGGGTATTAATTAAAATTTAATTGTTTAAGAAAACTGTTTCAGACGTCATGGAAATCAGGGCCGGCCCAAGAGTGTGCGGGGCCCAAGGCAGCAAACCATGAGCTGGGCCCCAAGGCTGCAGACGAACTGAAAAGTTAAATTACTTACATTTTTATCCTATATCATAACAGCATTGACACTTCAACAGTTACAGTTTTATTCATTTAATTGAAGATCGTAAAACTCAAAACTATAGGGATTCACAAGTTTTATTTTGGAAAAGTTTCTTTCTTCGAAAGCCACAGTGACAGGAATAGTTGTGTGTGTTAGGAAAGTCACTATAACGCTTGTTTACTGATAGAAACTGCTAAATCTAAACAGGATCGTATACAGCATTTACACTTTCCACATGGTTTTCCCATCTTGTTTCACAAAGTGGTTACACGGAAATATTTGGAACATACTTTGAAAGGATAGCCATCGCTTTGTTGTGCAAATTGATCTACAATAAAAAATAAATTTAAAATAAAAATTAAATATGTTCAATAAGAGGTAAAAACAGTAAGACATGTCATAATTTATATATATATATATATATATATATATATTTAATATACACCTAAACCATTATAAGGGGCCTAATGGGGACCAGATAGTGTCCTCAAATCGATATTGTCCTTAAATAGGGGGTCTACATTTTTTCACTTCGCAAAGCAATTTAAAGCCAAAAAATTGCGTTTTCGTATTTAAAAAATGCTTTCTAAATACTCTTGGAAAAATACTTTTTATGAGGATTTAGGGTGATTGTATTATTTTATTATATTATATATCGGCATCCTTCCGTCCCACGAAACGATGGTGCATCACCTGCTGAGCAGTCCCATCCTTGACTGACAGTCTTTACCACAGCTTTTGCACACGAGTTCTGTGCTTCCAAATGTTTTGGCCTTTCTCCTAGCTCTTCGGTCTGTAGCCTCCTCCACCCTTCGCTCCTCGGCTACTTCGACGCCCTTTTTGACAACTGTACGCCAGGTAGATCGGTCTTCTGCTTTACACTCCCAGTCGCTTGTGCTTATTCTGGCTGCTTTCATGTCCCTCTGGCAGACACATTTAAATCGGAGAAGTCTTCCACTTTCCCATATGCCGGTTCTCCATATCGGAGGTCCTTGGGTATGGGACCCGGCTCATTCGTTTTACCTGCCCTAGCCATCTTAGGCGTATTTCACTAAGGATTAAGAACATGCTTTGGGTATTGGCACGCATCAGGACCTCACTATTTGGCACTTTGTCCTGCCATTTAATGTCAAGGATGTGACGGAGGCACCTCAAATTGATTGAAGCTATTAAACTTGCACTCACGGGATATATAAGTGGTTCATGTCTCGCTCCCGTATAGCAGCGTACTGATGACGCAGTCTTGATAGACACGGTTTGGTTTGGTTTTTACTATATTAGTATGCTATTTATCTAATTATTTTATCCTGAAAAAATATATATAAAGTTTTCTTGATACTGTTGTTATAAAAAATTAAAAAAGTAATACCTAACAGTAGTAAAATTGTTTTAAAAAATATTTTAAAAACGTTTATTCAAAGCGCGGGGCCCAAGGTGGTTGCCTCGTTCACCTTTCACTAAGGCCGGCCCTGATGGGAATTGCTTTGTTTACCCCCAACCCATCAGGAGACTCGGCTCTTGATAGTGGGTCACCCACCAAGACACTCTGCTCTTGATAGTGGGTCACCCACCAAGACACTCTGCTCTTGATAGTGGGTCACCCACCAAGACACTCTGCCCTTGATAGTGGGTCACCCACCAAGACACTCTGCCCTTGATAGTGGGTCACCCACCAAGACACTCTGCTCTTGATAGTGGGTCACCCACCAAGACACTCTGCTCTTACTAGTGGGTCACCCACCAAGACACTCTGCCCTTGATAGTGTTTGGGTCATTCACATCTAAATAAACTGATCACAATTATTTTTGAGATTCTTTTACTCTTTTGTTGTAAATAACTATGTTTTATAAATATTTGTTTGACTCTGACAACGCAAATATTTACACGGAATGAGATGGGGGAGAAACATTGACTGAAAAAGACATTAAAACTGGATATGATTCACAGTGTGTGTCCGGGGGGGGGAGGGTATAGTTAGTTGTAAGACATCCAGCGGGTGTAGACAAAACAGAAAATTGTATTTGAACACGACCCGCCCCGTCTTGCCACTTACATCAGTCGTCTGGTGTCGACTACCTCCCTTTCACCTGATCTCGGCACGTCACAAGAGTTGTGGGAAATGGATGTCACATATTTCACAACAGATTTCACATGAAGTCTCCAAATACGTCAACCTGAAATCTTTGCGGATGAATGTTGACTTTTTGCACTTCTCGGCGAGAAAGAAGAGCCATGTGTCAGAAGGATTCGCCGCTGACTTCTGAGAACCAAACATCGCCATGCACTCTGTGAAGGGGGATCCGTTTCATTTTTACCTTTTTGCCTTAACTTAAGGCAGACGACCACTTGTATTGTGAGGCGGCGGGCACTGTGACGACATCTATTATAACGTTGCGTGCAGTCAGTAGATCAGATGTGCAGTCAGTAGATGTGCAGTCAGTCGATGTGCAGTCAGTAGATGTGCAGTCAGCAGATGTGCAGTCAGTAGATGTGCAGTCGGTAGATGTGCAGTCAGCAGATGTGCAGTCAGTAGATGTGCAGTCGGTAGATGTGCAGTCAGCAGATGTGCAGTCAGTCGATGTGCAGTCAGTAGATGTGCTTACGATGCTGGTGTTAGTGTGTGTGCTTTTCTCCAACCATCGGATACATGAGTTTGATTTCCTTTGTGTGGTTATTGAACAGTGCTACATTGACAAAAAGTCTCGACTTTGGCGGGAAAATAAAAGGTGTTCTGTTGACGTGAAAGTCTGGATAAGTCGGTGTATTGCCAATGTGGTATAAAAGTAAAAGGTGTTCTGTTGGTTCTGATTTTTTGGGCTGTTAAGCGTGATAATTGGGTGCGCATGTCTTGCGTAATCACAACAGTTCTCAACCTCTGACATGAAAGGACTTGTAAATTCTCTCAATTTCACATGTTCTTAGAATCATTTCACAAAGATGTGTTATTAACAAGAGTTAATCGCTGTACTTGTGATTCCATGAAATTCTAGGGAGATGTTTCACAAACATAAGCTATGTATATTTAGTTTGTATATTATGTACACGCAGCTGTCAAAGTTCATTTTATCAAATTTATTAATATCTGTGTTCTACATTTTTCATAACCTTTGTATGTAAGAAATGATTTTAAGAAGAGTTTTCCTTGAAAGTAATGCACTAGCCGGCCAGGGTCACTGTCATATACCTAGCACAATTAAAACCATTGGTGTTTAGTCAGTACAATCTTTACAGTATCTAGCGTATCTGTTGTATATTTAGTACGAATAAGATCACCATGTGTATGTAGTACATATATTGACCACTTGTGTCTGTCATGTACTGCACTCACTGCTGTAAGAATCAAGTTCAATATTGGCCACTGGTGTGTAGCAGGTACCAATTTACCACTGATGTGTAGCAGGTACCAATTTACCACTGGTGTGTAGCAGGTACCAATTTACCACTGATGTGTAGCAGGTACCAATTTACCACTGATGTGTAGCAGGTACCAATTTACCACTGGTGTGTAGCAGGTACCAATTTACCACTGGTGTGTAGCAGGTACCAATTTACCACTGATGTGTACCAGGTACCAATTTACCACTGATGTGTAGCAGGTACCAATTTACCACTGGTGTGTAGCAGGTACCAATTTACCACTGGTGTGTAGCAGGTACCAATTTACCACTGATGTGTACCAGGTACCAATTTACCACTGATGTGTAGCAGGTACCAATTTACCACTGATGTGTAGCAGGTACCAATTTACCACTGGTGTGTAGCAGGTACCAATTTACCACTGATGTGTAGCAGGTACCAATTTAACACTGATGTGTAACAGGTACCAATTTACCACTGGTGTGTAGCAGGAACAAAATAAGGCAGGTGTGTGGCAGTAAAGTCTTGTCCAGTACAAATGAAGGCTTTTTTATGGACATGCTAACCAGTAGAAATCTACTGCAGCACGTATTGATGGACTCCCACCCCCCTCCCACTACCCCTCCCGACTGTGAGAATAATTTCATGGATTATAGAGTATCGCCCCGTGTCGTACTTTGGGCCCGCTCATCTTGGAGTAAATGTAAAGCACGTTCATTGCCCTCCATGTGTTGTTCATGGTAAACACTACATGCACAGTTTTACGCAAAATTTATTTCTAAATTATTATTTTTTTATTAAGAACCCTAAATATTCATAACTAGCAAACAAAGTATTTCTATAACGTTTGATTAAGTTCATATGTGGAGACGTGTCTTTGTTGTACGGATCGCATATAGCATACAGTCTCTGTATAAAGTTTGTATGATATATAAAGTTTGTATGTTTGAGATGTCTCTTTTATATCATGTTTAAATTTATGTTCAAGTATCTATGATTATGTGGTTGAACATTGGTAGCAGTTTTTGTAAGATAATGTTTAGGTACATTTAAGTCTAGTATCTACACATATATATTGACATCATCATAGTACATCAGACGCTGATTCTTTTATTTATTGAAAATTTCTTTTTCCAGATGTTATACCTGTGAAACAACATTTCAATTTATAGTAATAACATATTGGAACATTATTTCACGCCACCAAGTTTGTATCTAAAAAAAAGAATTTTAGTGATCATTAATCTCCCTAATTTGAGATGTAACGCGCTGATCTCTTGCAGTAACACAGAGTTCATTATTATTCAGACACGAGCGTCACGCGAGGGCCGTCAGCCGTCCGTGACATGACAACCTCAAGAAAAAACGGCCCTTTTGTGTGGGTGTTTAAAGAAATTAATGACATCTAGCATGCACGGAAATTCTTCCTTGAATTCTCACCAAACATCCTTTATTTTGTTAACGCAGGGCAGTAGTCTTTTATAACAAATGGTCAAAACATGGAGGATGTACCTGATGTTGTACATTATGATCCATAAGTTCGAGCCCCGTATGTAACGCCATTCCCTCATCATAACATGTATATGAGACACAATTCAGTGTATTCGAAAGACGGGTCTCTGTAAAGCATTTACCCTAACAGTTCGTTCATGTACTATTATATTGAGGCTCTTTGCAGTACAATAAATAATAGGTTTGCAATGGAGGGGGGGGGACTGGTGGACATCTGTGTTCAAGGCATGTGCTCCTGTGTCTGACACTGTGTTACTGACGTCACCGTCTGTGTCAAATGTTTACTGTCGTGCCGTGCATTAGACGTAAATCTTCTCTAAGCCAGTATCTGGACGTACATGGAGTTCACCACCAACCTGTTCTCATTTCACAAGGTTAACTGTGTCTATTGTTACAGGATGAAGTCGATTATTACAATACAAGGAACATTTTTTTAAAACAACCAGTTACAATGGCTTACTTCTGGGCGGATGTTAATTGCTTTTCTATAGGTTCGAATGTTAATAGTTTGTTGGTTTATACAGGTTTGTTCAGGCAACCCATACCACGTCCTAATGTTCCTTAGTAAACTAGTCTTGCCATAAGTAATTATGTTTTTTATTGCAAAAGATTTGATTGTTAACTTCAGGCTCCCCTTCCATCACTCCCTCATTATTTGGCCCTCATCACTCCAATGTGTATGCGATCATATTTGGGTAGAAGTAGGGGTCGGGGGTACTTAATTTCATGTGATTGTGTCTAATCTTAAATCTTACCTTTTACTTATTCCTTGTCAACACCGATTCACTATTTTTCTTTGAAAGAAATGGGGTGCAGAAATCGTGGCACACCTTGGACTACCCGTAATACCCCAAATACGCCCCTGGCCCTGACTCCACCCCCCCCCCAAAAAAAATCCTTCAGCCGATCATTTCTTCCGGTCTTAGATATATGACTTATGTCCGTAAGAGATGTAATTCAAGCTACTATGAATGAGAATCCTGGCCACCTACAGCTCGCATGTTTGCCCTCATTAATGATTGTGATATTCTGATAGCATTAGTCTGTGTGTTTTGTTGTTGCTGATGCGACGTTAACAGCAACAACAAGGACGTTTATGTTCTGTCGAACATAAGATTACGTCAATATGGAAGTTATGGAGTTAATGCCGAGGCCAAGGAGTAAATCTAGACTGAGAATAGTACCCACGGTAAAGTTGTGGAGTTCTTTCCCTTCAAATACCCCCCTCCCCGACGTCCAAAAAGAATGATTATTTCAAACCGTTTTACCCCCTCCCACCCCTTAGGGGCCGTCCATAAAGTACGTCACGCTCTTTTTAAATCCCTTATATTAACTCCGAAATCTTGTCGTGATTTCTCTCACTCTCTCTCTGTCTGTCGTTCGCGGGCGGGCGGAAAAACAAAAGTCAATAAAAAAAATATATAAAAACACTTTTTAAAAACTAGTCTTATTTTAGAAATGCACTAAATAGTAGAAAATAAAAATATTATAAAATGTACTAAAGAGTACACAATAGATTTAAAATGTGAAATTTACTGTCAGAAGAGACCTTTAGTTCCAAATTTATGAAAATGTAAAAGTTTAAAAGGAGACAGGAACGTTAAATCATAGGTGAAATCGATTATCTCGTTGTTCGCTATGACTATAAGACTAGGGAGCTCAGTTTAAACTTAGCGAATAGCTTTGCCTAACTTGATGAATATCTTTGCATAACTTAGCAAGCACCCTAGTTTTATAGTCATGGCGAACAACGAGATAATCGATTTTTATTTTATTTTACCAAACACCTCATCAGCGCCCGCCCAACGGCGATGAGGTCACGGGGTGAACTCGGCACGTGAAATTGAACTACAGCAGACGTATACAGATGCTTATATAGAGATAAACTAAAAAATGCAATAATTTAATTGCGGTACATTCAATCGATCTGAAATTTTGATACAATACATTGTCATCCAAAATCTGTGGTAAAATTTTAAAAATTATTGGATAACGGGAAAGGGTTCAAATTTGGTATATTAAAAATAGTCAGATTAAACTTAATCAAGCTAATATAAGACTAGTAAAAATGACACACTTCCCGTGATGCGATCACACTTCCTGTGATGCTATCACACTTCCCGTGATGCGATTGAGCTGAAATTTTGCACATAGACTTGTGTCACCTAACAAAGCATTGTATCTAAATTTCAGATCGATCGAACGTACTGTAATTAAATTAATACCTTTTTAGTTTATCTCTATACGAGCAAGAAAGCTCGCCCAAGGACGTTCCGCCCCAGTTCGGTGGAATGTTGTTGTAACTCTCCCCCCCCCCAACAGCCGTCTCGACCGGCATACATGTGCATCGCGTCTAAAATACTATTCATTATAGTTAAAATAAATAACTCGTAAAAACAGAGCTTTTGACTATAAATCCCAACGCGCATAACTCAAAATAAAGTCTAGGAAGAAATACTGCACCAAAAATAACTCGTTTTGAACGTCCGCGTAAACGTGTTTAATGTGATTGGCTGTATGAGTCATATGTGTTTGAGGGACCAATCGCTATAGATGACCGACAGAACGGACAGAAACTTGCCATATATTATATAAGATAACTATATGTAGCGGCGTGTTTTGTTTACATTTTACGTGTCCCGCTGAGTTCAGTCCAGCGATCGGTGACCAGACCTTAACCCTCCCCCACCGTTTTACAGCAAAGGGGAGTTAAGGCAGTTTCAGTCTGTATATGTTTGTCACGTTTGAACATGATCAATACCTATAGTTTTGTCTCATATATAAGGGATTTATAGTCAAAAACTTTGTTTTTATGGGGTTGTTTAATTGACTATTTTTAACTCCCGCCTCCCCCTGTCACAAGCTGTCATAAATCTTGGACCCCCCCCTAAAGTAGTAACACAAAATTCACATTAATTACTATGTAAAAACTTATTTAAACGCAAATCTAATTTTGACTCGCGCTATCGGCATCACATGAGCATGGAAGTGTTTTAAAGTGAAAGTGTTTTAACGTTAACATGTTTTAACGTAGAAGTTTTTAACGTTGTTTAACGTGCAAGTGTTTGATGCGCCTGATCACTTTACTTTTCTAGGAATAAACTCTCGAACCTCTGCTTAATATTAATTTGTTGATTGAAAATTGGTGTCACAACTTCCTCTTCCGCTTGGGGAAAAACATTACAGAGACCCTAAAACAATTATCTGTTTGCAATCTATCATATGTTAAACTGTGATCACCCAGCCTCCTATCATATGTTGAATGTGATCAATCAGCAATCTATCATATGTTAAACTGTGATCACCCAGCCTCCTATCATATGTTGCATGTGATCAATCAGCAATCTGTCATGTGCTAAACTGTGATCAACCAGTCATCTATCTTATGTTACTTACCGACGGAGAGGCATAAACTGAATTTGATTTTTCTAATCCTTTATAATTTATATTAACTAGTGGTGTCTGCTTGATGCCTTGCTTGATTGCTTGCTTGAATGCCGAAAAATTTTTGGATCGATTTTTAACCAACTTCCTCGTAAGCTAGCGAGCTGAAATTTTGAAGGCAAACTCGTGCCGATGATAAATATAATGTGTCAAAATTTTAGATCGATCGAATGTATTATAATTAAATTAATTAATTTTTAGACTATCTCTATTTATCTCTCTGTAGCATGTTAATTTTATTGCTAGAGTGTCGTGGTGCGTATTATATTGAACAACCTTTTATTGAACAAGGTGCGTATTAAATTGACGATACTTTTTAAAAATATATTCCCAATCGGTGCTCATTATATTAAACACTAGTGTATCACCCGTCAAGAATGACGGAAGTTTTCAAAATAAATACACATCAGATTAAAAAATAACGTTATACAGAACTGTCATTTATTTTATTTCTTTTTATTTTATTCATTTATTTCCCTATTGAACAATTTTATGCGGCCGTTCCAAAAGAGTTCTTTTTTTGGTGCGGTAATTTGGTGCGCTGCTTTCTAAAATTAGTAGCGTCACGGACAGACAGACGTGACAGAGAATGCAAATTATGTATATTGATGTTTTACGAGACATAACTAAAACTGTGTATTTTTGGATTGTCTTGCGCTACGTATTATAATGAACATTCTTTTTAGTTATGTCTCGTATATACAGGATTTATAGTCAAACACATCGTATTTTACGGGTTTTTAAAAATTTATAACTGGGTGGGGAAGTAATTTAATTTTGTTGAGGGAGTCTATCGGTATCTACCTGATGGTATGTTTTATAAGTTGAACACGGCAATAACTGTTTTACTCTACCATTCAATTTCAAATTGTTTTGCACGCATTGAATTGACTACAGCTTTATTTAATTTAATTAAAAAATTTAGTTTATGTGTAAAATAATTTCATACATGCTTTTTTATGTGCCGTGTTTTAATCTTCCCTGTTTGATAAACTAAGTAATACAAAAATTCTTGTTTGGGGCCTCCCGGGGCACGAGGAGTTTAGTCATTTTAAGCCCCTTCTCGAACCCGTCTAAAATACCACACATTAAACATAGTGCTGCCAGGGATGCACGCTCCCGCTTCTTTCCTTTTCCTGAGTTTATGGCCACAATGAGGGTTTAATTACTCTACATGTCCTGTGTCGTAAGTATTGTTTCTACTAATTTCTGTTAATCTCTAACGTTCTTTTTAAGGCAGACAACTTGTTCTTTTGGGAAAACTATATAGAAGAGAGTATTCGTCATAATCGCAAACGTCTTTTTATGGATAAAGTAATGTTTTAAACCATGGAAACATTGATCATGTGACCTTATGTCACGTGCCTATTCAGAGTACATTAAATTGAATCGGTTTTACACAAGCTGATATTTATTTTATTCTTTTACAAATTTGACTTCAACTTCATTGTAAAACATTTGATACTGGTGACCTTTCCCGCTCTACCATGCAGATTTAACGCCATCCTCACAGGCCCGGGAAAGATGTATCTGATTGATGTCACAGATAACCGGCCCGTATTAATGATGCTACTTAACTTTTAACAGCCGCGAGCTGTGAGCGAGAGAGAAGGAGGCGTAGCAGTGACGTAGCGAAAGGGGGGGGGGCAAGAGGTACACATATCCCCGGGCGCTAAGGTACAAGGGCGCCAAAATGAGGCTTACAGCATCACGTAATGATAAATGAATAATGGTAAGATAATTCAACCATGGGGGCGCCATTTTTTTTTAGTTTGTCCACGGGCGCCAAATCTCCTAGCTGCGCCTCTGGGCCAATACGGTGTTATGTGTGGTAACACAGCACGTCTATCACTGTTATCCCGCATCTGTCAACAGATGACTCTGTCCCCGCGGCTCTGTCTTACTGAACGGTCTTTGATATAGATTTTCTTATTGCCCCAAATGTGTGCTGGATGTAGACGTGAGTCTTAGCTAGTATTTACCTCCAAGTCAATGGACGATTGTGTTGATTCAACATCTGGAGGCCTCTAAAACAAAGACTGTTTTTATAAGACTGTGTGCGCGGCCTGTGTGTGGCTATCAAGGAGTTGGATATGGGGAGGTGTGTGGGCACTTAGCCTTAATTGTGTCGGTGATACATTAGTTCGGTCTTTATATAATCCTTGGGATGGGCAAGGCGCTCGATTTGAAAGAAGAATCGGCATATCTTATCGAGTACAGGCCTTCTTTCTATGCAGAAGATTATTGCGTCCTACGCTTATCCGTGGTTTATGTCTATTTTGCATTTTAGTAGAGTGCTTTTAATGTTGATACTGTGTTTGTTTACCTCACTACTCGGTTTATACCATAACATTCGAGATCATACTGAAGTTGATGAAATCAAAAAAGGGAAAGTGCAAAAATCCATGCCATCGAATTTGAATACGAACCTATAATTATAATACCAGTGGTGTTAGCGTGTGGTTATTCGGTGACCGTGTGTGAGACAACACACATTCAGTTGAGAGGATGTTGTCAACGCTTGACGTGGTAGTTGGTAGACAATAACTCAGTTATAGTTCAAGGTTAACTCGTATCCTTTCCCAAAAGAATTTTCAAACGAGTTTCAATGTGCTGAGCGTAATAAAAAGAAGAGCCCCAAACTGCCTCAGAGCTGCGGACACCTGATGTTCTCTGTGGTTGCCTTACATGCTTAAACAGTTGTGTTATACAATTCTGGTGGCCTCGTTATACCAAAACAATTGTCTAATTCTTTTGGTAAAAGGGTGGGATTCCGAACTGGTCATTGTCAAGGTTTTCATGGGACGACCTAAATGATAATTATAATAGACGACATCAAATGGTCTACATTGGAAGGTGTATTAGTTAATGACAGGCAGTTGGAATTTGGTGTCTCACTTATTAGGCCACCTGAGGACTGGTGACTTTAAGGTTAGTGACCTTTGCTATAGGCAGTGTTAGGTTTCCTCTGGTCTAAGGAATGTTATGTTCTTGGTCGGCCATCTCTAGTATAAGGAATGTTATATTCTTGGATGGCCATCTCGGGCACAAGGAATGTTAGGTTCTTGGTCGGCCATTTCTAGTAAAAGGAATGTTATGTTCTTGGATGGCCATCTCTAGTATATGGAATGTTAGGTTCTTGGTCGGCCATCTGTAGTATAAGGAATGTTATGTTCTTGGATGGCCATCTCTAGTATAAGGAATGTTAGGTTCTTGGTCGGCCATCTCTAGTATAAGGAATGTTATGTTCTTGGATGGCCATTTCGGGCACAAGGAATGTTAGGTTCTCGATTGGCCACCTCTGGTATAGGGGTTGTTACGTTCTGTTTCTAACGCTGGTATACGATATGTTAGTTTCTATGTTGCCCACCTATGGTTCATAGGTTCTAGATTGTATACGTTAGGTATTAAGAATGTTATATTCTAGGTTGCCTACCTCTTGTATAAGGAATGTTAGGTTCTCGGTTGGTCACCTTTAGTATATGGAATGTTTTGTTCTAAGTTACCTTCCACTGGTAGTGGGAATGTAAGGTTTAATTTCTAAAGTGTATTAGCCAGATATTTGTATTTTAATAATATAATGATCTTTACACCAAGCCTTCCCAAACCCCAAGGCCCTGGGTCTGATGAAAAGTTTCATGCCATATTAAGATTTACTAACGTTTCTATTGCAACTTTTCCCCCTAAACTGTTGGTAGGTCATGGCTAGTTCTTTGCCTATCACTTTTCCTTTCAACATAATCCTGATGTGATATTTTTCTTGCAATTTCAGTCATTATTTTATTCTAAGAACATTCTTTAATTCCACACAAATATGTATCACATAGAGACACAAAAATTGCTCTGAAATGCATGAAGTTAGCTGACGTTGGATTGAGCACGCCTTATGAATGGCCCTATTTGCTCTTTCAAGGAAAAAGTCATGTCGCTTGACCAGTGTCCGAGCCATGCTGTTTGGCGTGTCCGCTGTTTGGATCGGGACGATCGTCTGGACCATGTACAAAACCCAGGGAATGAATCAGCTGAGCGCCAGGAAACAACTGGAGTTCAACCGGATCCGGAAGGATGAGAATGATGTGTTGCAGCAAGATGGCCGCTTCAAAAACGAGTCGCGGTTTTTTCAGCCAGTACATCCTGAGATAGTTACGGTGTTAAAAGGTGGTCTCATGGAAATTATGGCCCCTGATGCTGACTCACGGTTGGGTGGTCTTCCTTCAGATGACGTCGGTCGCCATGTCATCACACCAGGACCTGGAGAGCTAGGACACTTACTGGTAAATACATGCTTCCATTAAACTTAAAAGTAATCTTTGTGTGTGTGTGTGTGTGTG
Organism: Ampullaceana balthica; assembly: GCA_944989445.1. NCBI lineage: Eukaryota > Metazoa > Mollusca > Gastropoda > Lymnaeidae > Ampullaceana > Ampullaceana balthica. Next base: position 805,020 of record CALYLW010000134.1, on the reverse strand, counting down.
TGCTAGTTCTAAACTAGTTTTTAACTAGTTCTACATGTACTTTGTGTACATAGATTATAGATACATAGTCAGGTCAATGGTGTACTATTGTTTGTTGTTCGTCCGTCGTGGTCGACGATGACCACTCTCATCATATTTGCTGGGCCACCACACGTGTCCCCTGGTGGCTTATTAACCCTATTCTGGCACGAAAAAGGCGTCCGGCTGTCGGACAAGAGATGGATGCGGTCCCTTCAGGAGGGTGTTGAGTGGATACAATAGGTCATTGTAGAATATAAACTATAAGATAATGATCACGTGGAGCTGATACTTTAGGCCATGGCACGTCGACGAGTCCTTCCTGCATTTCTGGCTTACGATAATTCAGCCCGCCAGAAGTCAGCCTGGATGCATTATGAATTAGATTTGATGTTGTTTTAGTAAGTTTTCCAGCTGGATTCTCTGTTAAGTCAAAAGTCCGCCAATAGCGTACGCCACACATATGTGGAGATGAGGTTTTTAAAAAGTAAACAGAAAGTTTGAGAGGTTATATATATAATAAGTGGGTAACCATTGACTTGGGCCCTATTTCATCTGACGCCATTGTTCGTGGTCCCGTATTGGCTTTCAATTCCTGGCATTCTTTGGAATGGGCCTTTCTGTCGGTAGCCGAAAAAAAGATTTTTGTTTCGCAATGGATAATTTTTTTTATTATACCTCAATATTCTGAGATTTGAAAAGCATATAAAAATATTGCGGATAGGGGTGAGACCGTTATGCTCTCTTTTAAAAATTATTCCTTATTTAGCATAGTGATAAACTTAAAACAAAAATGATCAGATATATATATATATTATATACCTTAAAACACTGAACAAAATCATTTAGCAACTTAAAAGAGTACATGGCATTCTAGGTGGAATCTTTTGGTGTTTTTAAAAAAAATCTTTTTAGACAAAAGGTTTTCACAGGCTGCCAATAAAAAAACTGAAATTTTGTTTAGGATATAATTTTAAATGTTAAATTGTAAGTTTACTCTTCAACTTTTATTAAGGGACTTGGAGCAGATGGATATGGTGCCGAAGGTCAGCTGGATACAGAGAGTGATGACAAGCAGAAGTTAGGTCCCATAAGCGACATCCAGCTGACCAGACTTCCCGACCAGGGGGTCAGAGACACGTACATGGTCAGTGTTTCATTGCGACATATGAAATAAATTTGGTGTGGATTATACAATCATTGTAATTTTGTCTTAACAACTATGTATTTTATCCTATCACAGCCATCAGCTTGGTTTATCCTGTCACAAATGTAAGCTTGGTTTATCCTGTCACAAATGTAAGCTTGGTTTATCCTGTCACAGCTGTCAGTTTGGTTTATCCTGTCATACAGTCACAAATATCAGTTTGGCTTATCCTGTCACAACTGACAGTTTGGTTTATCCTGTCACACAGTCACAAATGTCAGCTTGGTTTATCATGTCACAAATGTCAGCTTGGTTTATCCTGTCACAAATGTCAGCTTGTTTTATCCTGTCACAGATATCAGCTTGGTTTATCCTGTCACAAATGTCAGCTTGGTTTATCATGTCACAAATGTCAGCTTTGTTTATCCTGTCACAAATGTCAACTTTGTTTATCATGTCACAACTGTCAGCTTGGTTTATCCTGTCACAAATTTCAGAACGGATAATTATAACCAGACAGTGGAAGGGTTGCTAAACATTGAGGCGGAGTGAGCTTTTCATCGCCAACTTCCAAATAAAAAACTAAACTCTAGTTTAACCCTTGAAAACCCATCTCCTCCGTACCACTCTTTAACCCATCTCCTCCGTACCACTCTTACCACGCCAACGTGAAAATGTTCAGAAAAGTCGACTAAGTTAATTGGTAATAAGAAAAATAATTCTCTAGTATGCTTTTTACCAATATAAGTTCTTTTGATTTTGCTCACAACCACATAGGACTATGTCAACCAAACTCATATCTTCTATAATTGTTAGGTATTCATCTATTGCTGACTATAATAATTTCTTCTATTAATTGTTCGGCAAAATATTTTGGTGACTAGACTAAAATATCTTGTTAGGATTAAATATATTGTTAACTAATCTTTACTAGACTCCATTTCTAACAATTTTAGGTTTAAACCTATAGATTACTAGACTCATATTCTAACATTGTTTGTTGTATATCTATTGTTTACTAGACTTATCTTCTAACAATCGTAGGTGTAAATCTATTGTTTAATATCTCATATTCTAACATTCATTAGGCGTAAATCCATTGTTCACATTAGGATGCAGAGCGCCGTCTCGATGAGTTCCAAGACAACGATCTCCCTGCCACGAAACAAGGCATGGTGTATGTCCAGCGAGACCCACTCCCGTGGGACGCTCCCTACACTGACCACATCGAGGTCACCGTCCGACGAGACCAGAAATCACCGGCAAGAAAATCGATCAAACCTGGCCAGCGAGTTGACCCACCTAAAAAAGGTGATCACGTGATCTGCTCTGCCCGAGTCTCTAATTTAAATACCAGTTTTAATGTCCCTACAATTAATGGAGTTGAAAAATTGACTTTTATTATTTTACTGTATAATAACTTGAATTGTTTTAATTGAAGCTTGGTTAAGTTCCCGCCCTTTCTGCGGGCACAAGTCTACTTTGGGTCTCACGATTTAATTTCAATGAATAGTCATTGTTTTGAATACAGCCAATATGCAGTTAAGGTCCATAGAATTTAGCCTTGTCTATATCGAATAAATAGTACTCAGCTAAAAGGCAGAATAAACTAAATTTTTGGCAGATCATTAACATAAGGTCCTCGTTAACTTTAGGTCCCCATTAACTTTAGGTCCTCTTTAAAATTAGGTCCTTATTAACTTTAGGTCCCCTTTAACTTTATGTCCCCACTAACATTAGGTCCTCATTAACATTAGGTCCTCTTTAACATTAGGTCCTCATTAACATTAGGTCCTCATTAACTTTAGGTCCCCTTTAACATTAGGTACTCATTAACTTTAGGTCTCCTTTAACATTAGGTCCTCATTAACTTTAGGTCCTCATTAACATTATGTCCTCACTAACATTAGGTCCTCATTAACATTAGGTACTCATTAACATTTGGTCTTAAATAACATTAGGTCCTCATTAACATTAGGTCCTCATTATCATTAGGTCCTCATTAAAATTAGGTCTACTTTGAAAAATCACTTTAAACACATCGGAGATGCCGATGGGGTTACCATCTACATAGGGATGTGTTAGAGGCGTTCCTCTACGTGTTCTGTCAGGTGAAAAGGGCGCCAACTTTCTTGTCCCATTGCTGGTGCAACGTATCCAAACTATGTCACTCTTAAATCGTTGTTTCTAGTTATTTGCTCATACACCTGACCTATTCACAGGTGAGCATGGACGACCGCTGAAGATAAACCAGAAAGAACTCAGTCCTGAAGAACTCGCTAAGTTCAATGAAGGATGGAAGAACCACGAGTACAATGAATACGCGAGTCTTCAGATCTCTATAGAAAGGGAAATACCTGACCACAGGCCCAACGAGTAGGTCCAACTTAGTTGTTCATTCTCTTTAAAGACATAACATGGCCTGCCAATCAGTAGTGAAGACCGCCCATTCAGTTTGCTTCTGTTTATGTATAGTCTTTAAAGCTGACTCCGTGCCACAGACGTTAGAAGCCAATTAAATTAGTATGAAGGTCAGTCCCTTATAGGAGTAGATCAGGCAGGACTCCTTAAGTCGCAATGATCAACGTTATATAATTCTATCAACATTTCTCTTAAGTCGCAATGATCAATGTTATATAATTCTATCAACATTTCTCTTAAGTCGCAATGATCAATGTTATATAATTCTATCAACATTTCTCTTAAGTCGCAATGATCAATGTTATATAATTCTATCAACATTTCTCTTAAGTCGCAATGATCAATGTTATATAATTCTATCAACATTTCTCTTAAGTCGCAATGATCAATGTTATATAATTCTATCAACATTTCTCTTAAGTCGCAATGATCAATGTTATATAATTCTATCAACATTTCTCTTAAGTCGCAATGATCAATGTTATATAATTCTATCAACATTTCTCTTAAACTTTAAGCCACCCATAGAATATGTTTCATTGTTGATATTTTGGTCTTTGTTTTCTCTTCATTTAATATTCGAATACTGACGAGTTAAATGTGACCAAAGTAATCAAATATTGGTTTCATGGTTTTTGCGCAAACTTAATGTGCGTGTCCTGCAGGGCAAATTTGTACAAAGATGTTATAGTGCCCTTTAAGGACAATTAATTTTTTTTTAAAGTATCTTAGATCTATTATATTTATTGTTAAAATCTGCGACCCAAATCATTAACTAACACTAAGTAATAATTAAACTTGTTGGAAGTTATCATTACTACGTGTTACTGACAGCTTCATGTGCCGCGTGGCTCTCTTCTTAAATGAAAACAGACTAATTACGCAACGTGTAACATTGATTTAACCATTAGTTTTCCACTCATATTTGTGCTATATTTTGTATTGTAAAACATTTCTATGCAGCCCACCAGATGGTCATTATATTGACCAATTGTTCAGGCCCTTTCTTGTGTGTACGTATCTTGTTTCATCAACAACAGGACACTCAAAATGGTTGGCATGGGAAACAAACATATTTCTTTAGTGCCCCGTGTGTATTACATTATATAAAGTCCTCTTTGAAGACCAGTTATATCTTAGAGTTCTACCCAATTAAAAGACAACACCTCACCCATCTACATTTGTTATTGGCTGCCGTTCTTCATGTATGGCATGTTTGTTTCTAATATTGTTCGCCCAGGTGCAAGGAGCGCAAATACGCAGCAAACCTTCCTAAAGTCAGCATCATCATTTGTTTTTACAACGAGGCCTGGACGGTATTGCTCCGTACTATCTACAGTGTGCTCAGTAGGTCACCGCCTGAACTGGTCGCAGAGGTCATTTTAGTGGATGATTTCTCAGACATGGGTAGGAATGTTTGTGCTGTTGTTGCTATGGAGCTGCCATTGAAAACGTTTTTTTTTCTAATGCTATCAACTTTGGGCTGAGCTCACCACGATTCATGTGAAAAACGTTTTTTTTTAAAATATATTAAATATAAAATATGTATACGTTAAAAACACATGTGACATGGGTAGGAATGTAATTCCCATTTCTATACTCAACAATTAACATTCTCAAACAACGGTGACGTCATCAATATGGTCGTAGATTGCAAAGACTTTCTTTTGTTACTGACTCGAGTCAACTATTAAATACATGATTCACGCTTTACCAAGATTTTTAAATAAATGCTCTATTTAAACTGTCGTTTGCATCTTTTAGTCACCATGCACAAGCCTTTGGAGCAGTTTGTCGCCCAGACGGACAAGCTGAGGCTTCTGCGCATGACTAAAAGATCAGGTCTAGTGAAAGCGAGGCTGGCAGGGGTCAAGGAGGCTGTCGGCCCCGTGTTGTTGTTCCTGGACTCTCATGTCGAATGTGCTCACGGTAAACTTCCATCACCCTTAAAACATGACTCATCAACACAATGTTCGCTCTTTGTATGTCTTGCTGTGATGATTCATGTAGTAACATCTGTATATATAATTCTCAACGTCGCCAAACCATGCGGGACAAAACGCACGCACCCCGACTCTCTAACCCTCCTCCCACCCCCTTCACCAAAGCGAGTATGTGCAAACGAGCATGACGAATGACCTTCGCTGGGGTCGACCAATGTCTCGAGACCAACAATGGTCCTTGCGTTCACTTGCATTGTTCCTTCACAGAATAACGTGAGATTCGTAGTGTACTGGTTGTCACGTCCGCCTTATAAGGGGAAGGTGCTGGGTTCAAGCCCCAGCGAAAACATTTTTTTTTAATTTTTAAAAATGTCTATCTGTGCCCGTTATTTTACCCTTTATTGCCAATATAGCTGACCCTCGCTAGGTTCGGCCAATCACAATTTATGGGTGGCAAGCTAATGTGGTAAAGGGGTGGTGGGCAGGTAGATAACCAAAGTGCGAATGTCTCCAACCAATAAATAAAGGTTAAAAAATGATTTTTAAAAACCACGTTTTTATAAGTGGACTAGAAAGAAGAAAATAATTTAAAACTTATAAGTTCAAGTACTTCGATTTAATATGACTAAAAACGTGGGGCGGGCGCTTCTGAGGTTTATGCGGTTCACTCGTTCTCTCACTTATAGCTCTCTATTTTGCCTTCTAAATTAGATATCTGTAATTTTTATACCAAACACCCGCCCCACGTTTTTAGTCATATGAAATCGAAGTACTTGAACTTATAAGTTTTTAATTATTTTCTTCTTTTTAGTCCACTTATAAAAACGTGGTTTTTAAAAATCAATATTTTAACTTTATTTATTTTATTCTTTTTAGTCCACTAATAAAAACGCGGTTTTTAAAATTATTTGTTTACCTCTATTTATTTTACCAAACACCTCATCAGCGCCCGCGCAACGTTTAATAACAAAGCGATGAGGTCACGGGGTGAACTCGCCACTTTGTATTAAACTACGACAGGCGGGTACAGATGCTTATACAAAGATAAACTAAGAAATGCATTAATTTAATTACGGTACATTCGATCGATCTGAAATTTTGAAACAATGTATTGTCATCCAAGATATATCTGTGGTAAAATTTTGAGAGCTCTCTAGGACCATCAGAAGTGGTTTAATTTTACGTTGGCAAATTTGAAAAATTGCAGACAGACAGACACGAAAGCAAGTATATAATAAAATATAGATAAACTAAAAAGTTCAATAATTTAATAACAACGGTACATTCGATCGATCTGAAATTTTGATACAATGCATTGTCATCCAAGATCTATCTGTGGTAAAATTTTGAGATCTCTAGGACCATTAGAAGTGGTTTAATTTTACGTTGGCAGATTTGAAAAATTGTGGACAGACAAACAAACAAAGCCACAGGAACGAAAGCGAGTTAATAAATAAAGGTAAAAAAATGATTTTTAAAAACCACGTTTTTACAAGCGGACTAAAAAGAAGAAAATAATTTAAAACTGGTAAGTTCAAGTACTTTTATTTAATATGACTAAAAACGTGGGACGGCCGCTTATGAGGTTTAACATATGCAGCTCACTCATACTCTCACTTATAGATCTCTCTTTTGCCTTCTAAATTCGAAATCTTTAATTTTTATATCAAACACCCGCCCCACGTTTTTAGTCATATTAAATGAAAGTACTTGAACTTACCAGTTTTAAATTATTTTCTTCTTTTTAGTCCGCTTGTAAAAACGTGGTTTTTAAAAATCATTTTTTTTACCTTTATATATTTTATTCTTTTTAGTCCTCTAATAAAAACTTGGTTTTTAACAATATTTTTTACCTCTATTTATTTTACCAAACACCTCACAAGCGCCCGCCCAACGTTTTAAAAACATTGTGATTTGGTCACGGGGGGAACTCACGGATGTCAACAAAAGCCGACGGTACAGTTTCTTATATATAGACTATAGACTAAACTAAAAAGTTCAATAATTTAATAACGGTACATTCGATCGATCTGAAATTTTAATACAATGCATTGTCATCCAAGATCTATCTGTGGTAAAATTTTCAGATCTCTAGGACCATCAGAAGTGGTTCAATTTTACGTTGGCAGATTTGAAAAAATCTTGGACAAACAAACAATGCCCAACGAAAGCGAGTTAATAAAAACGTGGTAATAAAAACGTGGTAATAAAAACGTGGTAAAAATTATTCGGCAGTTCCCCCCCCCCTACCCAAACCGAAGTTCACTCACGTTGGTTTGATTTCTTCGTTCTGTAGTTTGTGTCCGTTCTTTCTCCACTTTCTTTGCACTCTCCATGAGCAAGTCTGTGGCGTATGCTACGCCGCGGGGCGTCTAGTTAAAATGATTAGTCTTAAACACATATATATATATAAACACCTATTCTGAACCTTAAACTATGTTGTGTAATAAAAAAAATGAAATGAAGTCACGTTCTTGTAAAAAAAAACATTCGAACTGATCCAGGGTGAAACTTGGATAACGGAATTGTCCCGGGGGCCAACATTTTTATGGTTGCCATATTGCTTGAGGTTCGGACTTAATTTATTGCTTAAAGTTATGGGTTTCAGAGTTTTATTGGTTCCCATTCCCAGGTCGATGTACGCTCTGGTTACGCATCTGATTCTATTGCTAAATGCCTCTTCATTTTTCGATTATTTTGCCTTTAAATTTTCCTTTTTACCAGACGTCGAATCTCATGATTAAAACTATTCTCTTGTCAACTGATGCAGGCTGGTTGGAGCCGCTCCTGCAGACGATAGTTGAGCACCCCAAATCAGCAGTCACGCCGGAAATTGACGTCATTGACGACAAGACTTTCGCCATTGAAGCGTCTATTGGCAACATCGGCATTCTGGAGTTTAAATACTTTCTGTTTGATTGGTCAGAGATATTGCCGCGGATAAGGAAAGAGCGGCGATCTGACGCAGACCCAACCAAGTATGTATATCACATTTTTAGGATCAACATTTTTTCCGAGGGGAGCCTTTTCCATAACATGCGTTCTAAATATCGAATTTTTACTTGGTTTAATTATATACTGGTTATGCTTTCTTTAATACACATCGTGGGAGTTCCGATACTACATGCTGCTAGTTTTAATAAATGTTCCCTTTAAGCCCTCCGGTTGTGCGGCCGCGCAAATATCTGAACGACGCCCTGAAGTAGTTTAGAATTACCGCGCAGCAAATTTTGTAGAATATTGCACAAAAATAGATGTTATGCATCTTTGCACACGAGTTGTTTTTTGTTGTTTTTTTTTACTTAGCACACGGACCATCGAACCTCAAAGGGAAAATTGGTAGTAACCAAAAAATCTGGTAAATTTTCACGGGCTTAATGAAAGCTACTGTATATTATTAGAGAATACTATACACACGCAACACGCGCACACAACACGCACACGCAACACGCGCGCACAACACGCACACAGACAGAAATCTTTCAGACAAGTTGGTACCCATGGCCGAAGAAAGTGAAGTGGTAAAACTATATAAATAAATGATATAGACTATAGAGGAACTCCGTCTTGGGCGATGTAGTGGGCTCAACATTGACTGGGTCTCAAGGTCGGACAATAAAACATGGACAACTCAATTGGTATGACAATAAAACAGGGCCAACTCAATTGGTAGGACAATAAAATAGGGCCAACTCAATTGGTAGGACAATAAAACAGGGCAAACCCAATTGGTAGGACAATAAAACAGGGCCAACACAATTGGTAGGACAATAAAACAGGGCCAACTCAATTGGTAGTACAATAAAACAGGGATAACTCAATTGGTAGGACAATAAAACAGGGCCAACTCAATTGGTAGGACAATAAAACAGGGCCAACTCAATTGGTAGGACAATAAAACAGGGCCAACTCAATTGGTAGGACAATAAAACCAGGCCAACTCAATTGCTAGGACAATAAAACAGGGCCAACTCAATTTGTAGGACAATAAAACAGGGCCAACTCAATTTGTAGGATACTGAAATCTAGCGTTAACGAAATAAAAGAATCCTCGACAAAATTATAAATCAAGTACACACATAATCTTACTTTCAATAAATTATTTCAAAATAAATTATACAATAAATTTTACTAAAAAACACTGAAAATAATTCATTCCTCGATGTGTTCAATCAAATAAATTCTACCAATGGACTAATATGGGCTTGTAGCGCTTTAGAAAGAAAGATAAAAAAAGAAACATTATCATCAATGAAACTATGCGCTATGTAATAAAATAGTTATCTCTTTCTGCTATTTTATTTGGTTATCATAAAGCACTAGTCCAGAAGAACAAACGCTCTGCATTGGGCGCCATAGCTGTGCCTGCTCATTGGGTGCCATAGCTGTGCCAGCTCAGTGTGAGCATCAATGTTTGATATATCCGCAAACTGAAAGCATCGACATGCATGGATTCAAGACCTACTACAAATACCGTACATATTCTGAAATCCTTGAGGTTACTCTCTTAAAACATTGGCAAGTACTTGCGAGGTCTGCTCCATCTTCTGATTAGAGCCGCACAACATGGTAGGAGCGTTGGACGCTCTCGCAGGCCCTAAACTCCTATGCTGTGTCCAGCGCGGGGCACGAGGTTGAGAACTAAATTCTGTGGCTGGTACAAATCTGCAATGTGAACGTACTTAGCTGCCCATCCTATAAAGTCGTACAACTGATAAGTCATTAACGCTTTGGGGGAGTTTCCTTGATCGTCCGTAGAGCCCTTGAGAAGCTCAGGTTTGTGAACCACTGGGTTTATACTTAGCGATAGAATTGGCTGGGTACTGTAAGCCATCATGATTTAGTGTAACAGCAATGAGAGGACTGATCCCTAATCTGTTCCCCTGATCCCTTTACGCAGATCCCCAACAATGGCCGGAGGATTGTTTGCAATAAACAAAGAATTCTTCCTCCAGATGGGAACCTATGATGAGGGTCTGGAACTCTGGGGAGGAGAGAACATTGAGCTGTCACTTAAGGTTTGTTTATTTTTCTGTAAAATGTCTTTACATTTTCTGTTTCAAAAACGTTACGGTTTGTGATTGTTCTAATAAGTTGGTGCCACGGAATATATCTATCAATATATATAATTCGCAAGAAATTAGGACAAGCACAAGACGCGAACAAGCTAGGATGACAAATGACCCTCGCTAGGGTCGACCAATCACAGTTTATGGTTGGCAAGCGAGGGTGGTGCAGGGGTGGCATGTCTCGAAACCAACAATGTGTCTTGCGTTCACTAGCGTTCTTCTCATTTCTTCGTGCTGCTGTTTGTGTCCGTTTCCCCAGCCAACCTTTCTTTGCACTATCTTTGAGGAAGTCAGCTGCGTATGCTCCACCGCGGGTCGTATTTAGTTTGTTCATATTTCGATAGGAAATAGTGCAAAAAAAGTTTCTGTTTTAATATCTTTTGATATGATTTTAAAATACTTAGTAAACATACACATTTTAATTATTCATTGGAGATGAAGCTAATCTTTCCCTTTGGTTACACTTAATGTCCTTTTAGAATAAATAACACCAACAGCAATTAATGTAATGTTAATTATGGAACAAAAGCAAAACAAAGATTTCATATGTGTAGTGACGTAGTTAAAAGAATCAGCATGGTCTGTGATGGGTGAAAACTTTTTCCACCTTCGCAACCTTTGCCACGGAAGAATCTTGACATTAGAAGAGAAATGCCGCCAACTAAACAAATAGAAAAAGGCAACCCCGTGCGGAGCGCCTCCTTCCTTTGCCATTGTACATGGGAATTACGGTTCCTGTATGAGAACCCTTCAACATTTGCTTCCATGACTTAGTTGTTAAACTGGAATTTTAAAAATTTCTCAAAATAACTTAAATGTGTTTGTTATTATCTCTATGTTTCTATTCATATGCAAAGTTGACTAGAGTCATGTTCTCGTAATTTAATATTTTAACCCAGTTTATAGCTTTCCTTTGTCTATTTTCTTAATTAAACTGTTTACTGTATTTGAAGATTTTAACAAACTTCGTGGAAAACAGTGATAGGCTACCCTTTGTTTATATTTTATTTGGGCTTAAAATATATTTTTTAAAACAAGTAATGATATCTCTGGCTTTTAACAAGAAGCAGTGGCGTTACTAGGGGGTGAAGAGGGGGTGGGCCGCCCCGGGTGACACCATCAGGGGTGACACCTAAAATTTAAAATTCTGTATGTTTACGTTATTTGGCACTGGAAGACTCGAAGGAGTTCTATGGGTTAAGTCGTTAGGGGGTGACACCATGATCTGCCGCCCCAGGTGACACCAACCCTAGTGACGCCTCTGACAAGAAGAAAATATGAATAAGATTTTTATGACAAATGGTTTATAGCGGGAAAGTTGATATTGGAAATAAATAATCAACAAACCATATTCCCAAAATGCACAAATAAAATCATTAAAATTTTGAACGAAAACAATAATTGCCCTTGACATAATTAACCATTTACTTTCCATCTCTGTCTGCACTGCCGAAATTACGAACGTTTCTTAAAAACAAATTATTGACCCTGTTGTGCACCAACTTTAAAACGTTATTTGGCCTACTTCATTCTTCCACCAGCTGTGGATGTGTGGTGGAGGCATCATGATCCATCCCTGTTCTCGAGTGGCTCACATCTTCCGCAGCACCTCCCCTTACCTGAAAGGTGAACACAGTAACGTGCTTGTCAAGAACTCGGCCCGTGTCGCTCAAGTCTGGGCAGACGAGTATCGCAGGTTCTATTTTGACACCGAGCCCTACGATGAGGTGAGTCATGATGACCTTCAGATCACCGGTCCACCTGGGGATAATATTCCTTGGAGGGATTCCCTACAATTTTTTTTTAAATATACACACTTTGCCATAAATCTGAGTGATTTTGCTTTAAAGCACGAAAGAGTGAATCGTTATTTGTTTTTGGTGTTCCTCTGTTCTGATAAGCAGGGATGTGGCATATGTATTATAACACCCCCATCTCTATAGAATGAGACAGTCAGGAGTTTGATTTAGTATACCAGCATAGATGTTATGAAAGGACTTTAGATACAGTAACAATTATAGTAAATTGCACATCAATCCATTAAATCATACTGTTCTCATTTGTTTGATTATTTCGTTATTGTCATTAATCTTTTCTTAGTAATCAAATTGTTATATTTACTTTGCTCCAGACCATAACACGTAAATAATAATTAATGATATACGTCATAATTATGGATGTTGAAATGAGGAGATCACGCCACAGTAGTCAGTAGGAGTATATTTTAGTGATGAGATCACGTCATAGCTAGGATATATTTATATGATGAGATCACGTCATAGCTAGGATATGTTTATATGATGAGATCACGTCATAGCTAGGATATGTTTATATGATGGGATCACGCCATAGCTAGGATATGTTTATATAATGAGATCACGTCATAGCTAGGGTATGTTTATATGATGAGATCACGTCATAGCTAGGATATGTTTATATAATGAGATCACGTCATAGCTAGGGTATGTTTATATGATGAGATCACGTCATAGCTAGGGTATGTTTATATGATGAGATCACGTCATAGCTAGGATATGTTTATATGATGAGATCACGTCATAGCTAGGGTATGTTTATATGATGAGATCACTTCATAGCTAGGATATGTTTATGATATGAGATCTCGTTCACAGGAGCAGTATGGTAGTGTCAAAGAGAGACAGGAGCTAAGACAAAGACTCGAGTGTCACAGTTTTGGCTGGTATCTGGAGAATGTTTATCCCGAGTTGTACATTAAAGAATCGGGACAGTATTTGGGAAAGGTGAGTGACGTCATAGTATGTCGGGGTGTATGAGTGACGTCATAGTATGTCGGGGTGTGTAAGTGACGTCATAGTATGTCGGGGTGTGTAAGCCGTGCCCGTGCCTGAGTAGGAGAAAGTGGGTTCTACTTGTAATAATTGGGCTCTTGGGTTGAAACGAGGCTTGCTGCTAAAAATACAAGAGTTTCTGACTTTACGCCGGTATTCTGTTGTCTTTCTACACCGGTATTCTGTTGTCTTTCTACGCCGGTATTCTGTTGTCTTTCTACACCGGTATTCTGTTGTCTTTCTACACCGGTATTCTTTTGTCTTTCTACACTGGTATTCTGTTGTCTTTCTACACCGGTATTCTGTTGTCTTTCTACACCGGTATTCTGTTGTCTTTCTACACTGGTATTATGTTGTCTTTCTACACCGGTATTCTGTTGTCTTTCTACACAGGTATTCTTTTGTCTTTCTACACAGGTATTCTGTTGTCTTTCTACACCGGTGACCTAACTTGAATTTTTTTCGAACTTGATTTTTTCTATACATGTATTTATATATCCCTGAATTTGTATGCACATGAATATATTTACATGAAAGTGTATGTACGTGTATCTGTTTGAATATAATAAAAGACATACATATAATAATGGACATTCAGAAAAAACTCAGAAAGTAAAACATAATAAAAACCCTTTCTATAAAAAAAATATTCTACCATCTTTTATCAGAACACTGTTCCACAGTAACCACCAAATAATTTTGCCAAATATAAACAACGCAACAGTCTATGGTTCACCGTAGTTATTCTATGATCAACAAGAAACATTGTTATAAATAAAACACTAAAACTCCGGGAGTCGAACGCAGCCAGTAGTCCTACATCTTTACACAGGACCTCCGCTTTAGACATTGAAGTTTCAAGTTTTATGTACCGCATATATGCTCGCATATAAGCCGAGGCTAGAACGATAAATTATAGGGCTGTTAACGATTAATTTAAATTTAATAGTTAACTTTTGAAAATTAACGATTAATTAATCGTTAATTTCGATTAAAGCCAAAAATAATATTGATGGTGTCATAAGTAACATTTATTGAATGTACTTTTTGAAAATCGAATTAACACTGGAATGTCTCCTTTATATGTCATCTTTTAAAAAACTACGCAAAAAGACAAGTGTGATGACTTTATTTGGTTCAAGTGATGAGCGGGTCTTATAGACAATATAACCAGCAGAGCTGAACAATCGTTCACATGAAACTGAGGTAACTGGTATGCACAAAACTGTCTGGGCAAGGAATGACATTATTGGATATCGGTGTTCATTAATTTTCCAACATTGTAGAGGGTCAACGGTTTCAGGAACTTTGATCTCCATTTTATAAAGCAGTAATTCATCAGAAGAGCTGTCGTCATTATTTGTCTCTGATTCATATATACTCCATTAGCATAATACGCGTTTCATTTGGTTTGATAAGTGATAAGTAAGCAAAGTGTTAGAACCATGGTAGGCAAACGATTTCTCAAAATGGATACAGTAAACTTTATCAACATTTTGAACATTCCCGTCAGTCAATAGTTTAAAACCAAATTGCTCGTGTGATATCAGGAAATGTGTTTATATTTATCGGCCGCCATTTTTTAAATCCTTTATATTAACTTCGCGGCCGGTCATCTCTGTCGTCATCTCATGGGCGGGCGGGCGGAAAAACAAAAGTAAAAAATGACCCACTTTCCGTGATCCGATCTGGCTGAAATTTGGCACACGGACCCGTCTAACCTAACAATGCATATTATCAAAATTTCAGATCGATCGAACGTACCGTAATTAAATTAATGCATTTTTAGTTTATCCTTATATGAGGTATGTAATTCAAATTCACGGTTTGTTATTGTTTTTTTCCCACGTGAAAGTTTGAGTTGACGCGTTGAGGCGACCCATCGAAGCACCGGGGCACTTTTGTTTACTTTTTACGTGTCACGGTGACCAGACTTTTCCCCTCTCACCCTCCCCCAAGGGTTATGAAGCAAACTTGAGTTAAGACAGATTCAGTCATTAAATGTTTGAAAATAATCAATACTGTTAATTCTGTCTCATATATAAGGGATTTATAGTCAAAAACTTTGTTTTTACGGGTTTGTTTTATTTCCCTTACTTTTTCACTTCCAATACATTAGTAAAGTGATGGGTCGATTAATCGTTTAAAAAAATCAATAGTTTAAAAATAATTAACGATTAATTAATCGTTAAATCGTTAAATTTTGCAGCCCTAATGAAATACAATACTGAAATCAAGGGGCAATGGGTCAGCTTATATGCGCATAAAACAAAATGGACATAAGGACAAAAACTAATTCCAATTTTCCAGCCACACATTTTAATCTCTATCTGACTCTTTATTTGGCTGTGTGTACAGAGTACTAATAAATATACATAATTTGCAATGTATGTCACGTCCCGTCTGTTCCGTCTGTCCTGTCCGTGACGCTACTAATTTTAGAAAGCAGCGCACCAAATTACTGCACCAAAAATAACTCCTTTCGAACGTACAGCATAAAATTGTTCAATATGAAAATAAATGAATAAAATAAAAATAAATTAATTAAATGAATGTTTTGTATTACATTATTTTTTAATCTGATGTGTATTTTTTCAAAATAAATAGATTTCAGCTGAAATGTATTTATTTTGAAAACTTCCGTCATATGTGACGGGTAATACACTAGTATATATATATACACACACAGAGATGTCACCATTTCAAAGAATTTAATGTATGCATAGCTGATAATTATACTGAGTATGATTATTACCATAGAGAATTAATTTTCGAAGTCAAAAATGGCATACAATTAAGAAAAAATACTTTAAAAAAAAACAGAACATGTTTCTTATGTCTATCGTTTCCTAACTAATATTATAATAACAATCTCATGAAGTGTAATCAAACGTAGAATTCTATCTATGCACATTGTGTGTTCCTATATCCAGTGGCGTCACTAGGGGGGGCGGGGGGGCGGACCGCCCCGGGTGACACCCATCAGGGGGTGACACCCGAGCCTAAAATTTTACTGTGTACGATTTTATATCAGAAAACAAAAGATGACAAATTTTTTAATCTAGAAAGAAATTAAGAAATACAATGAAATACGTTAAACGCGAAAATTCTTATTAAAAAAATATCAGTTAACTTGCAATAATAAAACAGTCCCAACACACGAACAACATTAAAACAAATTAGGAAAAAAAGAAAAGGAATAGTCGCAGCAGAGAGATCTTTAAAAAAGGCTGGAATGAAAGAGGCAGTGTCTTCTGTTTTAAAAGAGGTAAAGCCATTTGGGCTTGGACACACCGACAGCATGAACGAATGCCACCTCACGACTCCCTCCACCACAGTGGGGTGGGGGGAATACGATTTTTATCACCCCCCCCCCAAAGAAAAAAATATCAAAAGATGGGCTTTCTTTGTTGATGTTTTTCTTGAGGAAAATAATGATTTCAATGTCTTTGAGTTAATATTTTTATATATATATTTATTAAAGGCGTGAAAGCATAGATATACATGTTTATATACAGGTAGTCCTCCGGTTACGACGGTCACATCCCGACTTACGCTGTTTAGTGCTTACGAACGCGCCCCCGTAAAGAATAGTATTACGCGTTATTCCGTATTTAAAAAAAAATTCATGAGGTAACGAATTCTTTTCTCTATTTGAAATAACAAAATTTTTTGAAAAATATATATGATTATTATTTCAAACTACAACTTTCGTTTGCGAATTTTTCAAATGGCGAAGTTTTCAATCAAGTCAATAAAGCTGAGTAGGCTTACAAGTTCCTTTTCAATGCTCATTAGAGAGAGCATATTCAGCCTTTTTCGTCCCATGCAAATTCTAACTCATTATATATTCTTTTCAACTTTGAAAAGGATCGCTCTCAGCTGCAGTTTGATGGCATCATTGAAAGATAGATGCGAAGTGCGATGTGTACATTTGTAAAGGACTGTGTGAAATATAGCATATTCAAAAGCAGCAAAAATTTTAGCTCTGTGCTAGTTTTTTGAGTTTCGCTTTGTGCTAATTCCTTTTCCTTACCCTGAGCCTAGGGCAGGACAATAACTTTTTTTAAAGTTCTGAAAATTGGACTAATTCTGAAGGTAAGCAGTCTTCGAAATAACTCATGAACCTACATGTGGAAGAAAATCAGAAGCCCGAGCCTAGTGCTCTTTATGGGTCTTCCCGGAAGACACGCTTAGCTATCTGGCCACCAAAGGGACGTAACAGCTGAGAACCCCCCCCCCGCCCCCCCCAAAAAAAGCGGTCGCTTCTGAAGCGGCCACCTGGGCATCCAGGACATACAGTCGAAGATGCCTCCCACTAAGTTGCCCTCACAAGGAGTTGATGGAATTTCCTACTACGACCCGCTACCACGTTGGCGCCATCCCGCAAAGCACACGGGTCTCCATGGTTAGGACCGCCGCAGACCGGGGGATCATCAAATTACCTACCTATGGTGCAACCCCCACTGGAAGGTTTCCTCAGAGCTGGTGTCCGCTGCGTTCTTCGCGGCACTTTTTGCTAATCCGTACTGGCGCTCCTGGCCCTAAACCGGCACCGCTCGATGGCGTTGCTAGTAAATTGAGGGGGACGAAACGGTTGCTTCGGATTTACCCGACCCCTTCTTCGAAATCACTTGAATGTTCTTCCATTAACTTGGCTGCTGCCCATCGGGTGGCGAAAGTGCTAAGCTCAGTTAAGTTTGTAAGAAAGCCAAATTTCTCATGGATGTATTTATATGCACCTAACCAATGTTTTAGGGCTTAAGAAAGTTTGTCAATGATTACCAGAAATACCTCAATCTTGAATTTTTTTCTCCAGGAGAATACTGTTTTGTTGATGTCCCTTTATCAAACTGACGCGTCTTTTTTGTTTGATAGCATTGAAGATTGTTTACACTGTTTTTACCACGGACTTTTCCTTTCCTTTGTCTTCATAGGAATAAAATTAAGAATGCTATTTTTTAACAAACTCAATGAGAGACTTCCTTTCTAAAATTGTTTCCAAAATTTCAAGTAAAATAGCGACTTCCAGTTCAATTTCCTTTAGAAATCCTTCTTCTTCAAGTCGGCAGTCACGTGGCTGATTTTCATTCGTTGCTAATTCTTCCAGTGCTGCGATATTCTCATGGTATGAGCTATTAACAGACCATACAGCATAATGTCAGGCTGACCATCTTGTGTCAGACAAGGCTTTGTTAGCATGTATCAATTTCATATGTTTTTGAAGTACCTGTCAACGATGAGTAGATGCAACAAGCCGGGTATAAAGATTTTGCAGAAGACAAAAAAATCTGACCGCAGTAGGACAACCTGCTGCTCTTTTCCCAACCAAATTAAAGGAATGAGCTGTGCACGGCACATAATGAGCTACAATGCACTTCGCACGAAGAATAGCCTGGTTTCGTTATACTTCCTACTCATTTGCAGCATTGCCGTATGACTGTCCAAGGCATTTTCATGGATTCGTACAAACATAATGGCCTGCATCTTTATTATACACTATAATTCATAAAAAGTTTGGGGGCCCTTAAATTATTGGGGGCTTTAGCCCATTCAGCTCCCCCCCTTTTAATCCGCCATTGGGGAAGGGGGGTTTCCACGTATCTGTGACGATGTGGTACGAGGAGGGGGGTGTTTAAGAAATGTGGCGTCACATCAAAAACGCGAAACTTTAAATAAAAGTTCCACTTAAATATTTGATTGTTTACCATTTATTTAATTACGTTTTCAATGACTTCACGCGTGTTACGATATTAAAGTGCAGACTTACCCTAAATACATATTTAAATGACAAAAAATAATATGCAACATGCTAATTTTTATTGAGAAAATACGGCTTGGGGGAGGGTGTCAAAGCTTGTGACGTCACATTGTAAAAAAGGGGTGGGGTCTAAGCTTTTGTGACAAAGAATGAAGCTGGGGAAGGGTGGGGTAAAAATCGGCAACCTCGCGTGACGTCATTTATAGACGGCCCCTTAAGTCGTGAAGGGGTGACACCATGAGCTACCGCCCCGGGTGACACCAACCCTAGTGACGCCTCTGCCTATATCTATTATTTATAATCTAATAATACAGGAATTCTCTTTAGAAGTGTAATCAAACATAGATTTGTGTTAAGACGTACTCTATACGCAAATGCATGGAATAAAGTGAGAGTGACACGACGGCGTTGTTGTGGTTGCACCAGTGGCGAGCTGTTTATTTATAGATGACCACGTAGTTGTGTGTGCACCAGTGGCGAGCTGTTTATTTATAGATGACCACGTAGTTGTGTGTGCACCAGTGGCGAGCTGTTTATTTATAGATGACCGCGTGGTTGTGTGTGCACCAGTGGCGAGCT
This sequence comes from Ampullaceana balthica, assembly GCA_944989445.1. NCBI lineage: Eukaryota > Metazoa > Mollusca > Gastropoda > Lymnaeidae > Ampullaceana > Ampullaceana balthica. Next base: position 785,272 of record CALYLW010000134.1, on the reverse strand, counting down.
GTTTATTTATAGATGCTCGCGTGGTTGTGTGTGCACCAGTGGCGAGCTGTTTATTTATAGATGATTGGACAGGTGTGCACAGCATATTGTCCATTGAGCTCAAAGTGGTGCCAAGGACGTGACATTTTGCCAAATGTAATCACAAATATTTGAACAACAGAAACAATCCTATATAATAAATCCTATATAATAAAAGGCTATGTTCCGTGCGGTCATCGATAGCGATTGGTCCCTCAAACACATATGACTCCTACAGCCAATCATATTGAACACGTTTACGCGGACATTCAAAACGAGTTATTTTTGGTGCAGTATTTCGTTCAAGACTTTATTTTGAGTTATTTGCGTTGGGATTTATAGTCAAAAGCTCTGTTTTTACGAGTTATTTATTTTAACTATAATGAATAGTATTTTTGACGTGATGCACATGTATGCTGGTCGAGACGGCTGTTGGAGGGGACTACAAAATTGACTTGTAACCGCTTATAAAACTGTTTTTGATGTTATTGAATTTTCACCAATTAGCTTGAAATTTTGAACTCTGCATATTGTTGATTGCAAAAGATGTTATAGAACAGTAATGTCGAACCTAAGCCACGCGTGCCACAAACGGCACGCGGAGCCTCGTCAGCCAGCACGAAACTGCGGTAGTACATCTTTAATCAAACCACTGTGCTGGCACTTAGTGTTGGCACTTTACTATATATAAGTAGGTTTTAATTGAATTTTGGGCACGCGGCCCCAAAAAGGTTCGCCATCACTGTTATAGAAGAACACACACAATTTAACCCAGACAAAACGACAAATGCACATATTTTGTATGTTATGATATAGATACAAATACGGATAATAAGTCATGTTCTTAAAACCGTTGCATTATAATTAAATGCTTCCATACAATATCTCCTTACTTATAATGAATTGCTTTACATTTCGTAATAATTGAAACTTCTAACAAACCTTCATTTAAACATTTGTGCTGGTATTTTTCTTCAGATCAGAAGCAAATCAGGACGATGTATACACAGGGTAAACACGTCAGACGATTCGTCTTTGGAATTGATCAACTGTCGAAATGCCGTGAGTTTTCCCCCTTTAATTAATATTCAGGCACATGGACTTGGAATAAATCAAACACACGGAAAAGTTACCACTAATTAGTAAGCCTTTCTGAGATCCCCATGCCATAGTCAACGGAAATTGTGAGGCCACCCTCCTAAATATCCCTCATTTCCATCACTTCTCAGCTTGAGTCTTACTAAAAACTCCAACACATTTCAAAATAGCTCTCCTATATAACGGATGTTCCTGTACATACAAATACAATAAATTAATGCAATCAAAATAAATTTTATTAGCTCAAATTATTTCCTAGGCCGGTAAACCTCCCCCCCCCACTTATGGGGGGGGGGCGGGGGAAACTTGGGTATGTGCCACCCCAAATTTGACGCACCCCCCTCGGGTCCAGAAAATGTTTAAAATATGTAAGTGCTGTTACCACAGATAATTTTCATTTGAAAATAAAAAATATTAAGTTTTATGTTAGAAATAAATAAAAGAGCATTCATTTCTTGGTTAAAATTAAAATGAAATTTTCTGCTTTTCCTCATGGCACAATCATAGACGTATCAATTTGTCAGCCATACCATGCTCAAAAGCCTAAATAACATTGTTGATCGTAATTAATTTTTCATTAACTTAATTTTAGAGTTCTCTTTGGTTATGTAATTGATGTCTGATTTGCCATTTTCGGGACTCCACACTTTCGTGATTACATGATTTATATCTGTCTTTTATTTTCCTTTGATATTCATTCCAAGCTCTGATTTTAGACCGTTGGTGGCAAAGATAACTGATTTGATTTGTTCATTGCAGATGATATGGGAGTCAACTCGAATCAAAGAAATTCGGACTTTAAGTTTATGTATGGATCGGCCGCCGGGAACATTGCATCTTATAACAAAGTCATGTGACCTCGAAACACACACACAGGCCTTTGAATATACAAAAGTAGGTATTTGTTACATCAGTGAATTATACAATATCTTGCGATGTGCAATGCAGTTTGCTATCTATTAATGAATGGTGACAAAATAATACCAACAACTGAATGGTAAGGTTGGTTAAACCCCGTTATGAATTAACTTTCCTTGCACTAAATATTAATTTGTACTGGGTTACCTTTATATTTAAATAAAAAACTGGGGTGGGGGTCGAAATGTCTTGGCTGGACTTGTTTCAATAAACTAGAGACGTCTGTGGGAGGGGGGATTATTAATTATTATGCCTTCCTACTTCCTTACCTGATTCTTTCCCTTGCAGATGAAGTCAATCTATCACATTATGTCTGATACCTGCCTGACTTGGGACTCTGATAGAAAACTTACATTCCAGCCCTGCAGAGGATTAGACACACAAATTTGGCAGTGGCCATCTAATCCAAAATTTATTCCTCCAGAAAAAGATAGATAGTAATAATTGTAAATAAATATTTATAAGTATAGATGAATTGAAAGGTTGTGAGACAGTAAGACACTATGAAATGAAATGTTCCTTTGAATTAAATTCAATGATTAAGTGGATGTTACAAAGTGCAGATGTTGAATATGGTTTGTAATTGAATTTTAAAAAAACACTTGAGTTTTATGTGAATTAGTGATACAATGTTGACTGAGTGTGTACAATGAAAGTGACTGGTGACCTAGTTAAGTGTAAAATTGACAATGATGGTGTATGGTGACTAAGTTAACTGTGTTTTTGGTCAAAACTGGACACAAACAAAATAGACATAAATTACAATAATAAATCAATCTTTTCTTATGTTAAATATTTATTCTGTCCATATTATGCATGCCTTTGTGTGAACACAATGTCGTAAATTTATGTTACTGTTAGCATTCATTCATGACAACCCCAGTTCTCATTGACATTGTTCCATCAATCCTCAGTGACTTATGACAAAGCCGATATATTCATAAAAGATTTAACTACTTTCTCATCATTTATATGCTCCTCAGGAGCAGCTCAAAGTTTATTTAATTCATTGATAAAATGGTATGCATGTCTAATCCAGATGAAAATATCCTGAATTTGTTACCAATGGATAAAATGATTCAGTTTGATGATAAAACAAATTCAAGGGAACTATTAATTGTTGGCAATATTTATTTCATGATATCAAGCAAAGAAATCAAAAGAATTTTTTTTAAAGAGTATAATCCCAATAGATAATAATTTCCTGACATCATTGTGTAAAGGTTATTGTTAGAAATAGTACATTGTAAATATAACAGAACGCATTTCATTAAAAGAAATAATAGAAAAAATGTCATTGGGAAAGTAAAGGCTTAACTTTCCGTTTGTAAAATTAACTCCTAGAATTTTTTTTTAATTTTAAAAAGTTATGGTTCCAACAAACATCCTAATATTATGTTTTTACCTTACTGAAGGGTTTTTCTAAAATAGCATTGGAATTTGTTAATTTTTTTTTACAGCAAGTTTAATTTATTTTTAATAAATGAGCATGTGATGAAGCTTGTTGGAAAGGTGATTTAATATTATAAATTAAAAACATGGAATGTGTACTTAAAAGACCTATCAATAGTTAGCTATCAAGGTAAAAGTTGGCTAAGTTCATTATCAGAGTCTAGCAAGCAAGGTATTGTGTTGTTACAGGGTTCAGAAGTCAGAGATTTACATTTCTATTACAGGGTATTTTTCCAGTTAACTACAGCTATTAATCTACATATTTTTACAGAGGAAGCTATCAGTGATAGACACAAGCCAACAATAACTAGCAAATGACGTAGAAGAATGATCAAAATCTCCTCAACAATACTGCCTAATACTCATACACAATACTGCCTAATACTCATACACAATACTGCCTAATACTCATACACAATACTGCCTAATACTATTACACAATACTGCCTAATACTAATACACAATACTGCCTAATACTATTACACAATACTGCCTAATACTAATACACAATACTGCCTAATACTAATACACAATACTGCCTAATACTATTACACAATACTGCCTAATACTAATACACAATACTGCCTAATACTCATACACAATACTGCCTAATACTCATACACAATACTGCCTAATACTAATACACATGATCTCATCTCAACAACCTCATTACATTGGAGGAATTATCTCATACTCTTTTCAAATATCACTTTGGTCTTTCTACATTAAAGCCAATCTTTGAATAAAACATATTAAAATAAGAACCTTATGTTGCAAGGCTTTGTGAACATAATCATAATCAATATAATGGGTTGCTTAGAAATTTAATTAATTCAGCTAGATTTTTAAATAACATTGCCAGAAATGGAAGACACAGGCAAGCCATTGGGTCAAGAGGATATTGAAATTTGACATGGGTGTTAAGAAAATTTTCACTCCCTACTCCACCTTTTAAAGACCAGTGTTGGTGTAACCAGTTGGTCTAAACCTCAGACAGTCACCCGTAGTTAACTCATTGCGCCTCTCATAAGAAAAGTAAAAGATTAAAGAGTTTCTATCACCAAGTTTTATAGAACAACCAGTTCATCTGATTGATAATCTCTTTATGATTGATTAAAGTTGAGCAAAGCATCAGAAGACTGATATCACCAAGTTTTATAGAACAACCAGTTCATCTGATTGATAATCTCTTTATGATTGATTAAAGTTGAGCAAAGCATCAGAAGACTGAAATAAACTAAATAGATAATTATTCTTTTTGCAAACATCATTTTGAATACATATTTCAACAATTAATAGTTTAAATAACATTAGACTCATAGGTATTTGTTCTTCAGACAGTTAAGATGTATATAGTCTAAAAACAAATAGTGTTTTCCTATGCTCCTTTCTTGTTGATCACAGCTGGGTATTAAAAAAACAGTCCGAATTTTTTAAACACCACCAAGAAATAGCTTGACAGACTCATTGTGTTGAGCATATGTTATCAAGAGTTCCTCCAGGTCTCTCTCACTAGTTGTGAAACAAAAACAAAAATTACACTTTATTTAAACACAAGTGTATTACACATCAAAAATTGCAGAAGTTTTCAAAATAAACACATTTCAGCTAAAATCAATCAATTAAATAATCACAAGATGTAGAGACAAAGAGAGAAAAATTAAATCTCATTTCCATATTGAACAATGTTCGAAAAGAGTTATTTTTGGTGCAGTAATTTTTTTTTCAGGCTTTTGTTTTAGCGATGCCCTGCTTTCTAAAATTAGTAGCCTTACGAACGGACATACATAGCAAATTATGTATACTGATGATAATATGAAATGAAAAATGTGTAGCCACATTGAAAAGTACCTTAAGTTTGAATGGTGCAAGTGATATGCCCCATCAAATAGTGACATACACTTCTTCCAAACCTTAACGCATAAAATTAATATATTTAAGTGTTAATATTGATCTATAAAATATCCAAATATGATGACAGATAAAATAAAACTGACTTAAATTTCCTAGCTGGAACTTACTTAGCGAGATGGACATACTGGATGAACCTGGTCGAGTCAAGGGTAACAGACTGATTTTCTTTACAATTAGGGTCTGTTCTCTCTTGTTCTATCATCTCATGTGTTTTCTACAATTAGTCATTGATGTTTTAAAAAATTATATATGAAAAAGTTTTAAGTTATCATTGTTTTCCTCTTTGAATTAGTTTTTCAATAAATATATATTATATATTGCATTGTTTTTGGTACAAAATTTGATGGACTCACCTGGGAATAGATTTTAATAAAAGCAGCTAAATGTTCAGCCATCAAGTTCACTTTTGTTGTTAATGGCACATTTTCAGCAGGGAGATCTTTTAAAAAGGCCTCAAAAAGTTGCACGCATGTTCTATTTAAGAACTGTAGAACTATTTCCTGTGTTAAATGAAAAACAAATAAGAAAATCCTACCAGATAGAACAGATCAAAGTTTCTTTACTGAAAGAAAGTTCCAAGATTCAAATTCCTTATATTTATATGACAAAATTGTTTTTTGTAGAATGATATTAGAAATAAAAACAACCCGTAAAAAACCAAGTTTTTGACTATAAATCCTTTATGTACGAGAAGTAATTAAAAGAATGTTCATTATAATACGCAGCGCCAGACCATCCAGAAATACAAAATTGCAGTTGTGTCGTAAAACGTGTTTAATATAATGCGCACCGATCAGGAATATGTTTATAAAAAGAGCTGTCAATAAAATACGCACCTTATTGCGCGACAGAAAGGTTGTTCAATATAATACGCACCGCGACGCTCTATCTCAAAAAATAGCATGATACATAGGAATAAATAAAATAATCTAAAAAATCAATAATTTAATTACGGTACATGCGATCGATCTGAAATTTTGATACGTTGTTTTTATCATCGGTACGAAACTGTCTGCAAAATTTCAGCTCGCTATCTTGCGAGCAAGTGGGTTAAAAATCAATCAAAAGTTTTGGCGACAAGCAAGCAAGGTCCGCCGCAGACACCACGAGTTAATATAAAGGATTTAAAAAAAGACTTAAAATTTAAAAAAAAATTATTTCTCATTTTAACAGGTTTGATTTCTACAACTATTCTCTATCCTGTATCAATGTGAGCATTTAACTAAATTTTGATGTGTCACATCCACTCAGGGTGGTGATGGTGGCGTTTGTCTATATTCTTACTTACAATGGACACCAAATTCTTGGGGTTGACTCAGAATGATATGCTCATATAAAGTTTTATTTTTTACTATTTATAAATGCATTCTATTAGAATATATATACATGTAATATATATAATAATATGCCAGAGCAAGTAAGCAAGACGCAGGCAAACCCTCCCTTCTTTTTCCTGCCCATCATTGGTCTCGAGACATGCGCACTGCAGTTGAGTTTCCACACTACTCATGTTCTGATTTCTTTGTGCGGCTGTTTGTGCCCATTCTTTTACCCCTTTCTTTGGACCATCTATGAGAAAATCTGCGGCGTATGCTACTCTGCGGGTTGTCCAGTTATAATTACCGTATTTATCGGCATATAACACACTCTTTTCCCCCCCTGAAAATAGGGGGCAAATGATGTATGCGTGTTACACGCAGATATGTTTAATTTTTTGTCCTGAAATTTCCCTCTTAAAATGAAGGTGCGTGTTATACACCTGTGCATGTTATACGCTGATAAATACTGTAATACATTAGCTTGTACTGCGGTATTCCTGTGAGGGCAAAACAAAATGATGCTATTTACACCATAATAAACCAGTGTTATGTACTTACCAATAAATCCTGTTGATATCTGGCATTCTCTTGACTTTCAGGTTCAGTGCAGCTTGCTAGTAATCTGTGCAAGATGTGTGTTAGGTACATTGCAAAACTCATCCTTGCTTGAACTTCACTGAAAAAACATTGACTTTTTCAAGCTCTTTTTTTAAAAATTAATGATGATTACCATACAAGTTCAAATACATATTTCAGTTAATTTCTGTCTGAGAAACTTACTTTAGGAACTCAGGGGAATGGGGATTAAAGGGGGAGAAATCCAGGGTTGAAAGGGATAAACCCCATTAATAAGCTAAAGTTGTTGCTTCTTTTTTGTCCTAATACAGTGATTAGCATAGAGTGCATTGCAATGATATTGTCAACAAACCTGGCACAATCCAGATAATTGTTGAGCACTAACTGAGACCGCACAATATAGTTTATTTATATCACAAAGATAATATCTACACTATACATTTGAATGAATTATAAATCGATTTTGTGTTCAAATGAATTCAATACTGCAGTAGATACAGTCTTTCAAAAACGCTAGATAGAATTTGATATTATGAGTGTGAAATGTCATTGTGATTATATACCTTAGTTCACATCCTCGATGTAGTTGAATAACAATGTATTGCTTTAGAGCTCTGAACTGTAATTCACTAGCTCTGATTTCAGCACATCTTTCTGCACTTTTATTTGTACCTGAATTCAGTAAATTCTTTGATGTAACAAATGTTGCATTGAAGGTATATAAACTGTGTGCAATAATAAGATTTTTAACATTATTAATTTTTTTCAAATAATATCTTTACAAACATTTGCAAATATTTTTCAAGATTTCTCAATAAAATATTTATCCTAATTCAATTTTTATGTTGCTAAAAACATTATGCACATGTTAGGATGGTGAAATTTAATGGGTGTTTATCCCTAGATTTAACACACAAAGGATTTCTAAGTTAGTACAAATCAAAAATGTGTATTCAATGAATATTCATAACAACAAAAGACTTTTACCATCTGATGTATCCAGATCACTACTAACATGAGATTTATAAACAAAGATTTCATTTAAGTCTTGACTGCTTGAGGTTTCATCTAAAAGAAGAAAATATAATGCACAATAAGAAAGGGTTTTTGGTGTGTGTGGGACTACTAGGTTAAAAGAAAAATGTATTCAATGCAAGTAAATATAACATACAGCAGGAATCTCTAGTAAAGTAGAAATAAGTCATGGGTAGAATCTATCTCTGAAAGTTTATAGTATACAGGCTTGTCTTACATAGCACAGGCGTAGCTGATATCTTGGGACAAACTTTAAAACTTCCCCCATCCCGTTTAACTTATATATTACCCTTGTTTACTTATTATAATGTGATGTTATAAGCCTTATATTGGCGCCCATGTATCTTAGCAACTAGAGACATGTATTGCCCTGCCCCACATCGCTTCACCTCTGTTAGAGGGACAAGGTGGTCGAGTGGCATGTGCCCTCTGCTAGTGTATCGATTGTCACGGGTTCGAATCTCAGTGAAGGCAGGGATTTGTTCCCGGAGCCAAGTGTGTCCCCAAGTCTGCCCAGCTCCAAAAGGGTACCTAACACTAGTTAGGAAACAAAGGCGGCTGGGTAATGAGTGGAACCCTCATAGCCGAGGCCTGTCAATGCTGCGGCACTTGCCAACAGACCGGCATGGTCTATGGCGGATTACGAGGGGGGGGGGCCCCTTTAGTATATAATAATTTAGTTTATAATAAAGGTGGACAAATTTTTGCATGAATCCCTAAAAATATCATAAATTAAATAAATTAATAAAATCTTATCTATTAATCTGATCGCTAATCGGACCAGATGACCTTAGTAATCGAAAAACTTGACTTGATAGGCTCAATAAGAGAAAATACTAATGAATACTGTTTATATATTTTAAATTTAACTCTCCCGTCAAGCTCTGTTGGTCTTGTGGCAGCATCCAGGCTTGTAGCGCAAGCAATGTCGGGTTCGATTCCCAGCCAGGGTATACATTTTTTTTCATTTGTCTTAAATTATCCTTTTACACTCAATTTTAGGACACCGGCAAACAGTTATTTCTTCGTATCCGGTTTTTTTATGAATCCGATCCCATAGTACAGACAAATTATGAGCAGGGAACCGATGGACTATTTAGTTACAAGCTGCAGTCTTATATTAACTGCTAGCAATCATTTATTTAAAGGTAAGCTGGCTGGATAGGGCCCAAGTTTGAATTGCAGCCAAGGGCCCTGTGCAGTTTTAATCCGCCCCTGGGCATGGTCTGTGGACGCAATAATCTTCTGTATAGAAGGAGCGTCTGTATAGTTAAGACAAGACAAGATAGGCATTTCTTTTAACTAGTCCCTAACAAGGCACTATCAATTTTAATTTTAAACAATTATGTTTTTAAGTATCTTAAATAAAAAAATGTATGTAATTTGTTTTACTTTATCATAATTATAATGAACAAAATAAAGGCTACAACTATCATTGCTAAAATAATTATTGCCATGTAGATAAATTTACCTAATTTGTCCTTTACTCCAAAACCAGGTGGTGGTAGAATTTGCAGAGAAGATTCATAAAGATCAATTCTATTCAAAGTCTGAATGTAGGCCTTACTGATTCTCTAAAACATAGATGGAAAATATATTTAAATTTATATTAAAAACATTTCAAACAAAATTGTAGTAGAAATTCCATTATTTTAACATCTATTAAATAATCTGAAGTCTCTAGGCAAAATGGCAAATAATTTTCCCTATGACCAGTTTCACACTAGACCTATTTAAAGGATTTAAAGGAAATAATTTAATGTTTCTAAAATGTAAAACAAAATAAATACATCATTTATTTTTTATTTTAACAGTGATTAACAGACCTGATTTTCTTTTGCTCTGCTCCCAGTCATTCTAAACAAGAGCTGATTCCTGAATATGCATAATTTAGTGCAAATGTTCATGAATGTAATTACAAACTGAAAATTAAAATGCTTTTTTATTTTTTAAGTGTGCAGAATTTATCATCTTATTTCTATTAAACTAAATATCAAGTCTTAAGTGGAACATCTACATTCCATTAATATACAGTCGAACCTCATTAAGTCGAACTTCCCTAAGTTGAAAACCTCCATAAGAATAATGTATTTTAGATCTCCTTAACTCGAAGATTTTTGGCTTCCAACCTCCCTTAGTCGAATTTTTCAAGAAAAATCTTACTTCCGCCTTACCACTGTGGAGGGAGTAAAGTGGGGGAGGGGAGGGAAGGTGTCTCCTCTGATGGGCTTATGTCCATATGTCAACACAAGTTGGCTTCCTTTCATATGAAACAGACACCGCCTCTCTTTCCTGTCAAGCCTTCTAGCTGGTAAGGCTGTTCCCCCCCCCCTCTCAATATCAACATTGTCCTTGATTATTCTGCACCTATTACGCCATTTTCCCTAACTCGAAAAACTTCTTTAAAGTCTTCTTTTTTTCCGGGTCCTTTTGAGTTCGACTTAGAGAGGCCTGACTGTAATATCTAAAATAACATTATTTCCACATCCAAGATTAGTATTATCTATAATGCAAAAACTAAATAGGTCCCCAAAAAGTATACACAATTATTTAATAAAATGTCTTACTCTGACTCATTTGGGATGGTTAACCCAGCATCTGGTGCTTTCCCAGCACTCATCACATCATGCCTATAAAAAGAATTATTTGATAATATTTCTAAATATAATATCATTTTATGATAGTTTATAATAATTTCTCAATAGAATCATGTCACTTATTCATGAGAAAGGTGTGGTTTTTTTCCTTATGTCTGTCTCAGAGCTGTATTCAATTATTGTTGTACTCTATTTCCAAGTTAGAGTTTAATGCCTTATGTATTATTACTACTTTGTCTTTGTTCTTCTTTCCTCTAGTCCTCTAGTGTTTCAAGGTTTAGTGACTTTACTAATGGTATTACTCTGGTCTTGAGTAATGAATCTTGCAACTTTTTTTAAAAATTTGCTCTAGTTTAATTATGTTTTCTTTTGTAGATGGGTCCCATACAGAAGATGCATATTATAGTAAAGTTCTAACCAATGTAAGGTAGCATTTTAGTTTTATGTTCTTATTACATTTGAGAAAATTTTCATTTTTCATAAGGATTCAAGTTTTGCTGGATTTTTTAATTACATACTTCAACAACATGGGGATTCCACAATAATGTATTATTTATCATTACCCCTAAGTACTTTGCATCTTTAGTTTGGATTAGCTGTTTTCCATGAATGAAATAGTTCGCATTAAAAATTTATTTGTTTCTTTTTCTTTGACACTATTAACAGTTGGCTCTTTTCTGGGTGAGAAGACATGCTCCTGTTAGTTTCCGATTTTTATAATTCATTTAGTTATTTTTATAAGATTTTAGTATTTTGTTCTGATTTAACTCTTCTGTGGATCATACAAGCATCCCCAAATAAATTACGTTTTGTTATTGATGAGATGCTGTTAGGGATATCATATAAGCAGATTAGAAAAAGTAGGGTACCTAGAGAAGCCCCTCAATGAACTGAATTTACTGTTATTGGTGCTAATTCAGATCTATTAATTATTAGATTTACAATTTTTTCTCTGCCTATTAGGAAATCTGGAATCAATTGATGTTAAGGACCAGAGATGCATAAATAGAATGGTGAATATTACCAAATGCTCTTGAGAAGACTATGAATATTCTATCTATTTACTTATTATTATCTAATCCTTTTGACAACTCTTCCATTACACCACTTAATTGTGTTTCACATGATCCTAAAGCGCTGTTGATGTGGGCACAGGACATTATGTTAGACTTGATGATCAACTATTCAACTATAAATTATGTGTTACAGTATTTTTGTCACTCGACCCTGTCTTCCAGATAGCAAGTCTGGCTGTCTCTTATTTTCTGAGGGCTCGAGAAGTCATTAGCTTGTTGTGTGTCATGGGACATAAAAAGTTTTTTGCATTTACAAACACCAAGTGTAACTTTTTTAAAAAGTTCTATAAATAGAAGACAATGATGATTTAGGATCTGAAAGATGAGACAGAAGCACTGCCAGTGGTCAATATATAGCCAAGAACATGAGATACAACTTTCACTTACATTTCTGGGTAAAGCCTTTGGTGTAAAATAAGATTATTTCTTGTAGGAAAAGACAAGAATTTCCTATGGATTCAAGTGAACACATGTATATACAAAAAATAATTAATTACATGTATTTTTAAATAAATCCAGCAATTTAAAAAAAATTGTTGTTTCAAAACTATTTCTTTCATTTGAAAATATTCAACTTCAAAAATAGTAAAATATGCTGCTTGATAAAAGTGGTGTATTTATTAACTTTTTAAAACAACAAAGTTACCAGTATTTGTCCCAACTGTCTGCTGTGGGGAAAACTCGTAGCCAGCCTCCAGCCCTGGTTTCCTCCTCTCTAACTTGACGAATCATCTCTATTTCTTTAGGGCTTAGAGTTAGCGAAGTGGTTTTCTGATTTTCAACTTTGGGCTGTTTATCTTGTTCAGAAGAATGTCTCTAACAAACAAAGTTATAATATCTATATATTTATTATCTTCAGGATTTCTTATCTTATCTTATCTATACAGACGCTCCTTCTATGCAGAAGATAGTTGCGTCCACAGACCATGACAGATGATCTGTTGGCAAGTGATGCAGTGTTCACAGGCCACGGCTTTGTGGGTTCCACGCATTACCCAGCCGCCTAACTACATGTAGTGTTAGTTACCCATTCGGAGCGGGGTGACTCAGGGACGCCCTAGGCCCCGGGAACAAACCCTTGCCTTCACACGGATTCGAACCCGTGACCATTGGTACGACAGTCCAGTGCGCTGCCACTCGACCAACGCGTCACGATTTAAGGGGCTTTACTTTGTTTACACTTGTTGAAGCCAATGAATATGCTACGCCCTCTATTTTTGGGAATGAACTATTAATTTTCCTTGACTAGCAAACATGACCTTTAAACCAATAACCATTACACATGTACTATTAAACTATTATGACATTACTATTACAGATGGTTTACCTCCTTCTCCTCAGCTACTAACACTTTGAATTGCTTCTTTGCATTACGCAAACCAAAGACTAAGTGAATTAATTCTCTGCATTTCGAATAATAGTAATAGCCAACTGTTACCTGTGTTACAAATAATATCATTAAGATCACTATAAACTTATTTTAAATTACAATGCAAGTTTAGAATAAATTGGACTAAAAGTTTGAATTTAATATTTTGAGACATCATAAGTCATAATAATTATATTTATAAATCTCTGAATAAGAATTTTTGTGTGCTTCATTTGCTATATTCTAATGTTAAGCAAAGGGACTTAAATAAAAAGCAAAATGTAAATTTTAAAGTATTTAGTGCTTAAAAAACCTCAGGCATCTGCATTTTTGCCAACATTGAATCTAGTTAGTAATTTATAGCTTACCTTGTACCTTGAAAATGATATTTAGCACATTTATTGGTGATATTAAAGAAAAAAATAATATAAATTTAAACAGCAAAAAATATTCTTAGTTTACCTGAATTCTTTCAACCAGTTTATCAGTAAATCCATAATCTTTGCGTCCACAGAAATAGTTGGATGGTGAGTAACACCTAAGGCCTAGAGTTTATTTAAACAATGAGATTCAATTAAAGACCACATACACTTAATCACATTTTCTAAAGCACAAGTTAAAAAAAGTTTGAAATGAAAATGTTCAACATTATGTCTTTAAAAGAAGCTAATTACAATTGATATATGACCTTATTGTCTCAAATTGATATTTCACAAAAGTACATCAAAGTTTCTAATCAAATTTAAATTATTCTCAATCTTTCAATCATCTAAGTTTTGATTTGAATATGACTTGGTGCCTTCAGGTTAATTTTAGCAGTATTGTATTTGAATCAAGATTTTATAAATCTATGAAATTAATACAAAGCCTATATATATATTTAATTTTGCACATAATCATATCATGAGCCTCTGGTTTTGAGACAAATATATGACACAATGTTTACAATTAGAATTTAAGGAAAAGAATTACATACCAACAAGATTTAAAAGATCACAGAGCATATTGCTTTTGATTTTTACATCAATTGGAGTATCACTGAAATTCATATAAAATACAAAATGTGAGAATTTTATTGTTATAAAATGAAATAGAAGCTTGTGATATAGTTCCTCTATAAAATAACCTTTTTTCAATGATACAGCTATTTTTCAATTGTAGATATACCACGAGAAAGTTTATTTAATTCTTCATAAATAAATTTATTTATTTTTTGCAGCCCACAAATAATTATATTCTATCAAATATAAGAAGGGTGAAACAAGTAACTTACCAGCCTAAAGATGGGGACAGGTTGACTTCTATTAACCAAGCCTTATAATTCTCATCCAACAAAATATCAAACCCAAAAAGTTCTGAAATGAACAAAAATGTTTCCAACAAGCTTAATGAGATAATAGGACAAATATTTACGCTAACTAATACAGTGGCAGCTGGATAGCGAAGTCAATAGTGCGCACGACTCACAAGCTGAGGGGCTTGGGATCTTACCCTCGTTAAAGCCACAATAAAAATGGAATGATTAACGCTAAGAAAGTTCTCCGCTGACCTGGAAGGGAGATGGGGAGCCCACCAAGGTCTACCAAGCCCCTAGTAAGTTCTAATGGAAACATTAGGACCCCCTACGACCATCGGTTATGGGATTTAAAATATTAAAATTTTTTAAAAATACAGTTGTACCTAGGTATATGTTCTCAATCCGTTCACGACCCTAGGATGTAAACCCAATTGGATGTATACCGAACATATTTTTCCAAAAGAAATGGAGGGAAAATGATAAATCCGTTCCCACGAGAACATTATTATACAATTATTGACGTGCTTGTATAAAATAATTTAAACACTGCTTAATACTAAAACAGATAAATAAATAGAACTTAGACTTTTTTTTCTGTTTTCCTGTTATCCAGATCAAAAGCAAATTTTGACTCAAAGGAGCTGTCCATAAATAAAGTTACAAACCAGGATGGAAGGTCACACATTTGTGATGAGGGGAAGGGGAAATGTTTAAGAACTGTGACATGACATTAAAAAACGCGAACCTTTAAAGAAAAAAGTTCCACTAAAATATTTGCATGCTTACAATTTATTTAATGACATTTTAAATGGCTTCACGCGTGTCATGATATTAGAGTGCAGCCTCGCATAAAAATACAAACTTAAATGACAATAAAGTGATTTGAAACATGCTCATTTTCAAATAGGAAATATGTCTTCAATGCGTAAAGCATGCAGGTCGTATTCCAAACAAGGTCGTATACCAAGCAAAATGTCTCACGTCAAAACAGGACGTATGCCAAGTTGGACTTATACCAAAGCAGACGTATACTGAGGTACCACTGTATCTTTATGGGATACAGGGGAGATAACTGAAAATATTTTTTTGCCTCATGTAGTTCTTTGATAATAAATAATACATTTCAGTGTTAAACAGGTATATTTATTGGGGACTAGAGTAAAACAGGACCTCAGAATGCTGGAATATATACCATAGAATACTTTTATGACTGTGGTCGAGTGGAAAGTGCACTCGGCTGGCATATCGATGGTCATAGGTTTAAATCTTCGTGAAGGTAGGGCTTTGTTCCCAGGGCCAAGGGTGTCCCTGAATCCACCCAGCTTCGAATGGTTAACTGACACTAGTTAGGGAAACAAGGCAACTGGGAATAGTGTGGAACCCTTATACTTATACCAAGGTCTGTGAATGCTGCGTCACTTGCCAACAGACCGGCATGGTCTGTGGATGCAAAATCTTTTAAAGAAGGAGCATCTATAAAGATAAGACAAACAGTCTTTTCACTTACCAAAGCAATTACTTTCTTGACGTACATATCTTTTACAGGCAAGGCAAACTCTCCATTCCACTGACAGGATTGTTTTGATAATGACATCTTCAATTTCAACCATGATGGCTTTAGACAAAATGTGTACCAAGTTAATTGATATAAGCAACATCTTCTGAACTTTTAAAATATACTAAAAAGTTGATACACTTTTAGTCTGGGAGCATTTTTTAAGCTAAATTTGCTCTTTAAATTAAAGATAGAAAAAGTTCTTACCTGTAGGGTCTTTACCAATGGAACGTAAATGGCGGAGCAAGGCACCCAGCGACCATTTGTTGCCAAAGTTTTCTATTGCTGGGTCAACATTCCTGCATTTAAACATTAAGTCTTATGCATCTTAAATATCGGATTCAGGTCAAACGTGCATTCCTCTTGGATGGTGTTTATGTGTCATGGAATGTGTAAGGTGACAAGTTCAAGTGAAAGAGGTGATCCAGCACTGTTAAGTTAAGTATATGACCAGAAGAAAGCATAAACTGTTATTTCAAGTTTTTTAAGATAATAATAGTATGTTTCCAAACACCAGTTGAATTATTATCAGCATTCATTTTTCAATTCATATTGAATAACATGGATGGTAGCATGAGTTAAAAGAAAGAATACTTAGGAGGGTATGATCAAATAACAAAAGGTGATGTATTCATGGCATGCTTACTTAATATAATCAGCATTGGTCATGTTTATGCTGTAGTTGGTAAGGTGCATACAGAGGTTTTCGTAAGTCCCACTATCCATATCATATTTGACAGTAGCAAACCTAGTTAATCCTTCTTTGTAGACATAAATTAGCAAGGGGTCAAATGATGTAACTGCCACATAGATGCGAAGATCGAATTTGTAACCTGGCATAGCAATAATCACTCTATGTAATTTGTTTTCAAGATTAAATTCTAGAAACTAAGAATTTAAACTAAAATGTTTCTTTATTCAAAATTATTGACCATTATCACTTATTTCTTCACATATTATTTATTTACTTTAATCACTAACACAGTATTAAAATGATTGATAATCAAATTCATTTCATCATCAAGATTTTTGTGGAGTTTTTAGTTTAGCTTAAATTTAGTCCATTGTTATGACTCACCATTAAGAATAAGTGGATTAGGAATGTACTTGCATACAACATTTCTTTTTCCAGTTTCAGTTTTCTTTAATGCTTGCCTTGGCTGGGGACAAAAGTTTTTTTGATCACCAATATTTTTAGAAGAAACATAATACTCATGAAAATCTTTTTTTTGAAAGTTATTCCTGATTTTCTGGCAATGAAGTCTGGGTAAAAATAATAAACTTCTTAAACACAGCATTTATCAGTGCCCAAATTATAAGATATATTTTTAGTACACTACCATAACTTAAGATAGAATTACATTACTATGCCAGTGTATTATAGCTAGTAAACATGTCAATATAAATATATGAATGTTGCAATTTTGTAAATACGTCCATGAAAATGTTACTTAACTCAATTAGTGTCGCGTCAATTTAACCTTTTGGAATATGTTCCAATCACTAATTGACCTTTACAGGAACGAGCAGCTGCTGTATTGAGTTCTTGTACTTATAAGCCTGAACTGCCAACCTTGGCCTCATCTTTGTCTAAGGGGAATGTGTGTGAGTTTTCACCCAATGCGAGAGCAGAAGACTGGCAAATTATTTATTTTAACAATTTTTTTTAGTTAGCCTAAGCAGTTTTTTCACTGCTGGTGAGCCCAGCATTTCTAGCGTGCTGTCAACACTTGAAGTTGTTCTGTGTCTGCTATTGCTGGACTGCCTCCAATCTGCTTATGGTTTCTGGATATATGGGCCCCAGACTACAGACACATGATTAATATAATCTGGACAAAGTTGCAAAGAATCCTAATAGCCTGCCCACTTATCTGATTGTAAAATTTAAAAAATTTTAAAGAATATTCAAATTATAAAAGGGTAGAAAAAGAACTATGATAAATACTGTATTTACTCGTTCTAAAGCCGACTTTTTTGGACAAAATCTAGAGGAAAAGGTTGGGGGGTTGGCTTACAAGAGGGTCATAGGTGATTTCTGCATGTACATTGAATATCGGTGTATTTATTGTAGATCTGGGGTCTCCAAACTGCGGTAAGCGGGCCAGATGCGGCCCGCGAGGCCCTCTCATCCGGGCCCTGGAGACCTTTTAATCTAAAAAAAAAGATGCTATTTTTGCCTGTAATTTACCACAGAATCGCAAGATTTACCATATTACACAGAAGTAATTTGGCTAAGTTGTGAGAAGTTCAGAGTAGAGTATTTGAATTAAGAAAGGAAATACTTCCTAGAAAGTAAAGGAAAGTCACAGCCATTGCTGTCTGATGAAGAGTGGGTATTGAAATTGGCCTTTGCTGCAGACATTACTGGTCATTTAAAATTTCTGAACCTTAAACTACAAGGAAAGAAAAATATATCTGATCTATTCAATCACCTGAAGGCCTTCAGATCTAAACTTGTTTTTGGAACAAGTACAGGCCAACAACTTGACACACTTTCAGCAGTGCAAGGTCTTCATGGCTGAAGCAATAGCTGAGTTCCCCACATCATTTGCATGTGAGATCATCAAAGACCTCCTACTACAGTTTTAGGAGCGGTTTTCTGACTTGGATTTAAAGGCAGAAGAAGTGAGGCTATTTCCAACTCCATTTGAAGCAGATATGGCCAGTTGCTCAGATGAACTGCAGCAAATGACCTTCTTAGGGACAAGTTCAAAGAAGGACTTTTGAGTTTTTACCAGTTTTTGCCAAATGTGTCAAAGTTTTTGCATCAAGGTACCTTTCAATCTTTGGAACATACTTGTGCCAAAAGACATTTTTGAGGATGAAATACGTGACGAACAATTTGAGAACTAACTTGTCTGATGATAATGATAATCTCAGGTTACTGTTGATGTTAGGGACATCAAATCCAAAGCCAAAATATCTATTTTGGCATCCAGGAAACAATTTCACCATTCCCACTAATACAGGTGTTCATGTGCAGTATATCAATGTATTATTTAACACCTGCCTTTACCTTATTTATTTTTGTGAATCTTTTAATAAATTGTCATAATGACCGATTTAGCTTGTAGTTTTAAAAAAATATGTAGCATTTTGTTTACGCTGTCCTATTATTTTTTGGGGTCAGCTTACAAACGGGTTACACACTTTTTATACTAATCTCTTCCAAAAGAGTGGGGGTTGGCTTATGAACGAACGGGCTATAGAACGAGTATATACGGTAGTTAATAGTTATACATTTTTTTTATTAACTACTCACTTTCGTAATAAGCGAAACTCCCCTACCTCGAGATAGACCAACGGGTTTGAGAATGAAAGGCCCGTTGTCTAGCTTAAAATACGCTGGAAATAGTGGATAAAGATTATTGCAAATTATTTCACTATATTGTGCATGCATTTTTCATCCAGATAAAAGGAAAACATCACAAAATTCAGTCTCTTTTCCAATACATGTACTTTCTTTAAAGTTCCATAATTATGTTAATCAAAACTTAATTTAAAAATTATACAGTATTTTATGACCTCTTTATTTTCTGCAACATTTCTTATATTAAGAAAAATGAAGTAAATTTGCATCATCACAAATTTTTTTAAAACATTTTGACACGATAAGGGAAATATGAGTAACTATTGAACTCACAGCGAAAAGCTCTGTATTCATTAGGCAACACAAAACTTTGTGGGACAAAATCAAAATGCTCCTTCCCCTATAACACACAAATATATTAATATTATCAATGATATTTTTATGGATTGTTACACCAAGTAAGTTCAGTTTGCAACTTTTCATTGCCCATTATTTATTTGTTCATAATGATATCATGAAATGGTGAGCAAGAAAAAAGAGAAAGTTAATGTCTAGGGCAGTGATGGCGGACCTATGGCACGAGTGCCACAGTCGGCACGCAGAGCCTCACCAGCCGGCACACAACTAAAATATTACTTCCTTAATCAAATCAGCCCAACCAAAACCCCATTTTCGGGTTTCATGGGAGTGTAGACACTTTGCTATAAAAATAAGTGGGTTTCGGATGAATTTCAGGCACGCGACCCCAAAAAGGTCCGCCATCACTGGTCTAGGGTTAAACTTACTGACAAAAACAATGCAGATGTTCATGTTTACAAATGCCTCAAGAGAACATACATAAAATAGTTCTATATTCTGGGATGATTAAACATTACTTTTCTAATTCAATCGATAATGCCTATTACCTTAAATTAATAACTGTTTAAAAAAAATTGTTATTCAACTGTTGACAGTGAATTCAAGAAGAAAACCACATAATTTAGGTACAGATATTACAACATAATTAGTAAGAGTAGATCTGGAAATAAAGTTGCTTGTTTTCTTTATTATTTTGAAAAATTTATTTTAAAAATATTTTTTTTCTTTCCCCTTTTTATACCAAGATTAAAAAAGTATTGAGAGTAAGGTGCAGTTGAGTAGGATTTTCTATCTAGTTTTATAGTCATAATTATTAATTGAAGCGAGCATTTTCTATAAGCTACATTTCTGAAATTACTGTTTAAACAAGACTTCATTATATTTTTTTAAAAATATAACTCTCTTATTTATAGTCCCCAGTCTTAGCCAAGTTTTAGATCTGTGGCAGTATGGAATTTGTTTGAGTTAAAATCATTAGTATTTTAAGTTTTTAAAAAAGAACAATAAAAATGAAAAGAAATTTGTTAAAAATGGTTAGAATCTCAAAAAAAATTTTTTAATGGCTTTGGTATTCCTGTGAATTACTTTTCAACATTGTTTTGAAATTATTTAAACTGCTAAGTTGAACAACTATTTTGTGAAAATTAAATCCTTTTTTGTTAACTTGCAACTCAGCTAAAATTTTATTCACATACAAACCAAATAGTCAATAAAATTAGAAAAGTACTGGAGAAGAAATGCATTCCATAATCCAAACACAGTTTGTAATATGGTAGTAAACAAGATTTCCCAAAACACCTTACAGAATTAGTTTCTGAAAGCTTTGCAATTAAAAACGTACATGAAGTTTCTGCATTTTGATGACATTCTTAAACAGTTTATCTTTTCTCGTAAGCTCTTTTGTTCTGTAAAATATAAAAAATCAATAGTAAAAACAACCTTGATTCATATTTTATTTAAAGCTGAATATTAAAATATTCTTAATAAATATTTATTTGTAATATATTGAAATTTTTTTGAAAAAAATTCAGGACATTCCTTTAAATTTAAACCAGATTAATGTTTATGTTAAAAACAACATCATAATTTTGACATCTACTTACTGTGGAAAGTGATTGATTGTTTGAAAATGTGCCATACCACGAATGTAATAAGGGCTGGGATGGTTTGCTGCCCAGTTCAAATTAAAGCATCTTGTGCTCCTGTGTGTCTAAAATATACATTTTAAACAAGTGATGTAATTTTTTTTTAATGAATGTCAGCTAAAATTTCAATTACAGAGCCTCTTGGATATAATAATATACTCCTAAAATTCAATTTTATCTTTTAAATTAAAATAATTTTAAAATATTATTCCCAAAAAGAAAACATTTAAAATTAAACTTTCTCATACTTCTTTCGGTAGTTTTCTCCATTTATTTTTCAGCACCCTTATCCAAATCATAATTATTTTTTACATTAACTCAAAATGCCCAGTTTGAAAATACCATTTACAAATTGTGATACATTTGAAATAAAACATTCCCAAACAAATTCTAAATTGGATATTTTAATCATGATCATTTTTTTTTCCAAATGTTTAAACTTTTATAGTGCTAAATGCCCTTGCTAGCTAGTCAAATATGCTCACTGCAATCCTGTCTTCATAATTTAGCTCAAATAAAAGTCTTTAAATTTTTATTAAATTTGTGTATATTGTCACATTCCCTTGATGTTTTGGAAAGACTGTTGGTGCAGTTTCTTTGAAAGAGCGCAGTCCAAGAGACTTCTTTCAGTGTCCATCCACTTTCAGAAAGGACTGTGTACAGGAACGCAGCTCTTTTAGAGATGCATCTTATGAAGTCAGTTCTTTCAAATAATGCTAAACAGATCCATCTGTACAGTGTGTCAGTGACAATTTGCTCAGCTACAGGAAACCAGTCGAGACGCTTAAGAATCAATTTGATGTTGACTGACCTCATCAGCAATTCACTCTGCAGTGTTTTGTATCTTCTGTTTTTTGCTCCTCCAATTAATTTGGTTTTTTCTTAATGTCTTAAAACTTATGTTTGAGCAATATGTGTAAGACTGAGAAATTATCTAAATTTACACTACATGTACTATAATTTCATTTTATTGAAATCAACTTTTTAATGAAAAATAACTATTTTACATATTCCTATTGGAATTATGACTTGAAAAAACTAAAATTTGTAATACTCTTGCACATGTACCAATGAAAAAACAAAACAATACCTCATAAAATCCATGGGCCATCAAAATGTCTCTCATGATCTGAGCATTGCCTGATACCTTACAAACCAAGCCAAAATCTTCTATGATGTCATTTGGAAGATAACAAGTAAAATCTATATATATATATAATTTTCAAGGGATGAAAATAAACATATGTAAAAAAATTTACATTTAAACTCACCTTTATGAAAATAAACCAAAGTCAAAGTTTATAAATAATTTACGATTGCATTACATCATAATGATATTGTAAACTTAACATGCAAATAATGAAGTTTCTATTACAAAGTATTGTCCATACGAAATCCCTATCATATAACTAAAAAAAATTAAAACTAAATAAAATTTTAGTGTCGTAAATTTCATAAAGTAAAACTATTTAGCCATTAAAAAACAATAGTTCTCTATTAACTGTAAATAATCCTTTCTGCTGATAAATTTATCAATGTTTAAATATTTTAATCATAAGCTTATCAAAGTTTTACACAGTTTCAAAAAGTCTAGGGCAGTATAATTGTTTTAATGATGATATTACACTTACGCCCATTTTTTTTCAAGTTTGTGTCTTCATTGAAGAAAGCTTGTGTGTCGAATTCCAAAACAGGAAACCTTCTTTTGACACCATCCCATTGAAATTTATTGCATCTAACCATGCCAAAGACATATATAAAGAAAACTATTTGAATTAAGTTTATTATAAATGAAATCAGTGAAAATACTAAAATAGTGACATAAAATATTGCTTTTCACAGTGCATTAACATTTTAATATAATATAAATTTTGTTTCTAACCATTTTTTATACAAAGTTTATGGGATAGTGAAAAGATCAGACAAAATTACAATGACATATTTCATGTTAATTTTAAGAAGTAATGTGGATGTTATGTCATTTCATCTTCACTGATATATTTTTACAATTATATTTTAAACAAATCAGTATTATACAGCTGTGAGCTGCCCCATGTGTTGAGGACATTGGATCAAAGAGCTGATCCTATTATATTTCCTATTGCATTTCTTGACAATTGTTTATGCTTGACAAGGGAATGGTCATAAACAATATGGTATTTAGAATTCAGGGACAAGTGAGGTGTTTAGTCTGAACCTAATCTTAATAAAGCATCATATAATTTAGCTATAATAGTAAATAGGTCAATTATTGAATAAATTTAATTAAAATGGACTTTTTATGATCCAACTTGAAAATCGACTTTTTTCTTCTTAACAAAAATGTGATGAAACATTTCGTTTTTAATTACAATGTAAAAAAAAATGATTAACTTAATAGTTAAATTGAAAAAAAAACTTAATCAATGAATTTGTTGAGGCAAAATCCATGATTTTAAATAGAAATGCCAAACCTGCATAATGTATTTTAAAATGTATTCTTTAAAGTCATAAAATTAGAGACAATAATGAATACTTATTGCTCTATTTCATAATTGAAATTAAGATGTAATTTGTTTATATATACATTTTATATATACATTTTAATTTTATTACAATAGGCATATTAGAATTAGTTATGGATATGTTATTTATTGTAATTTAATGACATTTTAGTAGGCCTTTCTCTTTTATCAGAAATTATCACAAATCCATTGTTTAGTATACAGTCATGTTGACTGAACAGATGACGTTAAGTTACTTATAAATTGATTGAAATTGAAACAAGATTTTTAGTTTGAAATGTTTGTTTTTTTTACAGAATTCTCTTCTTTTACCTTTTTTTGTGTTTCTTAATTATTTCTATTTTTTTAAATTTATATTTCAAATATTAAAAAAATTCTGACTCTGACTTATGTTTAAGTATCATTCTTTTTACAAGTTGTTTTGAAACAACATATTATTATAATATATTATTATAAGGCATTTTCTTAAATTTATATTGTTTAGTGATAATTGATAATTTATTTGTCTTTAATGAAGCAAAAGTATGAATATGAGTATCCAGTATACCAATATGTAAAGAAATAAACATAATATCATAATAATTCAATAATTTAATGATAAATTGTTTTTTAGCCTTTGTCTATCTGAGGGTTGTATTAGATTATCTTTGTGTTTTGTTTTCAAAGTTGGAATTAATTGCCTTATTTGTATTACTACTTTGCTCTATGTTTTTCTATCCACTAGTGTTTCTTGGTTTAATGATTTAACTAATGATGTTATTCTCGTCAGTTTTGAATATTCTCCAGTAATGAATCTGGCAGCTCTTTTTTGAATTAGTTCTGGTTTATTTATGTTTTCTTTGGTGGATGGAGCCCATACAGAAGATGCATATTCTAGTATAGGTCTCACCAAAGTAAGGTAGCATTTTAGTTTTACATTCTTATTACTTATTACATGTGTTAAATTTTCTCTTTCTTATAAAGCCTAAGATTTTGTTGGATTTTTAAATTATTTCATTGATATGTGCATTCAATGATAATATCTCATTTTTATTATTCCTTAGACTAAGTATTTTGCCTTTTGATGTTGAATTATTTGTTTCACATGAATGAAATAGATTGAATTTAATTTGTTATTTTTCTTTGTTACTCTTAACATTAACAGTATATATATATATATTATAATATATATATATAATTCACCAGAAATTAGGACAAGCACAAGACGCTAGCAAATAAGCATGACAAATGACCCTCGCTAGGGTCGACCAATCACAGTTTATGGTTGGCAAGCGAGGGTGGTGCAAGGTGGGGGGCAGGTAACATCAAATGCAGTGTGAGTGTGCATGTCTCGAGACCAACAATGCGTTGGCGGTCCACCCCCCCTCCCCTAACTTTCACTCACGTTGTTCTCATTTCTTCTTGCTGCTGTTTGTGTCCGTTCTTTCACCCTGTCTTTGCACTATTTATGAGCAAGTCTGCGGTGAATGACTAATACTACTAATAGTAAATACTATTACTTAGTAATAGTATGCTACGCTGCGGGTTTTAACTAGTAATGTAAAATACTCCAATTAGTTTCCCATTTAATTTATTCATCTTCTCATTTTTATAATTATAAGATTTCCCTATCTTGTTCAGATTTAATTCTTCAATTGATTTCATTATCGGTATAGTCAGTTTTAATACATAAGTACTCTTTTGAGTTTTATTAAACGACGTTTTTTAAACGATAATTTAATAATAAACTAAAACTATTTACGTGTGCAGCTATTCTCCATTGATGAACACTATGTTTAATAAGGGCGATTATTTTAATTTTAAACAACTCCACTCTAAATCAAAAGACAATATTCATGTCAATTTAATTCATACTTATTTTCAAAATAATTTTTTCCGTATTCACTTTCGTAATCGGAGTCTTGATCACTACTGAAACTTCTATTTGAGTAGTCATCTTGGTCTTGATCGCTTTTCTCTGATGGAGTCATAGAACTATTACCACATGCATCCTTACTATATTTATTTCGACTTCGATTAAACAAGTCCATTTGTGCCTATCATTCGTTCGATTGTTCTTTTAAAATTTAAGATAAAATAATTGATGCCCAGCTACGTTTTACAAAACATGTATAACTTTATATAAAAATGCCATTTGGGCGATGAAAGCTTTTCACCGCCGGCAACTTCTTGCACATTGACCAATCAAAGAATACTTAAGTCAGGGGACATTACTTCCATACATTTCTAACAAGTTACGTAACTCTTACAATGATATTTTCCCGCAAAGTACATAATTTTATTTATTTTTTTATACCTAGACTAAGTAAATGTAGACATAGCTATAAATTTAATTAGTAGATTTTCATTTGGTGGAGACGTTTATTTTGTCTTTTGACAAACTGAAATTAATAAGAAATGAGTAAGCAAGGTGGAAAGAGAGTGAAATAAATTTATATTATTTTATATACAAAATTAATCCGAGCCTATGTTTCAGAATGCAATGGATTGTAAACATGAAAGAACAATGTTATAATATTATAAATATTTTGTATCTTTTATCTTAATGTCTAAATCATCGATTTGGTAAAATGCCTAATTTGTGTGTACGTGCGTGTGTGTGGTGGTGTTTTTGGGAGGAGGTGCTTCGTTCGCAGAAGAGTAGGCTTACTGGGTTTTCTGCGCCCTTTGCTAATTCATTTTTTGCGCCCTTGAGAAATAGGGAAAATACTAAATTATACAGAAAAAATGATTATTGAAGGATTAGCCATTGGCAACTGCCCCGATGCCAAGTCGTTGCCTCTGTTCGTTTGGCTCAAATTGGAATACCCATATTAATATTATTTTTGTTTCCTCTGCTAGGTGCTACCGTGGAAGTCCTGCGGAAGTTACTGTTCTTGATCTGCGACCTCCAGTAGTAGTAGTTGTGACCTACACCTTATCATCAGTCACCCATGATCACCAAATTCACAGAATTATAATTAAATGAATAGAGCAGAGGCGTAACAACGACTTGGCATCGGGGCAGTTGACAAGGGCGCCGAGGGCTAATCTTTCAATAATCAATTTATTTTGTATAATGTAGTATTTTCCCTATTTCTCAGAGGCGCCAAAAATGAATTAGCCAAGGGCGCGGAAAACCCAGTTACGCTTGTGGATAAGAGTAGTACCTAGGAAGTAGAGTCAAAATAGATGGCGATCAAGGTAGGGATATCAAAATCAAAAATCACTAAAAAATCAACCTACGAAATCAAAGATAGGCATAGATCTTTATGCCACACATCGATGTAAATCACCAATGGCACTAAAACTTCAGTTCAGGATGGGATCTAATATGCTACTCCTGCAGAAATAAAGTCGAAGTTCGGCAACCAGTAAAATTTATTTTGTTGTTTGTTTGTTGTTGGTGTTATTTTTTTAATTTTTTTTTCTTTGTCTCTAAGATTAAGACAAATCTGTAATTTAAAAATAGAAATGTGTTAATTTTTTATGGTCAAAGTCCCATCAAACTTTTCAAAACAGCTGGGTGGATGGAATCTTTTTTTTAATTTTTTTATTTCAAAATAGTCCCTAAAATAAATGATTCGTTGTTTTAATCAGACAGTTGTTTTTTTTTAAACACACATTACAGTTATAGCTTCAAGTAACGTTTATTTCTTTGGCCAATATATTTAGTGTCAAGTTTTGTATTAGTCATGGTTGAGTTTTTCTAATGATACCTTTATTAGCACTATCAATGTATCTGGGGTTGTTTTTTGTTGTTTTTTTAAATACTTTAACTTTAACGCGATATTAGTGAATACGTGAATTAAAATCACGGGGAAATGTCAAATCAAAATCATAGAATTATGGGATTTAAAAAAAGGTATTCGCAGAATTGCCAAAGAAATAATGTTTATAAATTAATATAAAATTGTGTAGCTACATGTAAGAACTAATGTCAAAGGATTTTATCATTTAAATTTTCACTGTAAATAAAGCCACACAAGCTAAAACACTTAATTTTTAATAATTAAAATGTTGTGAGTGTTTTACCTTTGAACAAAAACAATATCTTTAAAAGATAAACAATTAAAATATTGAAAATATCCATAGATTCTATAGGTTGTGCGATGTAGAATAATTACGCCGTTTGAAACTTCTGCCGGGGCTGAATATATCAGTTGGTCGGTGAGCTGATCAGCCCGAGTCTGGTACGAAATGTTATTGTACAGAAGTTGCCTCAGACCATTTTTACTAGTCTCTTGTGCTCTGCAGAAGTTCTGTTTGCCTGACGTTGCATTGAGCCCATCTGGAGGGAGAATGCCACACGTCTCGATCTCTTGAGGACAGTTCCAACGACTCTGGGTCAGTTTGAAATAATTTTAAAAGAGATGTTCAGTTTTTTTCCCCTCCATTTTGTCCTTTATTAGGCTGTCATTCCTGTTTTGGTTAATCATAAAGTAAAATGTTTGGCACATTGACCATCAGAACCAAATAAATTCAAAATATTACATTCATGGAAAAGAACTGACCCAAACTAAAGATGCAAAATACTTAGGAGTCTTAATAAATGAGAAACTATCATGGAATCCCCATGTCAATGAAGTTATTAAAAAATCAAACAAAACCTTAGGCTTTATAAAAAGGAACTTTAACAAATGTAATAGAGATATAAAACTAAAATGCTACCTCACTTTGGTGAGACCTGTACTAGAATATGCATCTTCTGTATGGGACCCATCCACCAAAGAAAACATTGATAAACTAGAACAAATTCAAAAAAGAGCTGCCAGATTCATTACTGGAGAATATTCGAAACTGACAAGAATAACACCATTAGTTAAATCATTAAACCTTGAAACACTAGAGGATAGAAGAACCAAGAGCAAAGTAGTAATCATACATAAAGCAATTAATTCTAATTTAGAAATACAACACAAAGATAACTTAATACAACCCTCAGATAGACATAAGGATAAAAACACCTTTCTTATTCCGTATGCAAGAACAAACACATACAAGTTTTCCTTCTTCCCGTCCGGAATTCGGGCGTGGAATGGGTTGCCTGAAGAATCCAGGAAAACCAACACTTTATCAACATTTAAATCTCTAATAAAAATGCATGACTAAACACAAACCATAGATAAGCGTAGGACGCAATAATCTTCTGTATAGAAGGAGCGTCTGTAAACAGATAAGATAAGAACGTCACTTGGCGAATTCGAGCTGTCACTGGTAGAATATTGTGATTCGAGCTGTCACTGGTAGAATATTGTGATTCGAGCTGTCACTGGTAGAATATTGTGATTCGAGCTGTCACTGGTAGAATATTGTGATTCGAGCTGTCACTGGTAGAATATTGTGATTCGAGCTGTCACTGGTAGAATATTGTGATTCGAGCTGTCACTGGTAGAATATTGTGATTCGAGCTGTCACTGGTAGAATATTGTGATTCGAGCTGTCACTGGTAGAATATTGTAATTCGAGCTGTCACTGGTAGAATATTGTGCTTAAAGACGTGTATTTGGTGTGTAACTCTTTGTCTGGAATCTTGCCTTATATGACTTAATGTTCTTACGGAGGCTTGTCGTGAGAAAGTGGTATAAGTTGATATCTTGTCAACTACACGCTGTCATAGTTTCGCTTGCTTGAAGTTGCGCTGGAAGCATATCTACCTTGTGCATCTTAATTTTGGTTTTTGTAATGCTCCATGTCTTTGTCCGTCCATTCTTAAACAAATTTCTTAAAGTTTCAACGCCTCTTGCAATACGAATGTTCCCTTCGTCCAAATTAATTATGTTTTTGGTCAGTGGCCGGTGAATGACAGAAAATATCTTGGACACTTTATGCCTTTCACAAACGTCGATGTTGGGCTTCATGCAAGGTTTTCGAGGGCTAGCAGAATGCGTTCATCTGTCATCTTTTTTGCAAGACAGAAATTTTCAAGCTTCCGAGAATGTTGTAATACTCAGATTCAGCTTTGCCGCATTCGTCAAAGTTCCAGATAATGTCTGTAAGATTTAGCGCTTATTCTTATTAAATACTTAACACGAACTTCATTAGCTGATTTCATTCCAATATGTTTTTCTCAGCATTGCGAAAAATGTGATTTCGAACAGTTTTGTTTACTACATTAGAAACTTCACTTTCTTTCCAGACTCCAGCCTACATACCACTCTTTAATTTCATTATTTCATGTTATTATGACAAATAATATAACTAACATTATTTTTAATGTTTTTATAATTATTATAAAATAATGACTAGTAGTATGGTTGTGTGTGTGATTCCTTATTTATGATTATCTTTTAGAGATCTTCTCTGCTGACATCGTCGAAAGTCATGGTCATGTTATCATATGTGGACTAACAATCTATTCCTGATTTACTTTCTGCAGCAAAACATTTCTAGTTAAAAAACCCATATTCCCAAATATATAACCTTCAAATTCCTTAAAAAAATTTTTTGCTTAACCATTGAAAAAAAAACTTATGTTTTTTGTTTTTTTTTATTTGGAGAAAAATGTGCTCTTAATAGTTAAAATTCTATTTCTAAATCCTTTATATTAACTCGTGGTGTCTGCTTGCTTGTTGCCAAAACTTTTGATCGATTTTTAACCCACTTCCCCGTAAGCTAGCGAGCTGACATTTTTCAAGGCAGTTTCGTGCCGATGATAAAAACTATGTATCAAAATTTCAGATCGATCGCATGTACCGTAATTAAATTATTGATTTTTTAGATTATTTTATTTATTCCTATGTATCATGTTATTTTTTGAGATAGAGCGTCGCGGTGCGTATTATATTGAACAACCTTTCTGTCGCGCAATAAGGTGCGTATTTTATTGACAACACTTTTCATAAACATATTCCTGTTCGGTGCGCATTATATTAAACCTGTTTTACGACACAACTACAATTTTGTATTTTTTGGATGGTCTTGTGCTGCGTTTTATAATGAACATTCTTTTAGTTACGTCTCGTACATAAAGGATTTATAGTGGAAAAACTTGGTTTTTAACGGGTTTTATTTTAATGGTTAGAACGCACAAAAAATTGGTATTAATCTTTCAAACCGAAACGTTTTCTAAAAGGTCAGGAAATAAAATGTTTAGGTCTATTAGATGATTTTTCTATTCTTAGATATTACATTAAAATTCAAACATAAAAAATGCATAATCTTACCAAGTGTTGTGTAGTAAAGGAACTAATTTTAACCTGTTTAACTTGGTATTTTATTAAAATAATAGATACTAGCGTACACCCGCCAAAAATGACGGAAGTTTTCAGCTGAAATCTATTTATTTTATTAAAAAATGCACTTTTTAGGGCGCCTATGGCACCGACCTTTTTCAAAAGCCCAACTAACTTGTCCTTGTTTGATAAATACGAAATATTAAACTTTCTGAAATGTACACAAAGTATTTTATAAAATAGGGGTTGCGTTGCAGGGCGCCTAAGGCGCCCCGTTTTTTATTTTTATTTTATAATTAACCATCATCAAATCCTCTTTTTAAATCCTTTATATTAACTCGTGGTGTCTGCGGCCGCCCGACCGACCGACCGACCGCCCGCCCTTGTCACCAAAACTTTTGAGCGATTTTTAACCCACTTGCTCGTAAGCCAGTGAGCTGAAATTTTGCAGGCAGTTTTGTACCGATAATTAAAACAATGTATCAAAATTTCAGATCGATCGCATGTACCGTAATTAAATTATTGATTTTTTAGATTATTTTATTTATTCCTATGTATCATGCTATTTTTTTAGATAGAGCGTCGCGGTGCGTATTATATTGAACAACCTTTCTGTCGCGCAATAAGGTGCGTATTTTATTGACAACTCTTTTTATAAACATATTTCTGATCGGTGCGCATTATATTAAACATGTTTTACGACACAACTGCAATTTTGTATTTTTGGATGGTCTTGCGCTGCGTGTTATAATGAACATTCTTTTAGTTACTTCTCGTACATAGAGGATTTATAGTCAAAAACTTGGTTTTTTACGGGTTTTTCTTATTACATTGATCCCTTGTCCAAAATTAAAATATGAACGAAAACAATGACGCAATATTATTTTTTTTACAGCGCATTTTTAATTTGCACACCTTTTGATGCATTGGTGCAGGAATTTGGTTTTCCCCGCTTTCTAAAATTAGTAGCGTCAGGACATACTGACTGACTTGCGTGACAATTGCAAATTATATAGTTTTAGTTTTATATTTTAACAGGAATTATGAAAGATGTATTGTATCTAATTTATACAACATTTTACGTATAATGTTGCATCGTATAAAACTTTCGTGTAAAATAACTTAGACAACACAATCTGTACTAATTATTAAGTAACACAATCCTACATGTATAGCTTTGTCTATTTTAAGAAAAATATACTGATGCCTCTAACATTCAATTGGAAATTTAAATCACGTGACAAAGATGTCTTTCCTCGTAAAGTTTTCAAATTAATTTTTTCACATTGTTGATTTTAGACTAGGGTTATCATAATTGTCAGATGGAAAAAGAGGACACTAAATTTTCATCAAATATGGTCAAAATTAAGTGTTATACAAATAAAAATAAAGTTTAAATACATAAAATATTGTTATTATTTAAGTGTTCAGTGCTCTACACCAGTGCTTCTCAAAGTGGTGGTCCGCGGACCGGTGCCGGTCCGTGGGCCATCCACTGCCGGTCCGCAGATGTTCTAAAAAAAGGACAGAAAAAATTGTCAGTGCAGGGAAAATAGTGCACCAGTCTCTGGTGCAATGGCAAAAATTCCTGCCGGTCCACCATACTAAAAAGTTTGAAAAGTGTTGCTCTACACTAAAGCTGACTGAAAAGAAACAGTAAGTTAGTAACTACATTACTGAAGTTTACCAAACAGTGGTGAATGTATATCATTCTGAGTTATTATCAAAATCGTCCGCATTTAAGTAAATTGACGTTGGCATCATAGATTAAGCCTGGGGCTGAGCCCAAGCGTATTTCTCCGAAGAACTGATGGCCTTCAACAAGCTACGCTGGGTGCTGAGATATGCGTGAAATTCTTTGCATGACATATGCTTCAAGTTATGCTTCAAAAACAGAATTCCTGTGACAGATTCAACGAGCAACTTATTTCTTTCCTTTGTCCATTGACTTTGCATCAGAGAAAACGCTCGTTCAGTGTTAGCATTGAGTGGTGGAATGGCAAAAAAAATCAGCTATAATAAGAAGTTCTGAAAAACATTCCTCACTTTTGCCACTGTTGAAATACTTCCCTCACTTCTCGTGCGCCAGTTGCGCTACAGAGTCGTCTTCTTCAGAGTTTGCCTCAAAAAAATTCTTCAAGTTGCACAATTGATCGAAACACTTGCTAACGTCAACTTGTTCTTTCCTTTCTCTGAGGTATGAAACAGATGATGAAACCTCGTCCCAGGTTGGACTTTCAGTTAAATCCTTCCATGCAAATCCGTTGAACTCCTCCAGTGGCACAGTCCACAGATCCAACTATTATAAACATTTGGTGCACAATAAGGTTACTTGGGAACAGACAGCACCACATCGGTCATCTAGTCCATCACATCGGTCATCTAGTCCATCACACATCTAGTACATCACATTGGTCATCTAGTCCATCACATTGGCCATCTAGTCCATCACATAAGGTCATCTGGTCCATCACATCGGCCATCTAGTCCATCACATCGGTCATCTAGTCCAGGGGTTCCTAACCAGTGGTGCATGCACCCCCAAGGGGTGCATGAGCAGGTTCCAGGGGGTGCATGAACCATTCAGAGAAAAAAAAAGGAAAAAAAGGAAGAAAAAAAAGAAGTAGGAAAAAAAAAGAAAGAAAGAAAAACTGATAATCTGAAAATATAAACCATAAACAAGTCATGCCGCGTTAAAGGTCGTCCATATACATCGTTCTGCGTATATCGAAAAATGACGGAAAAACTTTTTCGCAAAATGAACGGTTCGCTCTACGTGCGCCTCGTAATTTCGTATTTTACGTCACAGTTTTCTAAAAAATAATTTAATTCTGTCATCAAATACGTCAGATTTATATCTTCCGGTGACACTCCAACTGTTTTGAGCGGATGTAAACGGTGGGATTTTTTTCCTTCACTTTTATTGCTCGGTACGCTGCAAAGGTATTAAAAACGTTAATTGTAAGCCATTATTCGTCATTGAAACCAAAAATCTTGAGTTGAGCATCCAAATCCGGTCATTAAAAACATCAACTTCGTCAGTTAAAAAATTTGCCTGTGACTAGTACGACTTTCCGATTGTCATCACCCCCTCAAAATCGTTGATAAATAATAATAAGAAAACAGAGAGATAGAGATGGAACACAAAAGCCTCAGTGCTTCCTCTGTGGAAAAATAATGCGCAACGACAACATGAAGCCTGTTAGGCTCCGAGAGCACTTGGAGAAAGTCCATCCATCCAATTCCAAGGACAGTGTTGAGGTCTTCAAGTAGAAGAGAGCTCGCTTCTTGACCTCAGGTACCTTGCCCAAGCTTGGATTTTCTTCGTCACAGAAACCTGCACTGGAGGCATCATTCAAGGTTGCATATCTTATTGCAAAGAACAAGAAGCCCAACACCATTGGAGAAACTTTGGTGAAGCCTTGTGCTCTGGAGATGGTGGAACTGATGTGTGGTCACCAGCAGAGGAAGCAGGTTGATAAAGTTCCTTTGTCCAATGACACTATTCATTCCAGAATTAGTGACATGGCTGCAGACATTCTGGATCAAGTCTTGTGCGAGATGAGAAGTAGTTCTTTTCCATTTAGCATGCAGCTGGATGAATCCACTGATGTAGCACAATGCAGTCAGATTCTTGTATTTCTGAGATATGTTCTCAGTGGAATGCTGAAGGAGAAATTTCTCTTTTTTAAGCAACTCCTACCTACTACCAAAGCTGCTGATGTGCTGCAGCTAGTCAGGGCATTCTCCACTGAAAACCAATTTGACTGGACTACAAGAATTTCTTCAATTTGCACAGGTGGTGCTCCCTCCATGCTCGGTAATAAGTCAGGATTTTCAGCACTGGTAAAGAAGTTCCAGATATTGTCACTACACACTGTATCCTTCATCGTCAGGCCCTGGCATGCAAAACTCTACCTCCAACCTTGAAGTCACTTCTTTCTACTGCAGCCCAAGTTGTAAATTTTATCCGCTCACATGCCTTGAACCACTGTCTCTTCAAGTTGTTCTGTCAGGAGGTGGGCTCTGAGCATGAAGTTCTGCTCTACCACGCTGAGGTGCACTGGTTGTCCAGGGGATGGATAATTTCTTGGTTAGTAGAACTGAGAGTGGAGCTTGTCATTTTCTTGCGAGAAAAAGAGAGTGACCTTGCTGACAAGTTTGACTGTCCAAATTTCATTCATTACTTGGCATAACTGGCTGACAACTTCACCATCTTGAATGAGTTGAACACATCTCTCCAAGGACCTGCTGTGACTGTAATGGATGCTACTGAGAGATTGCAAGCCTTCCTTAACAAAGTGCCACTCTTCCAACGACGACTAGAAAAGTCCAACTTGGCCAACTTTCCACTCTTGGATGAAGTTGTAATATCTGGTGCGGAAGGAAGCACTGGGGTATCACTGCCTGACAACATCAAAGGGGAATTTTCAGAGCACCTTTCAAAATTGCAAAGGTCCTTTGATGGGTATTTCTGTCAAGGAAATACCTTTGGATTCGCAATCCTTTTCTCTGTGACTTGGACAACATTAATGACAGTGACTTTGCTAAAGAAGACCTGCTTGATTTGAGAACTAGAGAAGTACTGAGGAGTGCCTTCAGTTGCAATACCTTGATTAAATTTTGGTGTGCCCAGCTAGATTCCTACACACATCTAACCAAGAGGGCAGTACTAACTCTCCTTCCATTTGCCACAACCTATCTCTGTGAAGCAGGATTCTCCACACCTTTGACTATTAAAACCAAGGAAAGGAATAAATTGAATGCAGAGGATGACATGAGAGTTGCTTTGACCAAAACAGTCCCCAGATTTAAATCGCTGATTGATCATAAGAAGCAGCAGATCTCTCACTAAATTCCCTGTTGCTGTATGGTCAAAACTGTTGTGTTCCTAAAATAAACATAGTTTATTATGCATTTTCTGCAAGTTTCACGAGGGGGTGCATGAACTTTTTTGGGCATCTGAAGGGGTGCATGGACCCCAAAAGGTTAGGAACCACTGATCTAGTCCATCTCCACGCTAATTTGTTAACAACTCCTTCACCTTAAGTGGCATGAAACCAGCTTGTGCACGGCACCTGAGAACAGACTAGACAGATTTAAGGCAATGCATAACCTACAGCAGCGAATTCTTTTCACGTTCAATTTTTTCAATGTGGGACTAGAACACACTCATCAGAGAATGCTTATGCCAAAGGTAAACATCACTCAGGTCATTTTGAAAGAAATTTAGGATCACAGCAGGTGGTTTATCTTGAGACAGAGAAAAACCCGGACAAAAGCTATTTTTCTAAAAAGCCACCCGGACAGGGGCATAAAAAGATGACGTGTCCGGGGAAACCCGGGCGTATAGTAACCCTATTTTAGACCAAACCTTCCAAGCATACAAATTCTACTAAATAAATAGGAAAAAATTCTCATAAAAGAAACTTTATGAATAAAAATCACTAAATGCGCAAAAGGTCACTTTATGCACGGCACTGCATATTGTGATAATAATTGTAATGTTATTTTTAAGCAACAGAAGTAAATTAAATGTATCTTATGTTTTTATTTGCAATCTCCTTATAAATGCTTCTTTAATAGACATTTTAAAAAGTACCCCTTTTGTAGGAAAGAAATTAAAATAGAAAAATTATAATTTTATAATTTTCTTTACCATACCCTTTGAGCCAATTAGTGTGATTTAAAAAAAACATAACCCTATTACATTGTACGATTTTTTAAAACCACAGCTTTTTGATAAAGGAATTATAAGCTAAATTCAAGGTTCTATTCGTAGGTCAGGAGCTATGACATGCTCACTATGGTAATGATCCAAAGTTAAAGCTTTTCTTTATTGAACGACCCATAAAATAACATATATAAAAAATACCAACACTGAGCTTTATATATTTTACTACAAATATGTGTGTTATTTTAAATGTAAAGGCATCTACATTTGAAATAAACAGACTTTTTCATTCTTTGCTCGTTCTGATATTTTAAAATTTAAAATTTTTATTGTTTGCCTTCTCACAATTTGAGAACTAAGAACAAATCAACAAATCATTTTGAGACTTGTAAAAAAAAAGAGTTTTATTTCACAAATATAAAAACAGATTGTATGCCGCTTACAAAGCTTTAATTTGGTTACAGTAATAACACAACATCAATAGCACCAGGCTGACTCTATTTGGTTTAAAGCAATATGAAAGGAGTTCATGCCAGTGGTTCTCAAACGACATACATTTTCATTAATTTTAACCTTCTATCGCGTTGGTTGATAGCTTTAAACAAGCAATATATTCCGCTGTGTCTACAGAGACCAGTTAAATTGAAGTTTAAAATGTATCTAAAATTATTTACATTGTTTTTGGGGTGATGATTTATAACTTATTGAACTAACAAATATGACTGGATAATATTTAGTTAAGCTATTTCATAAAACACAGTGTTGTATAGTCGTATAACAAAAGAGTCGATATATGAAAGACATGTGCATAAAAGTTAGATATAGTGACCATTTTAAAAGCTTCAAAGAATCAATCAGCTTGTAGCGAAAAGTCGAAAAACTCACATCCTTTGAACATCGCACTTGTAGTTTTTTGCGGAGGAATCATAAAAATAAACTTGATTTCTTCTGCAACTGGTTTTTTATATGTAAAGCTTTAACCACAAAGTATTTGGATACAGCATAGTGGTATCTAGCAAAAGATAACACAAATGATAATAATAATAATAACTGATGGCAAAGAAAGCAACAGCGTGCAACGTACGACAAGTTCTCGATTTACTTTCCTGAATAGTTTCCACAAAATTAAAGGTGAGCTTGGCTGTCGTCAGTAGGGTTTCTTGAATATAGCCGTTTCGTTTTCTTTACCACATATTTTGAACTTAAATTGTTTTAAACGTTTATTATAAATGGAAACTGACAAAATCTTTGTACCAATAACTTTTTTTAAAGAGAAATTATATCTCAGAAACAAACAATATTTCATCGCACATAAAAAGCTCACACTTAAAGTCTCACTTTATAGAGTGTACTGCAGAAGTGACGAATACTTGGTTTCTTCCTCTTCGCTAAAATTTGCATTGAGCACAGCGTGCAGTCCTTTACCTTTGTACTTTTCTATCCCGCAGACGCGACCGGTCCAGATACCATTGTCACCTGGTTCCAGATGCGTCCATTCGTCACCTATAGTAACGGCTACGGCGTGGGCTTGGGGGACAACCACGCGAAACATAACGTCACCTTTCACGTGATCCCCAGCCAATGAGAATGGTTCAAGAAGCACGCATCCGTCTCTCCATTGGGCGAACTGTTTTGGAAATAAGCGCGATTTCCGGGGAGTTCCGGTGCAGTGAATGAGATAGTTGAATACCCCGGGAAGCTGTTTGTTGTTGTCGGAAGACGAAAGAGCGTAAACCTGGAGCCTATGGTAGCCGGTCTTGTCCAGGCTGATCAGAAGGTTGATGTCCTCCCCACGGGTTTGAATGAAAACCCGCTCCTGGGATTCTGCACCGGTCACCTCACTGACCACCTTGCTGGTGACCTTGACCGGCTGGCTGGCTTTCAGCTTGATGACGAATTCATTTTCACTTGTTTCGAACTCGGGGTCAGGGTGGGTCTTCGTTGACAATCCGATTTCTTTGAAGAGGGGCTGGGCTCCTAGGTAGCCATTTTGTAACGTAGGACGCTCAGTCATTGCTAAAGATTAATCTGACCAGAATTCTAATACACTTATTTTTCTTAAATACACAAATACATCAGTAAGTGCGTTGCTTATGAACTTTTTACCTCCAACAGGTTTCACAAAGATATATTCAGAAATGAATTTATATAATTATTTTTTTGGCTCACTGCACGTAACTAAAATGCACAATTATTTAACGTCGAATAGAATTCTGTTCTTAAGTGCGGTATCCAGCCAAGCAATCCTAATTTACTCATCCACTGAACACTGCTAGCGTTTCCTGTCTGTAAACCAAGGTGAGAGCAGTTAAGAAATATCCTGATTTCAACTCCAGCTGTGATGGAACAGACATCTGGCCGCGGACCAATGTTTGTACTCGAAGGTAACAACGGGACTAAGAAGCGTGTTTCCCAACAGTCGCTGTACAGATATTTGACACTAGGAAGAGAGAAAAAACTGAAGTCAATAACAAACGAGTCAAAACAGCCGGCAAGCAGTCCCTCAAGGATTACGTCACTTAGCAGCGGGTCCGTAAGTACCAAACGTCGGCTGAGATATGTTGAGAGACTGACTGGTAGGCGAGCTGAAAGAAGGTAGAAATAACAAGGGTTGGTTAATAACATCCACCTGGGGGGAAGTTCCTCCATTTTATTTGTGTAGGTTGAGATGTGTAAGCTCATAGCGGGTAACGGGAATCATCATGATCATATTAAGGAAATATCTCTTGGGGTTGTTATCAAAGGGGAGAGAATCTGTGTTAATGGTTCACGTAGATAGCGCGCATTCTCAGATTAGAAATGAATTGTGGGATTATTATACACGCTAATATTTTTAAAAAAAAATTATTATAATGTTTGTACTTAGTTAAATACACAGTGCCCATATGTTAAAGGGGGGAAGGGCGTATATTTATAGCACTTAGCCCAGACACAGGTTTTATCAGCTATAATTTTGATTCTATCATTCGGCTAAAACTAAGAAACACACAGACCTACATGGTAAACCCGTGGAATTTGTTCTGTCATAGAATGTTATAAGTGCATATTTATCATTAGGACAGTCAGTTCATGCATTTTGTTCTTAGTCTGATTATTTCTACAGTAATGGAAGATGTGTGTGTGTGTGTGGGTGGGGGGGGCACTGCACCAAGTAACACAATTATTGATGTTAAGGAAGGCATTGGCGCAGTGGGGTGGGTATGGTAATGGTTAGCCCTACTGGGGATAAGGCAATAAATTCGCTATCATCAATTATGAAAAAAGTTGTGCAGATAATTAAAAAAATTCCAACCTCTACAAAATAAGGGGGCGGTGGAAGCCGGTCATCTCCGAAAACCCCATGGCATCTTAATCTACTGGGTTGACATCTGACATCTCCCCATGGCATCTTAATCTACTGGGTTGACATCTGACCTCTCCCCATGGCATCTTAATCTACTGGGTTGACATCTGACCTCTCCCCATGGCATCTTAATCTACTGGGTTGACATCTGACCTCTCCCCACCCCTCCCCACAAAAATAATATTAAACTCCGAATTAGATTTAGACCATAAGAAACTACGTAGCAAAATGTTGGTACTGAATTATATATATATTTTTTTTTGGTGTTTATTTGATATACATTCGGTAGTGGTTTTTTATTTAATAATTTTATTGAGTGCCAGCAACTAGAAAATTAACCAGGACTTCATAAACATTAAATGAACCAGTTTTATGTATTTTTTCACTGTTAATTTGTTTCACACTTTCAAGAATGTCATCATTAATTATCAAAGAACTTCTTAAAATAAAAGTAATCTCTTCTTACAATTCAAGGGTTTATGCATATTTAAATATATATTTAATGCATAATTTTAAAATATCACATTAAATGCTAAAACTAAAGGCTCTTAAATAGTCAAATAATTAACAATTAAAATCAATTAAGTCACAACACAAAGGTGATGAAAAAATATCCAGAAATTTTACAATAACTCAGAACTGGTAAAATTAAATTCAGGCACTGCAAAAGTGTATATAGTTAAAGTTCAGTTGCGTACAAATATGACTAATAAGTAATAAAAACTCGAATGAGTATTTAAACGCAATTTCCAACAAAGAATTTCCGATTTTTTAAACTAAAGGGAAATCATTCTAGATTACATTAAAAGTCATTTAAAATCAATAATTCTGAAACTAGAAAAACAATCATTGCTATTTACAAATTGCTGCTACGATTATGAGAGTCGAACGAAAACAGATTTTTCAAAAATTCCTTCTGCATCATTGTTCTAAATATTATTAGCTATTGTTTGGCGTTTGTTTCAACCCTATATGATTGGCGAGAAATTGACAAAATACTGATATTTTTTCTTTTTTTTTAAATTTATTTTCCAGGAAATCCAGTATTCGGTAATTTTTTTTTGGCCAGTGCACATCCCTGGGACCTCCTTAACATATTTGCAAAAGACCCGAACCCTCTATCTGGTATGGTTCAGGAGTAGCTGCATGATCAAGATCGAACAGAAAGCACAGACATTTCAAATATATAAACGCATTTTTTCCAATAAGGAAATTGCGTTAATAAAGCCTCAAAGAGTAAGAACATAACAAATGTAATACACTAGATACTAGAACAAAGCCCGCAAAAGTATGAACATGACTTTAAAGTTTAACACTGGCACAACGTTGATAGGTACAAGAACATGGCTAAAGTAATACACTGGCACAACGCTGATAGGTACAAGAACATGGCTAAAGTAATACACTGGCACAACGCTGATAGGTACAAGAACATGGCTAAAGTAATACACTGGCACAACGCTGATAGGTACAAGAACATGGCTAAAGTAATACACTGGCACAACGCTGATAGGTACAAGAACATGGCTAAAGTAATACACTGGCACAACGCTGATAGGTACAAGAACATGGCTAAAGTAATACACTGGCACAACGCTGATAAGTGCAAGAACATGGCTAAAGTAATACACTGGCACAAAAGCGTACTAAAGTAGGAACATCACTTTAAAGTAATACACTGGAACAAAGTCCACAAGAGTATACCAACATGACTTTAAGTAAAACTAATACCCAGGCACAAAGCCCACAAGAGTACCGTATAAATAATTCACACAGACACATATCACATGGTTTGATCAACAAGAATACCTCAGTCGAGTACGCCTCAATAGCACAGGACAAGAGCGACTAATGATTCCATTTACGAGCCATCTTCTTCATCCTTCTGTCTACGTCACATCACACAGACAACACCATTCATAACTTGAACTCGGCTGCTTCAAACTATCTGAGATTCCCATAATCAGCCCCTGTGACGTATTTCCGTCTCTCTCCTCACCCCTCTAGAAGTTTAAAATACATTCTATTTTTAAAGCCAGCCATGCCACATTAGATTTCTCTCGACGGTTTATTATTTTTTTTTAATGTACGGTAGAAAAAGGGAGACTCGACATCAAACCCTACAGAGTGTACGGCACAGACCGGGTGCCTATGAGTACACATCTCCCACGAGAAATTCCTACCGTGAGTTTTGAAAGAATGCCTCGTAAGATTAACTACATTTTTTTCCCCTTCGTTTCCTTTCTTCTTGCAGAGTGTGCTACTTTCAGGGTCTACTTCACAGAAGCTGGAGTCGATGAAGAGTAGATACAGAGGAGATACAGAGTCGGCGCTACTTGTGGAAACTGGAAATCATTTAAAGAGCAGACTTCTCTGCAACCACTGACGTCATGAGATGAATTTAGAAACATCGTACGTCAAGTTTTATACGAGCTTTGGGGAATGTCATCATTGTCAGCTTTTAACTTTCATTTCCGCAAACTTCTATTGTACTAAACTTTGATCTCAGGTTACCTAATTTGTTAACATCACCAGAAAACTACACGTATAATCGAAATAGAAATCACGGGGGAAAATCTTCAGTTCAATTTTGTAAGAGTGATAGAATTTGACAGAGTTGATTTGTTTCATTAAATACGTCAGACTGATTTCTAGATTTTCCTCGCCTAGTTCCCTTGAGTTAATTAATAATCGTCAAGATAACCCAAATATTGTGACTTTTCATGGAAGAATAAATCATGACTATTAATAAAAACTGGGACGATTTAATCAAATTATTTACTAATAAAATGTGCTTTGTGTCCACTATAAAAAATTCAATTGGGTTTTTGAAAATATATTTTTAAAAGACTTAAATTACAAAAAAGAAGTTTTTACACTGTTATCAGCAATTTTAAAACAACGAATGTTCATAAAAATTTATGTTTAAGAAACTCTCCAACAAAAGATAACAGCTCTATGTTGAGATCCCAGCTGACCTCAAATCCAAGCCACTAAGACGGGGGACCATACAAGGGCCCACGGGACCCGGGACGTCATTTCATCCAGCCCACCGACAGTACTTGAATTTTCTTTAAAAGACGAATGAAATACGAGACGCTGCGATAAACTAAATTTTAAATATTATGTTTAAAATATAGGAGGAGATAAAGTTACAAAATCTGCATAAGATGGCAGAACCAGGAAAACCATTTCCTTATGACAACTTCATCAACATGTTTATGATGGCAGCAGCAATAATTATCCCCTAAGAAAGGCGATTTGTTTGGAGTTATCAGCCTTTCGGTAATTTCATTTTTTTTTCTTCAGATGTATGGAGAACACAAGGAAGTGAAGAAAAGGTGTGGTATTATACCTTCAGTGGAATCATCCCCGAGGTATAAAGTTTGATGGAGGAAAAACATGTCGAGAGTGAGGAGGGTCTTGTGGTGGGTCAGGATCAATTGAAATATTTACGTATTCCTGTCTTCATTTATATACACTGCATTATACATCAGCAAGCATTCTGTCGGAAATGATCCTAGATGAGGAAGAAAATCAGAAGACCCGAGCTTAATGTTCTTTATGGGTCTCCCTGGAATACCCCCCCCCCAGCTATCTCCCCCCCCCAAGGGGACGTAACAGCTGGGACTCCCCCCCCCCTGGAACGGTCGCTTCTGAAGCGGCCATCTGGGCATGCAGGACAGAAAGTCGAAGATGCCTCCCACTAAGTTTGACCTCACAAAGAGGGGTTTTCTGCCGGAAATAAAAATTTCTTGTGTACTGAAACCCCTTATTTTAGCTGTGATCTTATTCGGTGACATGCATTTATTTACTGTGAGCTCCAGGTTTTACTCCAATAAATTAATTCTGAATTCCATTACTTGACTTATCATTCCGCAGTGAAGTGGCTGAGCTGCGGACACGTCAAGTTTCGTTTTTTACAAGTTCCGTAAAGAAATTCGTCTTTTTATTAACTTTTTATCACTGAAAACGAAAGAGCTTATCCATAGATGTCAGATCCAATATACCTGGCTGTCAAAGTTGTCATTTTTTAAAATCAACGTTTAGTCTAGAATTAACCTGATGACATTGGCTTTTAAGGGAAAGAAAAAAACTCGTATGTTGTCTCTACAGAAACATCAAAGTACCTCAGAGAAAGCTGTCACTGTTTGATGAACAACAAGATGGAATTTTTCCGTTCTCATTTTAACTAATCTCCGTTGATGTGAACCTAAATTTCCGTTACAAAATTATCCGTGACTTGGAACGGCATTTTTTAATCATCTTGACAGAATAGAAAGCGACATATTTATGTTCAACAATCCGTTTAGTTGTAGCATCAAAGGTTTGCTCGTTGAGCTACAGATGGAGCTCAGTAATTGCGTGGAAATTAATTGTTGAAACAAAAGCACTGAGGAGGTATACATGCTGCATTTAATGTTGTTTAATTGATGTTTATTTTCCAAAACTGAAGATATTTAGCCGTTGTTATGGCATCAGTGTTTGAAAATACTTCTACCTGTGAACAA
The DNA here is from genome assembly GCA_944989445.1 of Ampullaceana balthica. NCBI lineage: Eukaryota > Metazoa > Mollusca > Gastropoda > Lymnaeidae > Ampullaceana > Ampullaceana balthica. The sequence goes on along the minus strand of CALYLW010000134.1, from coordinate 740,549 downwards.
ACGTTTCAACAATAGATTGACTGGGAGACATTTGAAATTAATTCTTTTGGTTTGATGCAACTATTCCAAAACCAAACATTGATGCAACTATTCCAAGACCAAATATTGATGCAACTGTATTCCAAGACCACACATTGATGCAACTATTCCAAGACCAAACATTGATATCTTGAAATTCAAAAGTCAGTTCCACAAATATGTATATTCTAAGTCTGTTGTAACTATATTTCTATATCATCACACTATTTAATAAACTTTTAATAAAGAAATATCATGTATGTCTCTGTTAGTTAGCTGCACGCCTCTGAACCCTGACTAGCATCCGGGCTCGCTTTCTGTTATCTCATGGTCAGTATTGGTCAGACGTGAATAAAGTTCGGTGACCCCTGCTCTTGGGCTATAGGCCGAACTACAATTGGTTTCAAATATTGCGCAAAGTGCAGTTGGAGAAAAACATACCGTTATTTATTTTTTAAAATAATGTATTGTCCATTTAGTCGATTTCGTTTGACGAATTCAAACGTTTTAGCCAACTCTCAAGACCGTCCGAACATTGAATTATAATGTGAACCTAATTCAAGTACATGTATTGGGAATCATTGTTGGGTATCTGTAAAAGTTAATACACACATGGTAAATTATAACAAAAATATGAATATAATGTTGTATTTAAAATTTAAATTATTATCTTAGAACTCATGAGTAACATACGTAAGTGAATGAATGACGTCATTTATTAATGAAAACAATTACTCTCATGTATCTTATCTTATTCATTACAGACTCTCTTTCTATAAAGAAGATTATTGCGTCCTAAGTTTATCCATGGTTCATGGCTAGTCTTGCATTTTCATTAGAGTTTTGAATGTTGATAGTGTGTTGTTTTTACTGGCTTGTTCAGGCAACCCATTCCACGGCAGACTGGAAGAAAGCAGAATTTGCCTGTGTTTGTTCTGGCGAATGAAACAAGAAAAATGTTTTTATCCTTTCGTCTGAGTGTTGTTTTGATTGTTGCAGCGTTATATTTCAATTTGATAATTGAATGCCTCTTGATAAGTCTCTCTGAGCGTCCTTGCCTGTGATCTCATAGAGCTGCTAAAAATAGTAACATGGTATTTCCAAACTTAACAGTTTAGTTGCAATGTTGAAATCACCCCTACCAGCATTTAGAGCTCCTTCAAATAATCTTAATATAAATTGTACAGCAGTTAAGCAAACGTTTAGCATAAGAAAATATTTCTCTATGTCTTCTAAGTTGACTTATTAAATTGATGTTTGTCCTGCACGCCTAATTAGTGTTGTTACCTTACAGAGCTGATTAGTGGTATTGCCTCACAGAAAGCTGCTCTCATTTTCCAGATGTTGCTTGAATGTTATGTGGGCGAGCCTGTTAGGCGTTATGGCAGTGATTCACATGTTAACGTGACGTCAGTGGAATAGAGAACTGTTTGTAGGATATTTTAAATGTTTGGAAACGATGAAATATTTAGATTTATTCTAAATCCCATGCTCTAAAGAAAGAGACAAAATATGCAAGACAATACAGAACTAATCCTACTTTACAAGTAAGAATGACCCCTCTACCAGATAATGCTGAGATTTGCTAAATCTGTTTCCTGCCATTGCCTCATGCCTCGTGTAAAGCGCTTACAAACGAACTATCGTTTTTATTAGGGGTTTCCGCCCCAGTGCATCATGATTTCGTCTACATACGCACACCATTACGATACACTAAAAAAAACATGACTGCTCTGTAAAGATATGACATGGTCAGTGTGGATTTGCCATTGTCCCTGTGAACGGACGTGTCGTTAAAGTTGTGGAATCCTAATACGTCCAAAGGACGTGACGTCACCGTTGTGGTAGTATGCGCCATGACCGTTGTTCCTGGCCTCTTAGAAAAGGACTTGACGACCTGTAAGAGTAGGTTCCATGACCTGCATAACGGCCCACATTAGGAGCTGGCAACATCTTGCTATCTGCATGCCAAATTTTTACTTCTACTTCATTCTGGCTACCAATCAGACTCTATAGTACCATTCACGACGTACTTCATTTTTTAAATATACGCTGTATGACTGTCTGGTCTTGCGCCTGTCAATGAAAGTCGCCGTGAGTGTGAAGTCTGATCCACACTTTTTTATTATATCATTGTTATATCATTATTATACCATTGCTTTCCTTGGATTCGTTGGCAGGATAAGTTGAATGCCAATGAAAATGTCATTCTGACATTTGAGATAACAGAGAATTGATTGGCTCGGGTCTGGGGGGAAATTAACCTTTAACCTTTTAGTATCATTCAGTTTTGTGAGGAGGTGAGAGGGGTTATTATAAATTGACATTTAATACAAAAAAGGTAAGTAAAACATCTTCCATATTTTTATTATTATATTTAGTTTTTAGATCAAGAACTGAAGAATGTGACTAGAATTATGTGAATGTGACGCTTTCTGCTGTGTATTTTATTAGAAGTTACTCTTCTGTTAGACATCGATCTTGTTTGTCATCAGTTTCAAATATCCACTTGCCACCAAAATCTCAACCCGAGCCCTAAACATCAGCAGTCAGCAGAAATTTCTAGGTTGATGACTCCGGCTTAATTATTTTTTTTATTGGATTGTCTTTTGTCTATTCGAACTGCTCAATAACTTAGAGGTCATAGAATGTAATAATGTTAACCATAATCATTTCCTTCCAAAAAAATTTTTAAAAAATTTATTTATGCATGTACCAAGTATTCAAAAACAGATGTTTAAGTTTCAATAGCATAGACTCGTACGACACAGCTTAGGCTTTATACCAACGTTTATCGTAGTTAGAGTTTTTGGGTGTTTTTTGTGGGTCTTTTTAAATTAAAAAGGATCACAAATTAACAATTTATCAGTTAGACTGGAGCACATAAAAAAAACATATTGAAAATTAGTTATCTCGGTTATAGATGTCGTCAATTTAGCACAGAGCGGGAAAATCCAGGATAAGTCCAAAATAAACAGCCGAATGCCGTTATGTGAGACTCGCTCTCTCAAACTCATCCCCCCCTCCCGTCCCAAAATAAATTCTTACCTGGCCCTAGATTAGTTGATGTGTACGGGGATACAGCCTCCTCACCTGAGTTCATAGGTCAACAATACCTGTCACCTGCAGTTGTTGATTTCGCAGGTTGAAATTTTGACTAACTCACCTAAAAAACACAAACTTATTAAGATCACACACACACACATACGCGTGGCGAAACTTCTTTATTTAGACCCCCTACACACATAACAATTGTTAATACTTCCAGCATTAGACAGCCTCACACACACACACACACACACACACTTATCTATGAATCCAGATTTAGACAAGCGCACACACATATTTTCCCCTCCTTTATAACAATGCTGAAAAAACCATGAAGTCAGCCACGCTAAAAACAAACAACTGTCAGTATAGAGTTGACAGGCAGCTGAAAATCATGACGTCATCCACGCTAAAAACAAACAGTCAGTATAGAGTTGACAGGCAGCTGAAAACCATGACGTCATCCACGCTAAAAAAACAAACCACTGTCGGGATAGAGTTGACAGAAAGCTGAAAACCATGACGTCATCCTCGCTAAAAACAAACCATTGTCGGTATAGAGTTGACAGACAGCTGAAGTCATTTCACAAACTGTGAGTTAGAATCCTCACCTAAAACAATTTGATAGACGATTTTCTGTTCGGGTCCAGTTACTTTGTAACAACACAGCTTCATCACGTTCAGTTGTAACAACACAGCTTCATTACGTCCAGTTGTAACAACACAACTTCATAATGTCCATTTGTAACAACACAGCTACTTCACGTCCAGTTGTAACATCGCATCTTCAAAATGTCCAGTTGTAACAACGAAGCTTCATCCCGTCCAGTTGTAACAACGAAGCTTCATCACGTTCAGTTGAAACAACACAGCTTCAAAATGTCCAGTTGTAACAACACAGCTTCATCATGTCCAGTTGTAACAACGCAGCTACATCACGTCCAGTTGTAACATCGCAAATTCCCGTGCAGGTGTTAAACATCTCAGTAACACGAAACTAAATCTAAATTGACATGATAATACAAGAGGAACAACTGGAATTTGTATTGCCTAGTTGGCCGAATTGTTAACCTAATGGATTTTCGACCTGGAGTTACTGTGTTCAATTTTCAGTTGGGGAAACTGTTTTTTTTAACATATAAATTTGTAAGTAATAATCTATCTTTTTACCACTATCACATTTAAGTTATAGACAACGAAGTTTGACTAATTAAATTGAATTGATTATGTCGAAAAATTGATTTTAAAAATTTTGGTACTAAAAAGTAGAAAATAAAATATTTAAAAAACTTTTTTTTGAAAAGCACACGCTTTTACTTACGTATAGAAAGTGCACTAAAAAGAATAAAATAAAAACTTTCAATCCGTGAACCTATCGACTGCACATGAGGCCACTGAATTTAACTGATCTCTCACCACCTCCGCCCTCGTCACACTTCGTCACAAAAACTCAGACCCCTTTTTCAATATGACGTCATAACGCTTTGACCCCCCCCCACCACCACCATAAAAGCCGTATTTTCTATTTGAAAATAAGCATGTTTGAAATCAAACTTTTGTCATTTAAGTATGTTTTTAGTGCAAGGCTGCACTCTAAAATCGTAACACTCGTTTTACGTAAACTTTATTAAATAAAGTGTCAGTAATCAATGTTTAAGTGGAAATTTTATTTAAAGTTGCACGTTTTGACGTGACGTCTCATTCTCAAACACCCCCCCCCCTCGTCACACATCGCTACAAGTGTATGAGTCCCCTCCCCGCCCCAGGTGCGTTACGTCATTTATGGATGGTCCCTAATAAGGGCGGCACATTGGAGACCGTCCCGGGCGGCAAAAGCTCTAGCTACGCTACTGCTGACATCTAAGAATAACGAAAGATGAATAGAAGTATAAGAAGAAAGAGATAGCAATAGAAATATAAGGAAAATTACAGATTAATGGTTTATTGAAGTCTAAGGGATGAAGGATTAATACAACTATAAGACAAGGCGATAAAGAGTGTATAAAACTCATTGATAAATTGTTGTTGCTCAACAAATGAATTTATTTTTTTACTTAAATATTGGTCACATCGGTTCATCCTTATATTTTATTTTTTTGTATTTACTTTTTTTCTTCTTTAAACAGATGAGTTGCCGGTAGAGATATTGAGTTCGGGACAGAGATAAAATTAACTATAAAAGAATTGTCTGACTCAATCGAACATTTCTAGTATAATTTTAATGGGTCTAAATGATCACATATCCACCCCACATTGCGTATTAACAATAACCTGACAAAAATAGTGTGTTTCGTGTGACTTTACTACATGAATCAATAACAGTTTCAAGGTTGTTCACGAACTTTAATAAGAACAGACAACTGATACCATTTTAGCGATAAAAATTGTTCCAGTTGCATCCCTTTAAGTCCAACTACGATTTTCACTTGAAGCAAAATTGTTGATACAAGTACTAGTAAAGAACGTCAGATATCAGTCTCTGTATTAATATTAAACATTTATAACATGGTGGTCGGTTCCACGTATTTTATTTCAATGAATACACATAAAAAAATATATTTTCTTATATTTTCATATCAAAGTAATTGAATAGACACATAGAAATTAAATCAATTATACACACTGCAGATATTAGTGTCGCAGTTGTATATTATTCAGTACTAAATAGCTCACAGCCTCCAGTTTCTAACTGACCTCGAAATATAACAAGCAAAAATGTATAATTTGGTGGATGACAGCTTAATCGAACAAAATATCATTTCAAACCCAAAAGGGTGATACGTCATTGCAGCGCTCCCCCGTCCCCCATCGACACAGGGTGGGACTGTAACATCGGGAGGCCACTTTAAAATACATACATAAAAAGTTGACCCAGAGGCGGAACTTTCCCCAATGAGTGTAACCCAAAAAATAAATAAACAGTAAACAGAAAACGAACTGTTGTCCCAGTCCACGCTATAAATTTCGGCGATTAAAAGTAAATTTATCTACTTCTTTTTTTTTAATTTGTAAGATAAGATAATTTTTCGTCAATGATTTCATCTTGTTTTGAATATTTCTTAAATGTAAAATATTTTTTAATGCTTTTGGATCTATAATTTTGAAAAATATAAATAAAATACATATAAAAACAAAAAGCCTATGTAGAATTTAAATTCCATAGCTCAATAACAAAAACTAGGAAGATTAATTGGGAAAGGGGAGGGGTGCTTTTAAAGTGCCGTGATGTGTTCAAGTACAAGGCTAAAATAATGTCCAAATGTCGTTTATAAATTCGTTGAAATTTATTCGGAATTATTTCCTTTTTAAAATTTAATTTTATTGATTTTATTATTTATACTTGTTTTCTTTGTGTGTCTGTTTAAATCTGTTAAGTAAATCAGGGCTTGCATAAAAGCCAACATTTTCTCAGTATTTGTACTTGGTCGAAGAAAATGAAATCGATTGAATGTGTATGAGCTTGTGGCGTATCTTCTTATAATAATGTTTGGTACAAGAGAGTGTAATCCATTGAGCTTATGATTTATATTGATGTAATAATCGCAATTTTAATTTAATAAATATTTTAATTTCCTAACCAACTCTTCGTTGAGGGTCGTGTTTTATGGAAGAAGGTCATAAAATCTCTGATCCCTTATCCTGGCGCAGGAAATGACGACTTCAAATTTCACAGGTTTTGGCTGCTAGGGACCTAGGATATTTATGAGACAGAAACTAAAACGTGGCCAAAAATTCCTAAAATCTTTCGCTTTTAAATTGAGTATGCTTTAACCGTTTCTTATACAACAAGAGCCAACATCAGACGTTATCAAAAAAGAGAAGGTACCACCAGATTTAATGTCAAAATTTCCGGAACAAAAAAAATTATTTGTTGGGTTGGGTGGGGGCGCTATTCTATAAATAGCGCAGAATAAGAATTTTCTTACAAAAACTTGGCCAAGGAGTTACAAAGCAAGAATAGCAGATTGGTTGTTGACAAGTAACACATATTCTTGAAATAATAACGACTGCGTGGAGATGAATGCCGAGAACTCAGTGATATCACGTTGGTGCGCTATAAATAGACATCGTCTTTTGGAAACACTTGCCAACGATTTTGGCGGTTTATTTATTATCTGTCTTTCACTCCCACGGTTTAACCCTTTGCGTCAGATAGATTTGGGAGGGGGTGTTTGTGGGAAGTATATTGTTCCATTCTTTTTATATATTTTTTTCTTCAGATTCCTAGCCGTGTGGTTTACAGTTCTAAACCGTTACACCAAAAACTGCCGGTTTAGCACAATACCGTACTCACGTGGTGGGTCGAATCTCCAACCAATGTGCTGAAGTATTCCATTTATTTAACCACGTTTTATTAACTCGCTTTCGTTCCTGTGGCATTGTTTGCTGGTGGTTTGTTGGTTTGTCTGTCCACAATTTTTCAAATCTGCCAACGTAAAATTAAACCACTTCTGATGGTCCTAGAGAGCTCAAAATTTTGCCACAGATAGATCTTGGATGACAATGCATTGTATCAAAATTTCAAATCGATCGGATTTACCGTTATTAAATTATTGAACTTTTTAGTTTATCTATATTTTATTAAATAGGCATCCGTACCAGTGCTGCCAGTGGCAATTTTAGGAAAAACCTAGCCAACACGTCAAAAAAACCTAGATTAGAGAGAAAAAAACCTAGACACGCTAAAAATAAACAAATATGACGTCACAAAGCTACACCACCCCCCTGTCACGTGTGAATCACGAGTTGGATGACGGAGAGGTCACATGAGTGAAAGCGCGGGAAGAAGGTTCGAGAGTATTATTCAAGATTGCTAGAATGTAGTGATGATGTTTCCACGAAGTGTAACCTCAATTTGATATTCGTGTACATACTGTTCATATTAAAGTTATTTTGTTGACAATAGTATTTCAAGGATTTATTGCACGAAAGTTTGTGATATGTGAGAACGCCTACAATACACATATTAATTTAATGGCAGTACTATACACATAAGCTGCGTTAGACATTAAAAAAGAAATTTTGAAATGTTAATTAAACAAAGCATGTAATGACATAATGTCGTTTCATTTTTGCTGAAAAAAATATATATTAAAAATTTAGAAATCTATAGGTATATTATATATACTTCACCGAAACGAGTATGTGCAACCGAGCTTGACGATTGACCCTCGCTCGGGTCAACTAATCGCAGTTAACGGTTGGAAATTGTAGGTAGTGGAGGGGTGGGGCATGTCTTGAGACCAGCAATGCTTTTTGCATTCATGTTTTGGTGTTCATGCACAGAGTACATGTCTTTCGTAGTGTATTGGTTATTACATCCCCCTGACATGCGGCAAGTCTTAGGTTCAAGACCCAGCGGCAACTTTTTTTTTAAATTTTAAAATGTTTATGTCTATGCCAGTTCTTTTCCCCCTTTCTTAGCGAAAATAAACACCGCTTCGCATGTATTTCACGAAAAAAGCTTCTTTCAATGTCATATCAATTCTTTCGTCAGGTAACTGTCTGTTTCTATCGGTTGCATATTTCTGGGAAAAGATCATAGACGAAGGTGTTGCTCTCCAACTTGGCAACATAGCTGTACTATTTGTTTCTCAACATTGGTATAACTTTGGCGACGTGCTCTCCTTTGTCCTCAGTGACGGAAACGTTTTCAAACACTCTCCTCAATAATACGCTCAGTACATGAATACTTCAGGAATGTATGGTGGCGAGGCAGAAATTGTGGCGATGTCCGAAATACTTCCCAAAAATGCTTCGGCGGTCCCCCCAACGTTCACTCGCGTTGTCTCCATTTGTTCGTGCTGAAGTTGTTTTTTTTATTTGCACTATCTATGAGTAAGTCTACGCCACATGTAGTATCTAGTATTAATTATTTTACGTCATTCGCACGGTCATAAAAAATGAAATAGGATTAGGGGCCGTCCATAAATGACGTCACGCACCTAGGGGGTGAGGGGGGTCACACTTTTCTTTTGTGACGATGCGTGACGAGGGGGAGGGAGGGGGGTTGAAGAAATGTGACGTCACATCAAAAGGGTAACTTTAAATAAAACTTCCACTGAAATATTTGGTCGCTTACAATTTATTTAATGACTTTTTTTTTCCTTTTTCTTTTTTTTTAAAAAATCAGTGCTTCTCAATGTGCCGGTCGGTAGACCCTCAGACGCTGGTTGGCGTAAGCTATCAAGACACTAAAATTAAATCTAATTTAATTTAATTTGGCAGAGTCATTGTTTTTGGTCCGTTTCCTTCCGAAGATCTGCATGGCTGGGCTGTGGATAGTCTGTCTGAGATGCTCCCACCTTTCATTGGTGCTGTTATTTATTGCCAGGGTCTAGTGAGTTGGAGAGAGCTTGTATAAACTCAGCGTTCTTGTCGGGAGGAGAAGTTTTGCTCACATCAATGCGGGGTCTGCCTACTGGTCTGGAACGGTGAGTTTTCTTGGGCAGTAATCTCAGCTTACAGCATACCAGTGAGTGATCCGTGTCGCAGTCGGCACTGTGGAAAGTTCGAGTGAGTGCATGTTTCAATGCAGAGCGACTGGTAATAATTAGGTCCAGCTGGTGCTAGTGCTTAGAGCGGGGATGTCTCCAGGTGTTGTGGCTTTGTCTGAAAGAAAGTATTGGTGATGCAGAGATCGTGATAAGAGAGCATAGTTCCAGGAGTCTCTGTCCGTTTTCGTTTAGTTTTCCTGCCAGACAAGAGGGCCATGAGATCTCTAGTGTTAAAGTCGCCAAACAATATCACTGGTTGTAGAACTCGTCCTTTGCCTGTGCATTGAGCGTAGGGAGCATGTGCGCTAACTAGGTAGGCGGGCCCTGTTGAGGTGTGTAGGCGTAGCGTAGCGTAGGCATCAGTTCCCAAGAGGGTGTTTCGGACAGCAAATCCAACACCATGTTCTCTGACTTCTTCCTCGCTTTTGCCTTGCCAGAAAACGTGTAGTCCTTTTCTCTTAATGGACCAGAACCTGGCAGCCGTGTCTCTTGTAAGGTGGCTATGTCTTGCCAGTTCGTTGTTTATTACAGATGTTTTCCTGGCATCGCTGATCCCCAGCTTGAGGATTGGGGTTTTCCTTTTTGTTTTTTTATTTTTATTTGTATTGGTTGGTGCATGAGTTTACAGTCTACTTACTTGTCAGGCATGTGTGCACCAAAAGCCCTACGCACCCAGTAGGGCAGGCATACTGTGGCGGGACAACACCTTTGTGGCGGGACATTGACTGGGGGCTGCCCAGCTTGAGGCGGCGGTAGCTGTCCAATGAGACAAGATATCTCTCCCGCCGTCGGAAGCAATCCCTGGCGCCAGCTCTACGCCAATTGAGCGGGTGGGCTTACAACTACTTCCCGTGTTGTGTCGACGCTGTGAGGCGAAGCTGGAGTGTCCTCTCCAGAGCACAGGTGGTGTAGAGAATCAGCTGTTGCCCGTGCAGCAGACTCTCTCTCTCTCTCTCTCTCCACGCAGCTGAGCGGTCCAAGGGAGAGGGAGAGCCAGTACATCTTGCTGTCGCAGGAATTGCCAGAGAGACGTTGTAAACAACGCCAGACTGCCTACGAGATTCCGGCTCCTGATTTGTGATCGAGAGGATCGATCCCCTAGCCTTTCTCGTGAGTATGGGCCTCAAGGCAGCGGAGGTTTGAAGTCGGAGTTTTCCTTCTCCTAGATGAGCGGCCATCTAAGGCTGACGAGCCTCATCTGCCCGAAGCAACTGGTTTTGAGGCGCCAGTGGTCCGCCTTACACCCTTTCTCCTGTTAGTTGGGAACAGGCTTCGCCGGACTTGTTTGAAAAGCCACACGTGAAGGCCGGGAGCTGGATTTGGCTGCCAGAGGCGATTAGAGTCGCAGGCCGTTGGAGCATTTCTTTGGATGAGGGAGCTTACTTATCCCCGCATCCACTCCGGCTTAGACAGCCCCTGAAGCCCATTTTAACGTACACCTAAAGAAACTTTATAACAACAAGCAATAGATGTGGCACGGAAAATACTTCTAAACAAATTAAATTGATATATTGGTGTCTTTACAGTATGAAGAACTACATGTAATTGCACTACTGAAGTATATCAAAGAAATTCAGCATTGTCAGTGAAATAATTATTGTAACATCCCCTTTCCTTGCTGGCCTCAGCCTTTTTCTCAACAAGTATTTCCTACACAAGAACGGAAGAAACATTTTAGGATTTAATTACAATTAAGGTAACTCGTGAGCAAAACCGAAATTACCGAATCTACCTACCTACATACCTACCTACCTACCTACCTACCAACTTACCTACCTACATACCTACCTACATACGGTGGCGTAGCTAGAACTTTTGCCGCCCGGGGCGGTCTCCAATGTGCCGCCCTTTTTAGGGACCGTCCATAAATGACGTCATGCACCTGGGGTGGGGAGGGGGGTGTGTTTGATAAATGTGTCGTCACGTCAAAACGCGCAACTTTAAATACAATTTCCACTTAAATATTGATTACTGACACTTTATTTAATTACGTTTACGTAAAACGAGTGTTACGATATTAGAGTGCAGCCTTGCACTAAAAATATACTTATATTACTAAATTTGATTTGAAACAAGCTTTATTTTCAAATAGAAAATATGGCTTTTGTTGCGCGGGAGGGGGTGTCAAAGCTTTATTTATGACGTCAGTCTCAGTTTTTGTGACGACGTGTGATGAGGGCGGAGGAGGTGAACAATCAGCCAAAATCGCGTGACTTCATTTATGGACGGCAAATTAGTCGTATATGTGGTGGTTTTTATAAATTAATAAACATAAATAAATAATTGTAATTGAAACGAAGTAAAGGTGGGGAACATGTTTACCATTGCATGGCCATATTTATGTAAGAGGTAATAAAAGAGGCCGCATAAGATGATATACCTATAATTACACATTTATAAAATTACACTATACATTTTTAAAGGCCACAAGAAATTTACCGAGGTCGCAGGTCTCTCTCCCCCCCCCATGAGATAAAACATATCCCAAATTTACACCCAAAAAACATTATCAATTACTATTCTTTTATTTTATGTAAATAAATAAATGATTTTTTTACAAACTAAAAAATTGTATACATTAGTATGTAATCATATTTATACATTTACTTTCTAACTTTCATAATAGAAAAATCGTATATAATGCTATAAAAGTTTAAATTATTTGTAATATGGACAATATTGCAAGATTGTGTTGTCTTAAATCGCTCATTGTGGAACTAAGATAAGTTTTATCAACTTAACTTTGGAGAAGCTCCTTTCACAAATAGTCACACCGATATCAATTGTTGAAAAAATTCATAGCAAAATTACAATGTTTGGGTACAGAATTTTCCAATCTTACTGCTCAATAAATGTTAATAGATCAAGGGGGCCTTTTCCCCCCATTTTTCTAACATAATGCCTCTTCTTGTAGTGTAGGTACAGCCATAAAAACCTGGATCCTTTTTCTTTCAATATTGAACTGTTCTTTAACAATGTGAATAAAGAAATTTATTTGATGTTCAAATGCGTCATTTAGTAGGTTACATGGTATTATTATATACGAATATTTTCTTCCAAGGACTTGCAACCATCAAAGCGTTCTTGTATTATCTTTTATAATTCCATCCATGGATAAAAAAAACATTTTTCGTTGTACTTCTTGTTCTAAAGATTGAACCACGTCTTCTGAATTTGCCCTACTCATACTTTTCTCATTCTAACTCTGTGTTCAGTTGTTATCTCCAACTCCTCACAAATTGTTTGGCTGATATAACAGCTTTCTGAATTAGCACATCAATTTGTTGTTCCATGCAATGGGTTTGCATCATATGAAATATGACGCGTTCCCATAAATTGAGATAACATAGAAAAGAAAAAGATTGCATTGAATAGAGTAAAGTTTCAACATCTGATCTCGTTTTACTAGTTACTTCTTGAGATGACAATTTTTCCAAGACGCTTGAAATTTAAATTATGTCTTTTTCGAAATTATTTATGCCTATTGTGGTGTTTTTTTATTGCCTGAGAAATTTAAATATTCTCATATTCTTTCCATAAATCTTAATGATTTTCAATAAAATAGACGAATTCAAATTATTTTCACAATATCTTAATTGGATAGGTGTAACATTTTTAATGAAAAACAAAAATTATTTGTGCTACTTTAATGCAATAAAAACAAAGTTTAATTTTTAATAACGTACCTTACAAAAATTTTCTGAAAACTCAAACAGTAATATAAATTACTACTTGCAAGTTAAACACAATATTTGAACCCCTATGAATTGTAGGTACTTGTTTGAGCATCATTCTGCGAATGTCGAAATTCCACGCAAAAACCATCGTGGCGAAATTAATAGGCATATTATTTGGCCCAGCGGTGATATTTTTTGTGTGTAATTTTCTTATATAAGCGTCATCTGGTCGTATACCGCTTAATTTTCCAAACAAATCGATACTTTTTTTTGAGTGATTTTACATTTTTGAACGGTTTTGCGTTAGTTATAACATCCACTATTCACTATGTAATCAAACAAATGTTGCGGGAATCCGTTAATTAAGACTAGAAATTAAGAATATTTTTTGTTTCAACTTGGTTTTCCCCTTTCAAAAGAAAAAGGTTGGTTGTCGTAATATGTTGTACTTTTCAGATGCTCACAAATGCCGCCCCTAAATATGTGTCGCCCGGGGCGGACCGCCCCCACCGCCCCCCTCTAGCTACGCCACTGCCTACATACCTACCTACCTACCCTACATACCTACCTACATACCTACCTAGTATACCTACCTATCTATCTATCAATCAAATCTATCTATAGATATAGATATTTAGATATATATCTACCGTCTACTTACCTACCTACATATCTACCTACCCATTATCTCTCTTTATATTAAAATGTGTGTGTCAATCGTATGCCTTTCGTTTTCCTGCGTTTGTCTGCCTCTCTGTTCGATTCTCCCCAACCCTTCTCTCTCTCTCTCTCCCTCTCTCTCTCTCTCTCTCTCTCTCAAACTCATCTTTTCAGGATCTCCCCTCTTTCCGATGTATGTGTAAGTGTGTGAGTTACATAATGGGTGTCGGTGGGTGGACTGTGTGAGGTAATTTGTAGTTGGTGAGTAGGAGGGTGATTTAGTGTGGGAGTACGTTACATTTGTTTTTTTTTGTTATAGAGCCGCTTTTTACATCTTGTACACATCAAAACACTGCAATTTAATCTGTGATGTCTGGCCTCAACAGGAAGTAGGAAAGATAACTCTCCTAACAATGTCAATAACATTTTAATCTTGGAAAAAATTCAACACTATTCGCGGGAAAGGGAAGGGGGAAATCTTCAAAATACACATGTTTTGGTTTGTTGATGCATTTTATGGTTACTAATCTTTTAAGAGTGCAAAACTGCAGGATTTAAGGAAGTTTATATAGGCTATATATATATATATTTTTTTTTAAAATAAAATTTAGAATCAGGGGACATAACTCTTTAAAACAAAGTAATAGTAAACATAATTTAGTTGTACTGAGTGGTATACCTTTAAAATCATTGTGCAATATTGAGCATGTTTGACCTTGTTTCACAACCATGATGCTGTTATCAAGAATAACTTATTCAAGGATTTAGAAGATGAAACGAGAATTGTATTTGAGCATACATCTACTTTTATCCAGCATCTTCAATTATTTATTTATAACTTACAGCACATCAGGCATAATGAGTGTAAGACTGCAATCAGGCGAATAGACTAGGTAGTAAATGGATAACATGTAAACATGTTATGAGCTAATAACAATAATAAATTAATAATTTATATAGCGCTGTATCCCAGTAAGGAACTGGCCTCACAGCGCTTTTCATGAAGGTATTAACATACATATAAGTAATAAATTAGCATTCATACCATAACAATTACAGTACATAACACACAAGAGCTACGTTAATCATTAAAAGAATTATTTTTTTTCATTAATTTGTAAAATAAATTTTGAAAAGATGTGTTTTAAGTGCAGTCTTGAAGGACCTGACAGGACGTAACAAAACAGCCAACGAAGATTGAACAGCACAAAGATTAATTTGAGTGAGTCATTTATTCTAAGCCCTTGCTTGCTCGACATATAAAACAATTGCATCAACTTCACCATCCAAGAACAGTATCTTAAAGGAATGTCTGATAATTTGATGAAACATATGCTTGAGGTTGTTCAAATTATGGATTTAATTTTTACCAGCAGTCTATATCCTAATTTTATAACCTCTGCTATTTGATTTTAAATTAGTTTGACCTACTTAAAAGTATGTGTTGCGTTCTTTAACATTTACAATGGCATCAAAGATATAATATAACACAACGAGACGATATTTAATTTTCATGTTTTAATTATACATGGCAAACAATATTCCCTCTAAGGTTCAGATTGGTCCGTGTGCAAAGTAAAAAAAAACAACTCTTGTGCAGAGTTGCACACTATCCATTTTATGTGCAAAATTTTACAAAATTTGCTGCGTGGTAATTGTAAAACTGCTGCGCGGCGTCGGTAAGATGTCTGCGTAGCCACGCAGCTTAAAGGGATCATTGGTGGCATTTATACATGGCAAACTACGTGTATACATGACGCACCTCAGTTATGCAGAGAAAGCTTCAACTTCACTTAATTTACCCGTCTCACTTCAGGATGAGCAGATTTTATCTAAAACATAAAGTACTTCAATAACATCCCTGGCTTGGCCATGTTTTCTGGCATAGACAATCATCCACAATCTTTCCTATAACACGACTCCTAACTTTAGGCACATCAATGTGAAGGTCTCTGTAAAAACGCTCAGGGGAGAGAAGAAACTCGGCACCACACGACTGAATGACAACACCATCTGGCAACGTTTAGCTCACATGTTGGCTTGCCAGGTTTTCTTCTGTCTTGCTTCTATTATATTTCCCCTATTCTCGTGTATGCACAAGTATTTATGCGTGAGTCCTTGTCATTTCTATATCTCTCTTTTTTAAATTTGTGAATCCCTTTCCATATTTCTCCGTTTTGTGTAGTTGATTTTCTCGCTCTCTCTCTCTCTCTCTCTCTCTCTCTCTCTCTCTCTCTCTCTCTCTCTCTGTGTGTGTGTGTGTGTGTCTTTCTCTCTCTCTCTCTCTCTCTCTCTCTCTCTCTCTCTCTCTCTCTCTCTCTGTGTCTTTCTCTCTCTCTCTCTCTCTTTCATTCTCTCACTCCTCTCTCTCTCTCTCTCTCTCTCTCTCTCTCTCTCTCTCTCTCTCTCTCTCTCTCTCTCTCTCTCTCTCTTTCTCTTTCGCTCTCTTTCTCTCTCTTTCTTTCTCTTTCTCTCTCTCTCGCTCTCTCTCTGTGTCTTTCTCTCTCTCTCTCTCTCTCTCTCTCTCTCTCTCTCTCTCTCTCTCTCTCTCTCTCTCTCTCTCTCTCTCTCTCTCTCTCTCTGTGTCTTTCTCTCTCTCTCTCTCTCACCTATAACTCTGTTTCTTTGATTCTCTCACTGTCCTTTCTCGCTCTCCCCAAACCCTTGCTTATTATACCTGGCTATTCATAAACAAAACGACAACAAATATGTTGAAAATTGGTTAGAGATATGTAACATACCTGTTACTGGCAATGTATAAAGACATTCTATAAAATGTCGAGGTATTTCATAGAATGCCTTAGGGGTCGTCCATAAATGACGTCACGCGATTTTTGCCAATTTTTCAATCCCCCCTGCTCCTCCCCCCCTTCTTAACGGTTCGTATAAAAAATTTAGATGTCACAAAGCTTTGCCCCACCACCCCCCCCCATAAAAGCCGCATTTTCTATTTGAAAATGATCATGTTTAAAATCACTTTTTGTCATTTAAGTATGTATTTAGTGTAAGGTTGCACTCTAATTTCGTAACATGCGTGAAGCAATGCAAAATGTCATAAAATAAATTGTAAGAAATCAAATATTTAAGTGAAACTTTTATTTAAAGTTTCGAGTTTTGATGTGACGTCTCATTTCTCAAACACCCCCCTCCCCCTCGTTACACTTCGTCACGAATGTGGGGACCCCCCCTCCCCCCTGTACACTAAATACCTACTAAAATGACAATAAATTGATTTGAAACGTTCTCATTTTCAAATAGAAAATATTGCTTTGGGAGGGGGGTCACTGCTTTGTGACGTCATAATGGAGAGGGGGTCTAAGTTTTTGTGACGAAGTGTGACGAAGGGGAGGGGGGTAAAATCGCGTGACGTCATTTATGGACGGCCCCTTTGCCTACACACTTCAGTAATTCTATATATAATGCCAATGGATTATATGTAGGATGTCGTATTTCTCACTTTGTCGGAAGCACACATAAAGGCTGTACGTTACTTGAAGGTGCTCACATTATCCACTGAGTGCACGGGAGACCACACGGGGCATTGGGTCATTCAAGCCCCGCAAAAAACATTCTTAAATGACAAATTAACGGTGTGGCCAATGGTCTTAAATGACAAATTAACGGTGTGGCTAACGGTCTTAAATGACAAATTAACGGTGTGGCTAATGATCTTAAATGACAAATTAACGGTGTGGCTAATGGTCTTAAATGACAAATTAACGGTGTGGCTAATGGTCTTAAATGACAAATTAACGGTGTGGCTAACGGTCTTAAATGACAAATTAACGGTGTGGCTAACGGTCTTAAATGACAAATTAACGGTGTGGCTAATGGTATTAAATGACAAATTAACGGTGTGGCTAATGGTCTTAAATGACAAATTAACGGTGTGGCTAATGGTCTTAAATGACAAATTAACGGTGTGGCTAACGGTCTTAAATGACAAATTAACGGTGTGGCTAATGGTATTAAATGACAAATTAACGGTGTGGCTAATGGTCTTAAATGACAAATTAACGGTGTGGCTAATGGTCTTAAATGACAAATTAACGGTGTGGCTAATGGTCTTAAATGACAAATTAACGGTGTGGCTAACGGTCTTAAATGACAAATTAACGGTGTGGCTAATGGTCTTAAATTACAAATTAACGGTGTGGCTAACGGTCTTAAATGACAAATTAACGGTGTGGCTAATGGTCTTAAATGACAAATTAACGGTGTGGCTAATGGTCTTAAATGACAAATTAACGGTGTGGCTAACGGTCTTAAATGACAAATTAACGGTGTGGCTAATGGTCTTAAATGAAAAATTAACGGTGTGGCTAGTGGTCTTAAAAGATAAATTAACGGTGTGGCTAATGATCTTAAATGACAAATTAATGTTTTGGCAAACGTTTTAATGACAAATTAACCCCTGAGAAAAGTGAAGAATAAAATAAATGTCTTGCTTTATGTTAAAGACATAAAACAGTGTTTAAACAATGGTTTCATGATCTCCGGTGGTTATTTGCTGAGGGGCGGAGTGGAGACGTCGATCCTGGCAAGATGCCAAATTTTTGTAGAGCCACAATAAGAATGTGACATTTGGTCTGAGGAGCTGGATGGACCTTAACTTGATAGCGAATAGATAGATGAGCGATCGGTAAAAGCTGCACTTCATTACATAGAAAGCCAAAGTCGGTTTAGATGCGAAGCCTGAATGAGATAGAGAACGTGCTAGTAGGCTTGTTAATATTTTATTGTATATTCAGGACTAATCAAAGCTATGCATATTATGTATAACCTATAGCTTTTTAAAGAGTTCTTTCATTTTTGTGAGTGTTCTACTCAGTATGGTTTCTATAAGGGTTGCTCCACAATGTATGGTAGCTAGGGTTGTTCTACTCAGTATGGTTTCTATAAGGGTTGCTCCACAATGTATGGTAGCTAGGGTTGTTCTACTCAGTATGGTTTCTATAAGGGTTGCTCCACAATGTATGGTAGCTAGGGTTGTTCTACTCAGTATGGTTTCTATAAGGGTTGCTCCACAATGTATGGTAGCTAGGGTTGTTCTACTCATGATTACTTTAAAGGTTGATCTGCTCAGTATGTGTGACAGACGGTTTGGGAAAAGAATATTAAAGTATCATTACGGGGGGGGGGAGGGAGAGTTTAGTTTATGGTCGAGAAGTCCACCTTCCCCCACCCCGAAACATCCTCTCTTTCTTTCCTCGTTTTTTATCTCTTTCTCTGCATCGTAAAATATTATTTCTTATGATTACTTTTTTCAAATTGATATTTCACATTTGATATTCTATAACTTGAATTTTAACGAGTGAAAACATTATATTTTAAGAATATCAAATATTAGTACATGTGTATGTTGAAGATGGCGTTGTGACTTTGTTTAAATTTGGCCCAATCGAATTTTCCATTTGAATTCTCTCCCCTTATCCAACACCTATCTTCCACAACTCTCATATAATACCTGCTTACCCTTCACCTCCCACTTTATATATATATATATAAGTGTGTTTGTATGTGTTGAGTAGCTTGAATACAATGACAAGACACCAAAGACAATCATTTTTATTGCACTCTCTCATTGTTCATTCTTGTCTCTCGCTGTATAACTTCTATTCTTTCATTTTTAAAGCTTTTATTCCTTTCATTCCCAATAAAGTTCCTTTTTTACGTCATACATTTTTAGAAGTCTCTGCGTAACTTCGATATGTCCTATCTGTGTGGGGGATGGGGTGGGTGGGGGGGGCTTAAAATATATCTACATATTTGAAAACTAATATCTGAATATGATACAATACTGACACTGAAAAGTTACGAATAATGAAAGGTTAAAAAGATAAGAATCAAAATTAATTAGTTATATTTTTTTTTAAATTTCGTTTGGAACATTTTATTTTAAAAAAACCTGCCCACTGTTTCACGTCACATTTATCAACCACCTTTTCCCCATCAAACCTAATTGCCAATATCTCCCTCCGTCCTCTTTCCACGCCTCTCCTCCCCCTTTCAAGACGTGTAAAGTCGTTACAGATGGCCCCTAACCCAACTCCACCGTGTTCAATTATTCCTATTAATCCCCCCCCACCTACCTCTACCCGTTCCCTTCCCATTCAGCGACCAGTCCCTCCCCTGCAAGTAGTGGCAGCCCACAACACACACAAACATATCTGGGGGTCCAAGCGAGGCCTGTCTACCTTACATGACGCCCCATACTTGCGCCAAATTTCACCTGTTAAGACAACCAGTCCATACACTACTGCTTTATTTCTGACTTTGATTTTACCTAAACACATCAACGACATTTCTACGGAGGGGCTGTAACTACAGGTAAGTTCTTAATTAAGGTAAATGCATAAAATAAAAACAGGGTATTAGTAGGCCTGTCAGGCCTACTAATACCCTGTTTTTATTTTATGCATTTACCTTTTTAAAAGCCTGATTGCAGTCTCACCCCCATTGCTTTAAGTTCTTAATTAATCACGTTAAGTTTAAGGTAATTAATATTTGGTGTGAAGATGTGCCGAGTAGTTTATCGTAGTCAGTGGACCACAACAATGTAAACACAGACTCACAAAACTGTGAGTAGTTTATCGTAGTCATTGGACCACAACAATGTAAACACAGACTCACAAAACTGTGAGTAGTTTATCGTAGTCAGTGGACCACAACAATGTAAACACAGACTCACAAAACTGTGAGTAGTTTATCGTAGTCAGTGGACCACAACAATGTAAACACAGACTCACAAAACTGTTTTAAGTTTACTGTTGAAATAGTTATATTTTCTTATGTTCATATTATTTATGTAATTTCTATTTCAAAAACTAAATTTATGGAACGTGTTTAATAAAGTAGGCAAATACGCTCTATTTTAAAAAGACCAATAAAATTAATATATCACAGGTTACAGTGAATTCAAGTAAAATAAAAGTTTTTTTTTAAGTGGACGAAAAACATTTTGAAGGATTTTTAGTCCCCAAATATCTTATTAGCTTGTTCAGGTGAGGTTGGTGGTGCTGTAATTTAATTTGTTTTTGTTGTGTTTGTTTGTTTTTTTTTGTTGTTGTTTTCCACTTAGAAAACGCATAATTTCCAAATTTTATTTAAAATTGAAAAATTTAAGAAAAAAAAGTGAACTCATGGCATTCAACACCAGGCTAACAGTACACTACGAGCTGTGGTTGCCATTGAGTTTGTACATCAACTCTTGTCATATAACATTTGTTTGTGTACATGTCACTGTTTACGTATGGGTGGCTGTATTAAATAAACAGGTTTGCTTTTGAGCTAAGTATCCGGGGAAAAAACATCTTTATTACGTGAACAATTTAATTTTCTATCGTTACAGAATTAAAAGTATGGGTTTTTGTTGTTGTTTTTTTTTCTTCTTCTTCAAAATAAGGGGAGGTCACCGAAATATATCAAACTGGGGCTTTATGCCCTGTAAACATAAGACCCAGTTAACTCAACCTGACACGATCTCTGTGGGTTGTAATCACAAGAACATTGGAACTTCAGCTGTCTTCCAAGTCCATGTGACATGAAAACTAATACTAGAACTTCCAAAAACTGCCATGTCTCAACACAATGTTCTATTTTTGTAATGTCGTTAGTGGTATACGGGTACATGTATCTAATCAACAACGTTAGGTTATATTTATGAACTGAATGCATTTACGGCCCGCTTATCTTCACAAAGACGGAATAGTAAATGTATAAACTCAATGATGGTACAGTTAATGTATCTACTCAATGATGGTACAGTTAATGTATCTACTCAATGATGGTACAGTTAATGTATCTACTCAATGATGGTACAGTTAATGTATCTACTCAATGGTGGTACCTGCAGTTAATGTATCTACTCAATGGTGGTACAGTTAATGTATCTACTCAATGGTGGTACATTTAATGTATCTACTCAATGATGGTACAGTTAATGTATCTACTCAATGATGGTGCAGTTAATGTATCTACTCAATGATGGTACAGTTAATGTATCTACTCAATGATGGTACAGTTAATGTATCTACTCAATGATGGTACAGTTAATGTATCTACTCAATGATGGTACAGTTAATGTATCTACTCAATGATGGTACAATTAATGTATCTACTCAATGATGGTACAGTTAATGTATCTACTCAATGATGGTACAGTTAATGTATCTACTCAATGGTGGTACATTTAATGTATCTACTCAATGATGGTACAGTTAATGTATCTACTCAATGATGGTACAGTTAATGTATCTACTCAATGGTGGTACATTTAATGTATCTACTCAATGGTGGTACAGTTAATGTATCTACTCAATGATGGTACAGTTAATGTATCTACTCAATGGTGGTACATTTAATGTATCTACTCAATGATGGTACAGTTAATGTATCTACTCAATGATGGTACAGTTAATGTATCTACTCAATGGTGGTACATTTAATGTATCTACTCAATGATGGTACAGTTAATGTATCTACTCAATGATGGTACAGTTAATGTATCTACTCAATGATGGTACAGTTAATGTATCTACTCAATGATGGTACAGTTAATGTATGTACTCAATGGTGGTACAGTTAATGTATCTACTCAATGATGGTACATTTAATGTATCTACTCAATGATGGTACAGTTAATGTATGTACTCAATGGTGGTACAGTTGATGTATCTACTCAATGATGGTACAGTTAATGTATCTACTCAATGATGGTACAGTTAATGTATCTACTCAATGATGGTAGAGTTAATGTATCTACTCAATGATGGTACAGTTAATGTATCTACTCAATGATGGTACAGTTAATGTATCTACTCAATGATGGTACAGTTAATGTGTCTACTCAATGATGGTACAGTTAATGTATCTACTCAATGATGGTACAGTTAATGTATCTACTCAATGATGGTACAGTTAATGTATCTACTCAATGATGGTACAGTTAATGTATCTACTCAATGATGGTACAGTTAATGTATCTACTCAATGATGGTACAGTTAATGTGTCTACTCAATGATGGTACAGTTAATGTGTCTACTCAGTGATGGTACAGTTAATGTATCTACTCAATGATGGTACAGTTAATGTATCTACTCAATGATGGTACAGTTAATGTATCTACTCAATGATGGTACAGTTAATGTATCTACTCAATGATGGTACAGTTAATGTATCTACTCAATGATGGTACAGTTAATGTATCTACTCAATGGTGGTACAGTTAATGTATCTACTCAATGGTGGTACAGTTAATGTATCTACTCAATGGTGGTACAGTTAATGTATCTACTCAATGGTGGTACAGTTAATGTATCTACTCAATGATGGTACAGTTAATGTATCTACTCAATGATGGTACAGTTAATGTATCTACTCAATGATGGTACAGTTAATATATCTACTCAATGATGGTACAGTTAATGTATCTACTCAATGATGGTACAGTTAATGTATCTACTCAATGATGGTACAGTTAATGTATCTACTCAATGATGGTACAGTTAATGTATCTACTCAATGATGGTACAGTTAATGTATCTACTCAATGATGGTACAGTTAATGTATCTACTCAATGATGGTACAGTTAATGTATCTACTCAATGATGGTACAGTTAATGTATCTACTCAATGGTGGTACAGTTAATGTATCTACTCAATGGTGGTACAGTTAATGTATCTACTCCATGATGGTACAGTTAATGTATCTACTCAATGATGGTACAGTTAATGTATCTACTCAATGATGGTACAGTTAATGTATCTACTCAATGGTGGTACAGTTAATGTATCTACTCAATGATGGTACAGTTAATGTATCTACTCAATGATGGTACAGTTAATGTATCTACTCAATGATGGTACAGATCTACTCAATGATGGTACAGTTAATGTATCTACTCAATGATGGTACAGTTAATGTATCTACTCAATGATGGTACAGTTAATGTATCTACTCAATGATGGTACAGTTAATGTATCTACTCAATGATGGTACAGTTAATGTATCTACTCAATGATGGTACAGTTAATGTATCTACTCAATGATGGTACAGTTAATGTATCTACTCAATGATGGTACAGTTAATGTATCTACTCAATGATGGTACAGATCTACTCAATGATGGTACAGTTAATGTATCTACTCAATGATGGTACAGTTAATGTATCTACTCAATGATGGTACAGATCTACTCAATGATGGTACAGTTAATGTATCTACTCAATGATGGTACAGTTAATGTATCTACTCAATGATGGTACAGTTAATGTATCTACTCAATGATGGTACAGTTAATGTATCTACTCAATGATGGTACAGTTAATGTATCTACTCAATGATGGTACAGTTGATGTATCTACTCAATGATGGTACAGTTAATGTATCTACTCAATGGTGGTACAGTTAATGTATCTACTCCATGAGGGGTCGGCAACCTATCAACACGCGTGCCACAGTTGGCACATATAAGTTTTATTGGCACTTGACAACAACAAAAATCGTCTGTAATAAAACTACTTTAAGTTATTGCAACCTTAGGTACTTAGTGAATTAACTTTCTAAATTTGGAACGCTAATAATAAACAGCTTCTGAATCTGGCCATATGCCTAAAGTGCTGTAACATAGACATATCTACAGAAGTACGAAACTAAAGTGCGGTTTATATTTCAGCCTAGTTTGGCCCTAGGACTCGCAGCTAATGAAATGTAAATTAGGACTAACAGTTTTCCAACAGGCCTTTTAAGGATTTGCTTAACCTAAAATAGATACAACTAAAATGTAGCGATCAAATTGTGGGCCAGCAGGTTTGCAAAGGAAACGGAGCACATCACTTATGTAGACCGTCTTATTTCTGACTAGGTCAAATTATCGTCTTCTACTTCTAGTCTGCTAAACTTTAAATAACTATCGGATATTTTAACAGTATGCGACAATCTACGTAAATTAGCAGTAAATGAAAGTTTCCATTGAGCTCCATTCTGTTGCATTGGAGTGAGGAATAAATCTCGAAGACAAATTTTAAAATGATTAGTTTTTTATGGGCGGAGAGATATTAAGACAACCTTTAGAGAGTAAGGTCAGTTATAGGAAATAAATTGGACGCAGCGTTTAAAATAGTAGAATGAAAATAGTAAACTTACTAACTTGAAGATATTTGCTAAAACTATTTTTAAATCTCTTATATTAAATTCACCGTCTTGTCTCTCTCTATCTGTCTGTCGTGGTCCCGCCTGCGGAAAAAACAAAAGTGAATAAACAACCCGGTAAAAACAAAGCTTTTGACTATAAATCCCTTATATATGAGACAACTAAAAGTATTGATTATGTTCAAACGGGACAAACATTTACAGACTGAAACTGACGTAACTCCCATTTGCTGTAAAATGGGGCCGGGGTCGAGGTGTGGTCACAGATGGCTGGACAGAATTCAGCGTGACACTTGAATGTAAACAAAAGCAGGCCGCTGTCATTTTAACCACGTTTTTACCACGTTTTTATCAACTCGCTTTCGTTCCTGTGGCATTGTGTGTCTGTCCAAGATTTTTCAAATCTGCCAACGTAAAATTAAACCACTTCTGATGGTCCTAGAGATCTCAAAATTTTACAACAGATATATCTTGGATGGCAATGCATTGTATCAAAATTTCAGATCGATCGAATGCACCGTTATTAAATTATTGAACTTTTTAGTTTATCTATATATAAGCATCTGTACCGCTGTACCGTCTGCTTTTGTTGACATCCATGAGTTCAACCCGTGACCACATCACCGTGTTTTTAAACCGTTGGGCGGGCGCTTATGGGGTGTTTGGTATTTTTAAAAAATAGAGGTAAAAATATTTTTAAAAACAACGTTTTTGTAAGTGGACTAAAAAGAATAAAATAAATAGAGGTAATAAAACAAACCCGTGGAAACAAAGTTTTTGACTATAAATCCCTTATATATGAGACAAAACTAACAGTATTGATTATGTTCAAACGCGACAAACATTTACAGACTGAATCTGTCTTAATTTGCTTTATAACCCGGGGGGAGGGGGGAGAGGGAAAAGGTCTGGTCACCGATCGCTGGACCGAGCTCAGCGTGCCAAGTAAATATATACAAAAGCACGCCGGTACATCGACTATGTGGCGTCAACGCGCGAACTGAGCTGTCACGTGAAAAAAAACAATAACAAACCGTGAAATTGAATTACATACGTCGTATATAGATAAACTAAAAATGCATTTATTTAATTAAGGTACGTTCGATCGATCTGAAATTTTTATACGATGCATTGTTAGGTGACACGAGTCCATGTGCCAAATTTCAGCTCGATGGCTTCACGGGAACTGGGTCATTTTTAAATCCCTTATATTAACTTCGCGGCCGTCTCTGTCGTCATCTCATGGGCTGGGCGGGCGGGCGGAAAAACAAAAGTCGAAAATGACCCACTTCCCGTGATCGGATCGAGCTGAAATTTGGCACACGGACCCGTCTAACCTAACAATGCATCGTATCAAAATTTCAGATCGATCGAACGTACCGTAATTAAATTAATGCATTTTTAGTTTATCCTTATATGAGGTATGTAATTCAAATTCACGGTTTGTTATTGTTTTTTTCTTCCACTTCCACGTGAGTTTGCGTTGACGCCGACCGTCGTGCCGACACCCCCTCACGTCCCACCCCCATTTATTAAAGACAAGGGACATCACTCGGTGTCAGACTGTCAATGTTTGTAGCGTTTGAAAATAATCAATACTGTTAGTTATGTCTCATATATAAGGGATTTATAGTCAAAAACTTTGTTTTTACGGGTTTGTTTTATTTACTTTTGTTTTTCCGCCCGCCCAAGACAGAGAGACAGAGACGGTGGTGAAGTTAATATAAGGGATTTAAATAAGACAAACCCGTAAAAACATAGTTTTTAACTATAAATCCCTTATATATGAGACATAACTAAAAGTATTGATTATGTTCAAACGCGACAAATATTTACAGACTGAATCTGTCTTAACTCCCCTTCGCTTTTAACCCGGGGGGGGAGAGGGGAAAGGTCTTGTCACCGATCGCTGGACCGAGCTCAGCGTGACACGTAAAATGTAAACAAACGCACGCCAGTACACCTAGTTAAAACACGAGATGTGTTCACCGGTGGCTGGCGTGAAGTCAAGTGACCCGTAAAATGTAAACAATAGCGACCGCTACATATAGTTTATAAAGATAAACTAAAAATGCATTAATTTAATAACTGTACGTTCGATCGATCTGAAATTTTGATACCATACATTGTTAGGTGACACGAGCCTATGTGTCAAATTTCAGCTCGATGGCGTCACGGTAAGTGGGTCATTTTTTACTTTTCTTTTCGGCCCGACGACGAACGACAGAGAGAGACGCCGGTGAAGTTAATATAATATAAGGGATTTAAATTAATCAAACCCGTAAAAACAAAGTTTTTGACTATAAATATCTTATACATGAGACTTTCATAAGTGCACTAAAATGAAGAAAATAATTTTAAACTAATAAGTTCAAGTACTTTCATATAATATGACTAAAAACGTGGGGCGGGTGTTTGGTATAAAAATTAAAGATTTATAATTAAGAAGTCAAAAAAGATATATATAAGTGAGAGAATGAGTGAACTGCATATGTAAAACCTCATAAGCGCCCGCCCAACGTTTTTAGTCATATTATATTAAAGTACTTGAACTTATTAGTTTTAAATTATTTTCTTCTTTTTAGTACACTTATAAAAACGTGGTTTTTAAAAATCTTTTTTTAACCTCTATTTTAACTTGCTTTTGTTCCTGTCTGTCCAGATTTTTCAAATCTGCCAACGTAAAATTAAACCACTTTTGATGGTCCTAGAGATCTCAAAATTTTACCACAGATAGATCTTGGATGGCAATGCATTGTATCAAAATTTCAGATCGATCGAATGTACCGTTATTAAATTATTGAACTTTTTAGTTCATCTATATATAAGCCTATGTATTATCCGTCTGCCCTTGTTTACATTACATTCACGTGCCGAGTTCACACCCACCCGACCACAAAAACCATGTTTAACATCAAGGGGAGATCAGTAATTTCCAATCTGTAAATGTTTGTCGGGCAATGCGTATTATATTTGAACATAATCAATACTTCAAAACTCATCATAGCATATACTTAGACTAAAAAGAATAAAATAAATAGAAGTAAAAAAAAAGATTTTTTAAAACCACGTTTTTATAAGCGGACTAAAAAGAAGAACAGTTTTTTTTTCACAGAATTGTGAAGGAAAAATCTTTTTTCTGGATTGATAAAAACTTATATGTTCAAGTACTATGATGTAATATGACTAAAACGTGGGGGCTGGCGCTTCTCAGGCTTAACTAATTCAATTCACTCATTTTCTTACTCGTCATTTGTAAACCCTAATCATTTTAGCCAAACGCCTAAAAAGCGCCCGTTCATAGCAGGATATTCCCTGCCCACGTTATTAGCGTTTAAAAGAAATAAGAAGAAGAAAATTATGCTTTCAAATTGTAAAAGAAGCAACGAAAACAAATAGATAAAGGGAAGACAAAAATATGGAAAGGGAAAAGAGAGATAGACTGAAGAATAAGAGATGATGAGGAGAAAGATATAGAGAGGAAAACTGATAAATACAGAAAAAGAAAGTTTGCGATTAGTAAGTGGTAAATGAAAATCCTGGAAAATGTCCAAAATATGGAGATGATTAAATGTCAAGGTCAGATGCTGAGAAAGTTTTGTGTTTTACAATCTGCTGAGCTGTGCATAGCGTGACGTTTGGAGAGGGTTCCACCAACATACCTGTACACTCTCTCACCTTCTGCACCATCAACTGTATCGCATGCATGAAAACGTTTTCACGTATCATAAAATTAATTGCTAACTTTTATTTATGACTAACCTGCTAATGACGGTTACTTCTCTGAGTTGGCTTTGGTTTGTTTCAACTCGAATTTAAGTGTTAATTAATTTAAACCTTGTGTACCCGCCGGTTCGTTTTAATTAAGATTCAATTCAGGGTTTCTTTGAATAATTTATTTTCTTTACTTTATGTTGATATTGCTTTCTACTTGGTACACATTGATTACTTTAGATATAACTTAAAGTGATACAAGAAGGTTCTTTAAACTAGAGAACTCCTCATTTTTTTTTGGCTTCAATCTGTTCTACGGTTTATTGCCAGGGTCGTATATACCAAAGGAAATAACGCATCCATTATATCATGACATTAGATCACGGTAATAGATGTCATTCTATCCATTATATCATGACATTAGATCACGGTAATAGATGTCATTCTATTCATTATATCATGACATTAGATCACGGAAATAGACTTCATTCTATCCATTATATCCATGACATTAGATCACTGTAATTGACGTCATTCTATCCATTATATCATGACATTAGATAACGGAAATAGACGTCATTCTATCCATTATATCATGACATTAGATCACGGTAATTGATGTCATTCTATCCATTATATCATGACATTAGATCACGGTAATTGATGTCATTCTACTTTTCATTTCAGACATCATGGCTGCGGGCAACGTACAGCTTCCCAAATTGACGGAGGGCTATTTGGGACCACAAGCCAAGTTCGAAGCCTACGGACTGAGCCTCGTGTCCCACGGCGACCCGGTCATCTACATGCAAGACGACCAGAAGGAAGTGGAAATCATTCTCGGCATTCAGCCCGGGACGAGGGTGACCATCAAGCTGTTGTCCCATGAGCGGAAACAGGAATGTAACGACTACTGCCTGATCAGACAGCTGGGGCCCAACTACCTCTTCCTCATCCGCCCGCCCCTGCCGGGGTTCTACAAGTTTCAGATATACGCCCTGCCCAGGGACGAGGCCGGCCCCCAGATGCTGGGCGTCTACAACTATCTCCTCTACTGCCCGGGAAGTTTCGGGGACAACCCTTTCCCCAAGCAGTACCCACCCTGGAAGGACGGCTGCTATCTGTACGAGCCGATCTCCTTGCCACGTGGGATCAGGGACCCCATGGTAAGGTTCAAGGTGCTGGTCCCCAAGGCCAGGGACGTTCAAGTCAAAGTGGCTGAGGAGTGGAACCCCTTGCAGCAGACAGAGCCGGGACTATTTGAGGGACTGGTAGACTTTAGCCTCGGCTATCCCACGGGAGCTAAGGCGAAATTGAATGTTAAATTCGCTGGAAACAATTATAACACACTTTTGGAGTATACTTTATAAAATTTATTTAAAAACTGTGTCATTGCTCTTCCGATTAGCTCTGCGCATATTCTTGCTTGGTTGTGGACGTCACTAAATGATCTGTTAAATAAGTAGTATTTTCTGTACTCCTTCACTAAAAGATAAACCAAAGATGTTCTCTCCTTTAGATGCGGTATTATAACCATGGTTTTTACGTTTATTTATTTATGTTGGATTTTTTAAAAGACAAATTTTGTTCACATTCGCTGGTCTCACAGATTTTCTAAGACCTGTCTTGGTTTGCCTCAAAGAGGAACAGGAAATGAACCCATCCTGTATCTCGCCTTAGTTGACGTCTGGTATTTCATGCCAAAGAAGTCACTGGTTACTGTGGCCTGGTGTCAGACTGACAAACTGACACATTTCACGTTAGTGAATCAAAACAAACAACGTAAACACTCCATACATTTCTCACCCTGCTACTTTCTACATTTGGAAACACAGCGGATTGAAAGCATTAGCTTATCTCGGTTTCATTATGATAGCTTATTTTAGAAATGTGAACATTTTATCTCAAATTCTCCTGGCCAATAAATAACGCCGACACATGTATGCTAACGATGGTTACAGTTACAGTGACTTTTCATTTATTTTCCTTGATGTTAATTTTACTGAATAGATCTTTGATGCCGGAATAGGCACAATTCCGTTCTTCCAAGAACGTACCGAACTTATTTTATTTAAATTGTTAACCTATATTTTCACAATCTTGCAACATTAGGAATGATTTTAGTAGATCAGAGTACCTACCCCCAACACTCGGACACTGATCATTGGGTGAAAATATACCAATGAGTGGGGGGGGCGTAGCTTCAAGGGTTAGTGCCACCGGGGCGTGACGATAATTTTGCCACAATCTTCTACGAAAGAAACCTCGAAATTGACACCCTAGACAAAAGTATTGTGCACCTCTCCCCCCCTTGTTTTGGACCACCTTCTCTATTGTTCCCTTCAACGCCGCTGGTGAGAAGAAAGACAGTTTGAAAATCTTATATTTATAATAGTGAAGGCATTTAATAATTAACTTCTGCCTTTTTTATAAAGTTATCATTATTTGCGGCCCTATCCAAAGATTTGATAGCTGAGATTGAAGAAGATTGCTGAGTTCTGAACGCTGTCAGCACCTATCAATCCATCCGATAACTGAAAATATTGCGTTTTATAACTTCAGCTGTTCGAGCTTGTGATGATGTTTCTCATGTTCCTTGTTTTCATTTTTAAATTCCTGCCTTCATGACGTACCCTGCATATTATCTATACCAGGGGTGTGCAAACTTTTTAGGACGAGGGCCGCATTAGTAAGAAATATAACATCAAGGGGCCGAACCTAACCTAAATTTAGCCCTCGAATCAAGTACAAACATCCATCTTTAACATAAATTTATTGATTTTTTCAGTATTACCGCAGGCTTCCGCGGGCCGCAAAAAAACTCCGTAGTGGGCCGCATGCGGCGCGCGGGCAGTAGTTTGCCCATCCCTGATCTATACCAAAGAAAAAAGTAACTCTATTTATGACTGAAAATAGCAAAAACAAAACGAAGTACACGCCGTGTGTCAAAGTAATGTCGCTACTTTGTTTCTGAGCCAGTAACTATTTGGGACCGTGTTCTCGGCCTTGGACAAACAATGTCCAGTTTTCCTCTATCATCTGCTTTTAGGGTGGGAGATGAAGTAAAGCGTATACCAATTTAATGATTGACCTGTGTAAAAACTGAAAAATGCAGATTACCTGATTCTTTTGGTTATATTTTAATGTCTACTTTAAGAATTAGAGAATATCTAAATTTAACATGCATGGAAATAAGAGCAGACATCCCTCATGTCTCAAGTACAAATAAATCTGTAAGGAAACGGGATCGGTGTTGTCTGTATAGTTACAAGTCGGCAACTTCTTTTCAACTCTTTGAGGAAGCTTGCTAACAGGGCACATGAGTTATCTACAGTCATATTATTGGATACATAAGCTTATATTTTTAAAGCTTTTTTAAAAACAGATTTAGTGTCTGTACTAATTGACTTGTGAAGTGTGTGTCAAATAACGAAAGAGTTCATCTTCTAAGTATATTTTATTTGTGTACAGTACTTGTACATCCTCACATTCTGTCATTGTGTACTGTACTTGTACATCCTCACATTCTGTCACTGTGTACTGTACTTGTACATCCTCACATTCTGTCACTGTGTACAGTACTTGTACATCCTCACATTCTGTCACTGTGTACTTTACTTGAACATCCTCACATTCTGTCATTGTGTACAGTGCTTGTACATCCTCACATTCAGTCACTGTGTACAGTACTTGTACATCCTCACATTCTGTCACTGTGTACTGTACTTGAACATCCTCACATTCTGTCATTGTGTACAGTGCTTGTACATCCTCACATTCAGTCATTGTGTACAGTACTTGTACATCCTTACATTCTGTCATTGTGTACAGTACTTGTACATCCTCACATTCTGTCACTGTGTACAGTACTTGTACATCCTCACATTCTGTCACTGTGTACAGTACTTTTACATCCTCACATTCTGTCACTGTGTAAAGCACTTGTACATCCTCACATTCTGTCATTGTGTAGTGCTTGTACATCCTCACATTGTGTACAGTACTTGTACATCCTCACATTCTGTCATTGCACAAAAATGCACGTGATTTTATTTTTTGCTTACTTTATGGATACGATTTTTTATAACAAAATTGTATTTTTATATAAAATGAAAATCAGTTTTTATTAAATATTATATTTCGGATCTCTTAGTTTTGTCTCCTTGATTCCGCTGTTTTGTTATCCAGATTACCGACTTGTTTCAGGCAGTCATACCGCGATGACCTCCCGTGGCACCTGAACTCTCCTCAAACTTAACATAGAATCTGTTTCTTGCACACGTAAACAAGTTCAATATCTGGTGGGTTGCCAGGATATTGCTGGAACAATTCGGATTGTGCACGGTGTGCAGACGCCTGGGCTGGTAAAAAATACGAACTTGAATGCCACAAAAAAAAATAATTAAATACCAGGATTTATGAACATGCTGAGCGGGTTCCTTCAAGTCTTGTCTAAGGCCCTGCAATCAATTAGAAAACTATTTGGTTTCATCAATACACTGCTGCTTGGAAAATAACATAACGCGATTCTGTTAACGGATTTCTTTCGGAGTAATAAAATCGGTACTACATTAAAGAAAACGATTGTTTTCAATTTTTAGTTTACATACATAAATGGGGCGCCCGTCAATCACTTTAGTTTTGCGTTATTTTAACGATCCCGGCAGAACGCTCTATGTATTAACTGTTAAAAGACAAGTGGACAATGCTTGATTTCAACCATGCCACTATAGTAGACTGATTAGCCATATACTTGCTGCTTCGCCTCTTAAAATGATGGATGAGGCCATACCACTTGCGTGCTCCTTAACCTCATTACACAGATGGTTGTGAGACCATACAGCTAAAAAGCTCCCTCAATCTGTCTCGAATTTCTTTGAACCAAAACGAGGCTGCCCGTGTAGAAGCAGAGATCATGGATCATGGGAGATTTTTAACAGCTGAGCGACTAACAGGATGATAGCCATTGCACTTTTTCTCCATTTCACCTTTCCAGGCAGGCACGTGAGCAACGCTCACAGACACAATAATAGAACCGTCTGTAACCGTACCAGACATCATTTATAGCGGCATTATTTTACTCTCATTTAATAGTACTGAATAAATTGGCTTTTTTCTTTTTTTCTGGATAAAATATACACAAATGCGACACAAAAGTAATATTCTCAACATATACCCTAAAAACAATATGTAATCTAAGAACGGTATTCAATAATCCATGTTATAGAGATATCTAATCAACAACACACTAATATAGCACTAAACCAGGCCACCAAACAGATAACCACATCACCAAACAGATAACCACATCACCAAACAGGTAACCACATCACCAAACAGATAATCACGGCACCAAACAGGTAACCACATCACCAAACAGATAATCACGGCACCAAACAGATAACCTCATCACTAAACATAACCTCATCACCAAACAGATAACCACGGCACTAAACAGATTACTACCCTCATCAGTGTCAGTCTATGAAAGGACATTGTTACCAGCCTGTTTGAAACACATATTGAAATTAAAATACGGACATCTTTTAAGACGGAAGAAGCATTTATTACAGAGATGAAATGCATGAACTACATGACAAAAAAAGATGTCAAGATTTGCTATCAAACTAGTCTGAAGTGGACATTGACACTCCCACCAAAATATCTTTCCACTGGCCAAATGTTAACATTTTACATGCAATCCACAAACTCTTTAGGTTCTAAATAGATTTTTATAAATGAGCTTTTTTGTGTGAAATATTCCAATTACAAATTTTTTTGTAAAATGATGTTAAAACAAATATAAAAATTTGACAGCAAATGACAGGTATATCCAAATGACAGGTATATCGTTTTATTTATTTTCATAAAATGTGTTCAGAACTAAAAATCACTAGTTTAAAAACTTACAGTAACATGATTGGAGTACAATTACTTGTCATGGCCATTAGTAGCGTGGGATAAAATGGTTTATGCATCGTGCTCAGACAACAGTAAAAAAGTGCTTTCAAACAACAGAGTTTAGTATCAACTATGTTTACATCATCTAAAGCCATTACGTAAACAAACAATAATAAAACCACCAAAGTTGATGAGAAGGATGAGTTTTTTTTTAAAATCTGATGTGGTTTCTTTTAAAAAACTGGAATTTAAGAAAAGGCCATTAAAATTTACTATTTTTTAAAATTAAAGTTGGTTTCTTGAATGTAGTTTTTTGTTGTCCGTGTTTAAAAATAATGTAGGTAAAAAAAAATCACTTGCACAGCTAAGTTACATAGTAAATGAGTAAAGCACAGAGTGTACAATAAATGATTGAATGGAAATTAAAAATAAAGGTTTTAAAAAAAAACTGAACAATCACATCTGCAGGGCACATATGCAGTTTTAAAAAAGTTATCACTTAGCTTCTTTGTAAAGAAAACAAACCCTTTGTATAAAAATCCGCCTCTAAAAATTCAATGATATAATAGAACAAATATTTGTTTGACTAATGGAGATGCAATAAGCCAGTGCTGTAGCAACCATGTGCACTTTCATGTTTAAAGTGGTTGCAAAAAATTGTATGTCTAGAGTAAATTACATAGTCCTAGCTTAAAATTGAAGAAATATATGTAAAAATTCTACAAAGCTCGTCAATGTATTAAAGACAGCAGATGTTTCTTTTTTCTGAAAGGGAGAAATCCAAGGGAGATAATGACTTTGACATGGGACCGTTTGAGGAAGGGAAAATGATTGCGTGAGATCAAGAACTGGTTACAATTGTTTAGACTTTGGTGATAAGCTTCTTTAGTTTTTTCATATTGTTAGAGAGGATACGGGAAGTTGGGATGTGCTTTTTAAGCTTTGTAACATGTAACTCAATATAAAATATTGATGGAACCAATGTGTGGTCATTTGTTTTAATAATTTACTGGAAAGGGCATTTCATTTGAATGCAATGAATAGGTTAAGAAAGGAAATCACAATTCACCTCTCTATAATACCTTTCTTTGATCCCATTTTCCAAGTCCCAATTGGTCAGTAACAAGATAAAAAACAAAAAGAAAAAACAGAAATGTTTAAATTCATTTTTTTTCTCCAAAAAATAAATGATTATTGTAAAAACTGTTTTATAAATACAAATTATTTCATCCCCTGGAGTATTCAGTTACTTTCTTATGTAGTTAAAACATTTGACGCTACAGATAAACTTGATATATAATGAAATGCACTGTTCTCTAGTTTTATTTTTTTTTAAAGATATAGAGAATAGCCATAAAAAAGTACGGAGCTGAGATTAAGTAAATCCTCAGACAATATGTCACTCTGTTGAACGTAAGTAGTCACCTTGTTTAGTTTATTTGTTCTTCCCTTAACAGACAGTCCATTAGAAAATATGACAAAAATGTTTGAGAATAGAATTTGATTATAAATGCCAGTATGACATGACCTAAAGCAATTGTATAAATGCTGTATGACATGGCCTAAAGCTATTGTATAAATGCTGTATGACATGGCCTAAAGCAATTGTATAAATGCTGTATGACATGACCTAAAGCAATTGTATAAATGCTGTATGACATGGCCTAAAGCTATTTAAAGACAATACTCCAGCAGAGTTGAGTAGCTAGTCTTGTCACCTCCAAAGTTAGCATTTAATGTGACCTTTCCCCCTTGTCCATACAAACCAGTCACATCAACAACTTTGGCCCATTCCTCACCCTGACAAGGAAAAAAAAAGAACACATTAATAAAAATCCTTTCAACTTTTTCAATCCTCAACTATATCTACAGAAATTATTATAATGGTATAATTTATTGGTTATTTCAAAAAAATTTATATAAAATTATTTTCCACGGGTGACAGGAATAAAATTAAGTCCAAATAATTTACCTGGAGTCTATCCAGGTGAGTCCAGTTTTGCCCAGCAACTACTGCCACTGCCTCAGCCTTGGGAATGCTGACTCGGAAGTTAATTTGGTTGGGAAGTCGTTCAAGTTGGGCCTGTGAAGCATGTGGGCCTCGAGTTGTTGGGATCACACCAGGTTCGTACATGAAGCAACCCTCTTTCCACTGAGCATACTGCTTGGGGAATGGGAACACAGCCTGCAACAAAAATAGATACAAACAACCATAATTACACAAAATTTGTACAAAAATAATAATTTCAAAAAACAAATTAGAAACGCAGAATAGAAAGAAAAAAAATTCAGTTCATGCATCCATTAAATCTCACTTGATGACAATGATGTGAGTTAACTCCTTCGCTACTAATGCGACATACCCCCCTCGCTACAAATGCGCCCAAATGCGACATGGCGTCTAGCAACGCGCATATAAAAAATGATCCCGCGAGAAGCATTGTTACCGTCCGAATAGCTCTCGGCTTTTTAAAAAGTAGAAAAATAGCTGATTTCGTTAAAAAAACCCGGATGTTTATGTCATTTACGGTTCAAAAGCTGTGTGGCTTAGAAGTCGGACACTATTTGGTGAAATTTAATAGTGTGGTTTCTGAATATTCTTATACAATGGCCTTTCATTTTCTTGACTCTTTAATTGCTGCTTCAACGTTTAATTATGCAGCAGTTAATTTAAACAATGAGGAATCAGATGTTGAAATTAGTGATAGTGATACTAATAATAATTAACTCTTAACTCTAATCAGAGTGACGCTAATGAGAGTTATGAAATGAAGGAGATGCTGTCACTGAATCTTGGTCAGACAATTTGATTAGTGTTACAGACAATTTAATGAAATTACAGGGGAAATCATTTTCTCCCTATTGACAGCAGTCTCATATTTTCATGAACTCTGCCATGATTGAGTTGTTAATTGTTGAAACAAACAGATACGCTGAACCGCAGCAAACAGCCAAGGGTAAGAAAGACACCCAGTGGAAGGAGGTTACTAATGAGGACATATATAAATTCCTCTACATTGACATCATGATTAGACTCAAGTAACCAATTACAAAATTTTATTGGTCAGTGGATAAGATGTTTCTCAAAGTTTCATGAGACAATAAATGGATAAAAAGGTGACAAACAACGAAGGTCGCATCCCAAAACTGCGATGTAAATTTTCAAAAAACACTTTTCAAGATTTATTTCAAATATATTTGTGAATTAAAGTGCATCAACCTATACATTTTTTAAAAGCTCATTCAATTTTCGGTTTTTTGGTGTGTGTTTTGTTATTTTAAATTTTCATTTAGGTGTTTAAAAATATTTTTATTTAACATGGGGGTGCATGTTTTTGAGAGTAATCTCCCTTTGTTTAGTATTTCAGGGGGTGTTTTGGTTATTGCGCTTAGTAGCGAATGAGTTAAGATAAAATATTAAAGAATTTGATTTTTTAAACATAACAAGATTCTTGATGTCTCAAAATGTTCAAAAAGAACTGAAACATTCCTAACAAGTCCTGAATGAAAAAAACTGTAAAAATTCTTAGTAAACTTTGAACGTAAAGATTTTATGAGTTACTATAATTACAGTAGAATCCCCTTAATTTGACCACGGTTAACTCGCCAACCCTATTAAGTCGACGTTTTTAAAGTGGAACCCCCAAATTCTCTCTTTGTCTTAGTATTTTCTCATCGGTTATATCGATTCTTTTATGTCGCCGAACCCTAATACCTCGTGCACAAAAGAGGGCCAAATTTGCCACTTATCTCGATCCCCATGACCAATCACCAGCTTTTGAAAATGTTATCGATGTCACTTCACCATCTCACTACTGTACTTTCGCGTTTTCAACTGTACTATTACTAACATCCAGCGAAAACACGCTTTGTCCCCATTTAGGCCATGCTGGGTGTGTGTAGAAGAACTGGGTCACGCAGCCTGTGTCCAGAACGAAGACGCGCAGAGGTGGCTTGTTTTGTAAGACATCACAAGCAAAAGGCAACTAAGAGAGTGTATCAATTATCAAATTTTCGTCTCGCGCCGTCTGATGGTGACTTAAAAAAACATGTGACGTAACTGCCCGCTTCTTTTCAGCTCTCTTGCGCTGAATAGTAATGTTGTTCACAGTTTAACATCGCCGCACTGTGTTTTAGTTCTCGTAATATGCTTCGTCAACTGAAAGAGTTTTTAAAAAAATAATTTAAAAATCGTTCACTACCCACCCGCATTTTTTAAAGCAAATATCAGTTTTGATATTAATGTGGTAATCTTACGTCAAATGCCCTTAACTAGCAGGAAAACTGTCATTAAAAGACCGAACTCAAATTTGAGGACCAATTAATCGACCTGTATCTTTGCTACGTCTTTTAAATGACTCTCGTAATATAAATAGTAACAGTCGCGGCCTTCACTTTGACCGTTGTTCATATCATACGCGCATTGTGTGTTAGCTCTTGTACAGAGCCTCTACAACTAAGCTAAGAAAATTTATTTTTTGTTAATCTTTCCTCAGCCGTAGGCGAACTAAACTAATGGCGAAGACGTGTATATTATTTATAGACCGGAATAGTAAGAAAACGCTTTGATGTCACGGTCGCTTGCGTATTGGTTCTGGTATTCTGCCTAACACAACAAAATATTAACTCCGCGTAATAGGCTTCTAACCGTTATCTACCTTATCATGTACATACAGCAATTTCAAGCACCTGTTAATATTTTGCCGCCATATTGGTTTTCGTTTAACTCAATCATCGGTTATCTCAACGCCTTGCAAACCCCTAGGCCGTCGACTTAACCGGGTTCTACTGTACTAAAATTTTTAAAGTAATCTCAAAATAGAAGAGCACTGCGAGCCACATTACAATATTCCCAAT
Source organism: Ampullaceana balthica (assembly GCA_944989445.1). Classification (NCBI taxonomy): domain Eukaryota; kingdom Metazoa; phylum Mollusca; class Gastropoda; family Lymnaeidae; genus Ampullaceana; species Ampullaceana balthica. Next base: position 701,023 of record CALYLW010000134.1, on the reverse strand, counting down.
TCAAAACAGACTAACATTCAGAAATAATAAAAAGGAAAAGAAAAAATATTTCTTTTGGAATAAAAAGTGTAGTTTTTTTAACAATGACAATTAAAGGTTCATGAACACAGAATTAGTGCATGATGCAGTGCAAGATATTTGAATGAACCAACCTGTGTGACAGCCTTACAGTTGATCAGATAGTTAAATACACCAGGCAACTGTTGGCTTGGGTCGGCCTGTGGCATGGCATAGATCTGAAGCTTGTAATACCCCACAGTGGGCATGTTGACAATGAACGAGATCTGGGAGCCCAAGCAGTTGGAGAAGACAAAGTCTGGGAACTCCTCGTCCGAGTCCACAGCTATGAGGTTGGCAGTGACCCTCATGGGCTGGGAGGTCTTCATGGCGATTGTCACGGTGTTGACATCGAGGTGGACGACGGGGTCAACATGGGACACACAGGACAAGCCAAACTCATCAAACCTTTGTTGTTTGCCCAGGTAACCATGGGGGAGGTTTGGGAGGGGCTCAACCTGACAATAGAAACATGAAGAAATAATCCACATTTTGATATAAGAACACTATCTGAGACAGTTTAATACTTTTTGCTTTCAACAATAAAATTACAGAAGAATTATTCTGAAAATTCTAGTAAAAATTGCCATTAACCCATTTTGCTTGGCTTTGTAATTTTAATTTGAAAACCTGAATGCAACTTGAGAAAGAAATAACTGTCAGAATTTATTTTTATTTGAAAATAATCTTTTTATGGTTAAAAAAAAACCCACTAGGCATTAAAGTCTGGACTAAACTCATCTCATACCTTAACATCCTCCTGGCAGAGAACTAAATACTGGGCTACATGATAGAGAGTACTTCCTTCCTTCTCTGGGTTATTGGCATAAATCTCTAGCCCATACTCTCCTCTACCTGGACAGCTGACATTAAAGTACGCTGTGTTGCCGACTGTTCTGTGAAGTACAAACCCTTCAAGTTCTGTGTCGCTGAAATGATTGCTCTTCAATTTGGCCATAAACTGCATGTTGCAAGGAATCTTTATCTGCAATGGTTTAAAATTGATATGCAATTAATATCAGTTGAAGGGAAACCTTAATATTAATAAGATGCAAGCAAAAATAAATAGCTTTTTTTTTAAATACATTGCTTTTTTATTTTATACCTGGAGTTCCACTTTTCCTTCTCTGGTGTTGAGTGTGGCTGTCTGTTGGTAGGTGCTCAAGTTGTACCTATAGAAGGCTGAGCCTGCACCCCAGTTCAGGTATGAACATGGAGGGTAGGGTTCTGGAGGGGGAGAGGGGACAACTTCTTGTTCAATCTTGTATTCACAGACTTGGGCGTAAACATTGTCTTTGTTCTCAGGCGTGTCTTCTTTGGCATATATGTAGAGAATGTACGAGCCGGCCACGGGCAAGCGGAGAGAGAATGAGGCTATTCTTCCGGAGCTTTCCTGGAGGCCGTATCTACTGAGTTTTACTCCGGCATACTCCTCATTGCCGTCCTCAAACTGCATTGTGAAGTTGAAGGTCACAGCTATTTTGTCAGCTGGGTATCGGAGGCGAATGTGGAGCTCTCCACGACTGTGAATGACACCTGTACGATGAGTTACAAACTCCAGGCCGTACTTGAAGAACTGTGGTTTCATGTGTGGCATGGATTCAAACTCCTGAAGGGTGACACTGCGCTCCAGCAGTTGCCACTGAGAATCATCAGGAAAGTGGGTATAGATTAACTGATGGGGGTCAGGCAAGAAAAAGTACCTGGAAATAACAGAATTTAATGCAAGGTAAATTTGGATTAAACAAGTAGATGAAATGTATACTTTTGATCTTACAGCAACAGAACTGTAGGAAAATCAGTTAATGATAATTTTGGCTTGTCACAAATAATACACAATTACATTTATGACATTACTAATTAGAACAATGAATGTGAACTTTTTATATGAAAATAGTTATCTTTTTAAAATATGCATTTGTTCTACAAACTAGTTAAGAAAGTCTGGCTTATTTTAAACTGATTTAAAATAGAGTTGAGAACTCACTCATCCAGTTGATAGTGGAAGTCTTCTGTTGAGGCTTGTTTGCCAATGATGCGCCTGGCAGCCCAGTGAGCATCAATGAGGCACCAAGTACCATAAATGTAGACAGCATTCCATGAATGTTGGTTGGTTCCTGGTGTGAATTTCTGGCCAGGTCTGTAGTCAGCACCTTTGGCATAGCCACTAATGATCTTTGAATGAAGACCAGCATAACTGTTGGGAAAATAAATCAAACAACGTTTATAACAGGGAGGCACTTCACAATCGAGGTTTTAATCTTTTTTATTGGTATACACAATTATGTCTAAGTACAGTTTTATGTCTGAATCCTTTTTGTGTTGAAGTGCTTGAAAATTCTTCCCATTCATCAATTATAGGAATGTATAAATACATTTTAATATGATTTTTAATTAGATATATGAAGCATAAATTGGCATATATTTCTACAGTCGAAACAAGCATTATCAAACAAGCTTATTTCATCAATTTTATGTCAGAGCCCATCAACTTTGATAAAATAATATGTTGCATCCCTAACATTCTAGCTACTTACTTGCACATGGTGTCAAACACCATGGCATATGTTGTCTTTCCAGTTTTCAGGCCCATCAGCACTTCTTCAGGACTACCTTTGTCTACTTTGTCAAAATTCATTTCTTTCAAGTTCTTTGTTGCCAACCATCGGAAGATAACTCTGAAAGACAAGTCAAAAATAAAATCAATGATAATATACTGTGTGAAACACATTACTTCCCGTATATACTCGTTCTAAAGCCGACATTTTTGTGGACAAAGTCTAGGGGAAAAAGTTGGGGGTCAGCTTACGAGCGGGTCATAGGTGATTTATGCATGTTTGTACATTGAATATCTGTTTTGTTATTGTAGATCATCAAGGTCATTTTCTACATTCTACAAGATACGACTGCTCTACCAGAACCTATAAAATATTGTTAAACATCTGCACTTACCTTATTTATTCATTTTATTTATTTTTGTGAATATTTTAATAAATTGTTTTACAAATGTTCTTTCAACAACGAATTTTAATGTACGCGCTTTCGCCACTGTTTACCAAGGAAACAACAACAAAACGGTAACTCTTGGGGTCGGCTTACGAGCGGGTTACACACTTTTTAAATCCTTTATATTAACTCGTGGTGTCTGCGGCCGCCCGACCGCCCTTGTCGCCAAAACTTTTGAGCGATTTTTAACCCACTTGCTCGTAAGCTAGCGAGCTGAAATTTTGCAGGCAGTTTCGTACCAATAATAAAAACAATGTATCAAAATTTCAGATCGATCGCATGTACCGTAATTAAATTATTGATTTTTTAGATTATTTTATTTATTCCAATGTATCATGCTATTTTTTTAGATAGAGCGTCGCGGTGCGTATTATATTGAACAACCTTTCTGTCGCGCAATAAGGTGCGTATTTTATTGACAGCTCTTTTTATAAACATATTCCTGATCGGTGCGCATTATATTAAACATGTTTTACGACACAACTGCAATTTTGTATTTCTGGATGGTCTGGCGCTGCGTATTATAATGAACATTCTTTTAATTACTTCTCGTACATAAAAGATTTATAGTCAAAAACTTGGTTTTTTACGGGTTTTTCTTATTATACTATTCTCTTCCAAAAAAAGGGGGGTCGGCTTATGAACGAACGGGCTATAGAATGAGTATATACAGTAATTTTTTTCAAGCATGTTTTGACAAGCATATCAAGCTTACACAAACTAGTATTGTCAAATTTATTATGTAGCTTTGACCAGATATACATTTTTCATAAGCCAAAACCCAAAAATTGTCTAGTACCTGACTTTCTCAAGTTCATTTGTGATGTTCTTTGAATAGATTAAATCCCAGACCAGATCTCTGAAGTTGTTGTGCTCTGATTTAGAAACCTGAAATAAACAATATATTTTAAAAAGGTGCTACTCGCTACTCACACAAAAGAGTGAACATTGTTTTGTTTTTTTTAATTGACAATGAAGCATTGTGTGGAATACCTTTTATTGTAAATTATAGTTATAGAAAAGCATGTAAATGTTAAAACCTACTAGTTATTTTATGTCCTCAAAATATTTATTTAAAAATTTACTACAATACCGTTTTAACCCTTGTATCCTCTTACAAAGACAAACTAATTATCTTCCTTATAGCTTTGCAAAACTCTACCATAAAATATTATCCTGGCTTAATATTATAGGAAAGAATGGGCACTTGTATTTATTTTGAGGATGTCTACCTGAATAGCATGGTCATCAACTGATTGCAAAACATGTCTGTCAATAGCCTCTAATGTGGGTTTCTGTTGCGAGCCTGCAGGGGCAGGGATGGGGGCCTCTTCTCTTGCTGTCTTTGGTTGCAGCTGGAAGGATGATGGCGCAGCCTGGCCCTCCTGACCAACAGATCTCTTCTCTACCTGTTCATAGAGGAAGAAAAAATTGTGTTTAATGTGTATATATAGAAACATAACAGCTAAATCTTTAAAATCAACTTATTAGAATTGCTAGTGTTACAAATAGATGAAAGCAAGAAGTATGGATTAATTGTTGAAGTTTTCTGACATACCATCATGGTAAACAAAATTGTAGTATTCTATGATATCATCTACCATTATAAATAGAAACTTCAAGATTTTTAAGAAATGGTTTATCAAACAATTTATTTTTCAGAACTGAAATGATAATGAAGATTCAAAGATCATATGAGTAATTCTAGGCATAACAATTTTCTTTATCTTGCATAAATTTAGGCAGTTTATTACCTGTAGTGGTTTAGTGCTAACAGGAATCTGGATCACTTCTGCCTTCTGTGGTTTCTGGCCTGAAGTTTGACCAACACCTGGAGCGTATGAGGTGTAACTCTGACCCTGGGGGAAAGTCAGATTGCTCTGGACAGCCTGCTGTCTGCTGTCTGGAACTGTGCCATACAAGTACTGTTGCTGCAAGAGCTCTGGTGGTGGTGGCGGGAACTCCTCATCACCAAAGCCATCCTGCTGTTTGAGGGATATTTAATTTATAATGGCAAATATAACAATGTTAAATAGATATTAATTGCTTTAAAAAGTAGTCAAGCATAACATGTTCTTAAATATGGTGGGTAACAACACTTGCTCTTACACCTCACATCCTTGGTTATTGTAAATGGATGTAGTATGTTGAACTAGAGAGACACCTGTAATTATGACGAATTTGTGAAATGTGTTTGATTGATGTGTTCCTGGAGGGTGAAGGAAATGACATCTCAAACACAATAAATTCTTACTCCATGTTTATGTTTTTCCTGACATGAACTTTGCCAATACACTAGTATTAATCACAAAAAGCAGTAAATTTTGGTCATTTTCACTAGCATGAGGTATATATTTAAAGAATTAATGCTGTCATTAAACTGGTTCGTAGCATACTCACCCCAACTGAGTTAGCATTGTATTTTCCTGGTTGAGTTGTAGCCTGTTTCCCAGGTGCCAGTCCCCTTCTCTCTGGAGATTCCTGGTAGAAAGCTCCTTGTTGCTCATTGCGTGGTGCAAAGTGCACATAGTACTGGCAGATGTGAGTGTAGGTGTCTCCGTCCTTGGCTGGATCATTGCCGTAAACCTCAATACCATACTCTCCTTTAGCGGGAAGCTGTGCTGTCACCTGGAGGATAAAAGATTCATTTTATTTCAGCTGCAATCAACCATCTTACATCCCAAATAAAAAATTAAAGATAGAATTTAATGGAGCTTCTTTAAAAAATAAAAAAAGATATAAAATATTTTAAAAGTATGCTCAATATTATACGCATCGCGTGAAGTATGTTCAATATACTACGCACTGCGCAACAGACTAGCATAAGCATTTACATGCTACATAGAAATACATAGAGATAATCTAAAAATTCATTAATTTAATTACAGTACATTCGATCGATATGAAATTTTGATAAAATGCATTGTTAGGTGACAAAAGTCTATGTGCAAAATTTCAGCTGGATAGGACCATTGGAAGTGGGTCATTTTTTACTTTTTTTTCCCTGCGGGACCACGACAGACAGACAGAAAGGCAATAAGGTGAAGTTAATATAAGGGATTTAAAATGCTTACTCTAACAACATCTCCTTCATCTTGTTCTTGGATGTACTTTTCAAGTTCCTCGTCTTTCATTCCATTCTTACGCAGCTTACACAAAATGTATGCTGGCTTGGTCTTGGCAAACTCCAGATTCACACGCCCATCCTCTGTGGTGACTATGCCATCTGGTGGTGTTGCAACAATGCCCAACTGGTCCACAGCTACACCAGGTCCCCAGCTGCTGTCAGAGCAGGAAGGTAGAGGAGCAGCATCAGAGGACGCAGTGTCAATTATTACCTGAGACATTTATAACAGAATAAGTAAGAATTCTACACTAGCAGTTTAAGCTTGCACTTCCTGTATTCATATTTGGATGAAGTCCATTACACTCATTTTCTTAGTTCAAAACTAGAACTAGACAAATTACAGTTACATTTTTTTTTACTTGTAGAAAGTTAAAGACTATAAAAACAGAGTAAAATCTCAAAGGTAATTCTCACATACTTTGTACTCTGCTGATGCTGTAAAGATGTTCTTGACCCCCAGTTCACCAGTAAGCAGCTGACCAAAGATTGTAAAGTAATATTGGCCAGCACGTGGAGCACGAAAGATGAAAGTTGTGGTCTGGTTCTGCCCTTGATGCTGGAGGGCATAGTTTTTGAGCTTCTGTCCTTGGTAGACCTCCTCACCAGTGTCAGCAAAAGTTATCTTGTATCTGATGTTTTCATAATAAGAACGTGTCATTTTGGCTTATGGTTAAGGAAATTTCTTTAACATTTTACCCAAAATATCATAATAATAACAACAATAATAATTTGAGAATTTATATAGTGCACTACACCAGCTAGCAGCTGGGCTCACATAGCTTCACATAAAAATAGTAACACATATATTTATAAATGCACTCAATTTAAAATAATCAATCCAAGTTACAAAATTATATAAAACATATAATGACATGATGGTGTACATAAGCTACGTTTATCTTTTAAGAGAAATGTTTGACTGTTAATTATCCAAAACAGTAATAAATATTTGCTTTTGTTCATTTATTTACTATCAAAGTGTACATACGTGAAGTTTGTGGGCTTGCAAAATCCTAGTGTCAAGGCTAGCCGTCCCTTCTTGGCATCCACAACACCATTGTGATGAGAAATAAAGAACATGCCACATTTGAAGAAATAGGATTTGACCAGAGGCAGATTCTCAAAGTCCTGCAAGGTGACAGGTGTCAGGAGCAATTGCCACTCATTCTTGTGAGCCCAGTGACTGTAGATGAGCTGCTCAGGGTCAGTCAGGAAGTAGAAATCATCATACTCATAGACCTGTAAAATAGATGTTACAGCATAATGATAAATACTGGCAAAAAATTTTAAGGAAGCTGATAACAAGAATAAATCTAAAACTAGGTCATCTTGTCTCATTCACATGGCATTGATTAATCACTACAAAATTACAGACCCTGGCCATATCAATAATAATTCCTCACATGACATGTTTTGTGTGATAATTATGAGAAGATCTTAAGGATTTACATGTATTTAAATTTTAATTACTCAGCATAAACCAATTAGTAAATAATGGGAAGGATAAGTTTAGTAAGAAATACTAAATTAAAAATATATCTTTCTAATGATATGTTTCAAAGGTAATCTCATATTCATATACCCAAAAAATAAAATAAAAAATTAAAAATTAAAAAACTCAAATTTTCTATAAAATTGTTTTACTTTTTTTTTAATAAAGTGCTATTTTCAGGAAACTAATTAGAGAACATTTTTAACAATAACAAGAAAACAAAAATAAGTATCACTTCATTTTAGGTAAAAACTTACAAGATTCTCAGGCATGTTTTTTTCTGAGACCAGATACCTGGTGGCCCAATGGGAGTCAACCAAATACCAGTTATTGTCAATGAGAACAGCATTCCAACTGTGGTTGTACTCATTGCCCTTGAACTTGTCTCCTGGGCGGTAATCCAGACCCTTGGCATAGCCAGTAAGAACTATGGAGTGGACTCCAGCAAATCTTAAACAAGACAAATTACATACAAGAATCAATTCATTGTCATTTAACTAAAAGTTTAAATTTAAAAAATATATCTTAAAAAGACAATTAATTAAATGATATAATGGCCATTCATAACATGTGCTATCTCTAAATTTGTAACACAAACAATAATGAAAAATTAGGCCATTAACATAAATTCCACCTTCTTTTCACATAACTAACATGTTCCCCCACCTTCTAGTTTTGAAGCCTCAGGTTACAATAAAAATTCTGATCACAGCCCAAGACACTTACCGACAAAGTGTTTCAAAAATGCGGGCATATGTCCCTTGTTTATTCTTGAATGAAAGAATCACTTCTTCAGGACTGTTGGGCTTGGCTCCATCACGAAATGAGATGGTGTACATGTTCTTGGAAGTCATCCATCGAAAAATCACTCTGGACAATTATACGGAATGCCATTAACCAAAAAAGTTTTTTAACAGCTTAAAAGTTACATTTAAATATTTTTTGAGACTTAACTGTTAAATTTACATTTTTTTTTATTTGAATATAAAAATATTACAACATTAAAATACAGGCGTAATATTTGTTTTTAAAAAATAACATACATTTCAATCAATCATTTTGGGTTATTTAATTTTATTCACATTATTGTAAAAAACAACTAAAAGCTACCTGCATTTGTCCAAATCAGCCTGAAGGTTCTGGCTGTAAACAAGATGGTAGATCAAGTCTGTAAAGTTGTCATGTTCAGTTTGGGCCACCTGGTTGGAGAGTACATTCACTACAATAAAACTAGACACATTTAAATAAATATAACCCAAGGTAGCAAATAGTTTTAACATAACAGTAATAATTAATGAAAAAACATCAATGTATTGAAAGAGTGATTTAACTGATTATTCTTTGAAGCTGGCAAAAATTTTACTTGGAAAAAAAAGTTAGATTTTTTTACCTGGATGGCATGGTTGTCAATAAAGTAAAATTGTTGGACATTTCTGTAGAGGTCAAACTTCCTGTAACGAGCATGGACAGGCGGGGCGTGGACCTGTCGAGCCCTGGAATCCTCAGGTACAAAGTTAGGCGGTGCCTTGATCTGCATTGCAGCAGCTTACACTTTTGTCAATTCTAATAAAGAAATAAAATGTTAAAATAATTATGTATTAGTATACCAACAATATAAATATTCCATCAAAAAAATGTCACATTGGTATGAAAAATATTGCAAAATTCAACTCCAATATTTTTTATATATAATGAATTTACACTTTTTATTAAGATGTTAGACATTGGGGGTGGTGATCATTAATTTAAACTAAAGTACATGTACTTATGAAGTCTAGTCAATACATTTTTTAACTTAAAAGAATACTGATAAAGGTTTATGAAAGATATTTTTTTAAAGCAACCATCAATAACCAAGATGAGAACAATCTGTGTGAATAGTTTAGACAGTAAAAATATAAAAATTATTTAGTTCCAAAGTCTGTAAGAATTTACCAGCTGCTCACCTATTGGCTACCAAATTTAAATATTTGCTAATTTAGTCAACATTTTCACCATGGGTCAATAAGGGAATTAATATTATTTGTATGTGATGGCTGATAATTATGATTGACACATACTTAAGATTGCTTATGTGTCAACTTTTCCATTTTTGCAAATTTGTTTCAGTTAAAATATATTAATTTATTATTTACTGAAAATGAATTTGTACAAAGTGCATGTACTGAAAAAACACATTTCCATCTATTTGGATCATTTAGAGATATTATCTTATTTCTAATACTTCTATTATAGAAATAAACTGTGGACTAAATAACAAATATACTGAATTTAATTAGATATAAATATAGATTATTAAAATTAACACTTGTGTAAACATCTTACTAAGCTTACTGCAGATGTCATAAGTATAAAACTCCTCCTAATTGAACAGTTTTAGATAATTGTTCATTTAGTTTTGAGCTTAGTTGGGAATGCGCACTGGTTCATCTGTATGATGAATTATGTTGCAAGTGATCAACAAAAAAAAAGGTGTGTGACACCATATAGGAATCACAATACGACTGATTATACCAGCACACTACAGCAAGTTAGCGGAAACAGCACTGAGTGGGAGGAATGTATGATTAATGATGGGATGGACAAGTCATCAACAGTATACAACACCGGGTCAAGGGAGTAGCAAGGTGTATGGACTACATAGCCGGAGACACCACATTCACATCTAACGGTAGCGTCTATTCTACACTGCCAGCAGCCGGTTAGCGCATACCGCTGTAGTCTATGGCTAGAGGCCTAGATTAACGTTGCTTGGTCTCAATTTCATGACATCGGATGCGTAGATTGTAACGATTCGGTCAGCAATAGCAGTACAGAAACTCGGGTCATTTTTTCAATAAAGAATTAAGTCAAAAGGTTATTCACAAGTTCTTTTTGGTATGGTAGAAGATCTAAGATGTGCATGCTTTTCTCTAGTTTCTACCACTTCAACGCATTTTCTTATCACGTCCCTAAAGCAATTTTACTTATTAGTTTCATTTTACACGCCTACTACGTGTTCTCACAAAGGATGCTAATTTTGTTTTCGTACCTACAAAAACACTAACGACATGCACGCCTGCAGGTATGTTCTCCTCATGCACGATTTAAAATTGAGAGTTGCTTTAATCATTAAAATTACCGGTATTTACCTTGAGTTTGTTGTTTACGAAAATTAAAAAGAGTGTGATGAATAAAATAAATGAATATATTCAATGTGATGTTTTTGATAACTAGGCTTCTCAATTTACCCAACGCGAGTCTGGTTTTTTTGTTGTTCTAGACATGTCAGGAATCCAATTTAAAAAATGAAAAACTCTTCGATCCGTGGCATGCAATGAATGTATCCTTAGCGCTATAGAAAGCATTTCTCTTTTTAACTGAGTCAGCTTCTAATATTGATAATTAGATTTGTCTTCGCAAACAGTCCACGCACACGGACGACAAACAGCCATGCACACACATACACAAAGTGAACTCTACAAACTTGGCAAAGTCCGTGACACCAAGAGAAGGAACAAAATATATGTGAACAAAATATATGTGAACAAAATAGATGTGGCGAAAACTGTGTGGTGTGTGTAGATTCTGTTACACGGAGGGTTGCCAACGCCTGTCTCTCAGTTATTTGGGATTGAGCAATGCATTCTAAAATATCTCCAGTAAGTCATACTTCCTCTATGATTCATCCGACAATACATTTTAACCAATAGTAATGTTCTAAAGCGAGTCACTTATGAATGACTTAACAAGTTAATAGAGTTGACTTGACCTTTGGTGTTCAATTAGTTTACTTTCAAATCATCTCTAAAACTATTGGCTGTTGGGCGAGCCTAGTGATTGATGAGCCGAATCCACAGTTTTCAAGTTCAAGGCTTTGCTTTTTGTTGATGTTCAAATGATTGGGTCAGAAATTAGCCTTAATATTAATAGTCAGTTATACACGCTTATCCTCATAGTTTAAGAATCCCTCGCTTAATCTTAACGCCATAAAGCAGAAATGCGAATCGACATTTTCACTCTCCACAATGAGTGTCAGGGTGAAACCTGGGATGAATCAAAACATTACCACCCGGTGAGTCACGCCAATCTGGTCGTGTAGATCTGGGTCACACGATCCCCTGGAAGGCTACCCATCTCCCACTCATCATCTACCCTATTGATATGCAGGAACACGTTGTACTTTTGACATTATTTAACATACCAATAGAACTCCACTTACAAAGAGCCATGGAAAGAGCTGTTCAAGAGTATTTATATTTATATTAGTATACTTGTACTAGAAAACACACAATTTCAGATATGTAAATAGAATAAACTAAAGCATTAGAAGATTAGTAAGTAAAGATGGATTAATAATTGCATATTTGCCTTCAAACGAACGACAGACTGAATAACACTGATATAAGTGACTTTTTCTTAGTTTGCCACTTTTATTTGTCTGGGTTCTTCAATCAAATCTTGCTTCTCAGCGTTTAACCAATTTCTGAAACATGGTTAACATTCGCGCCTTAAGACACAAATAATTTGGTTGTCTGAAAACAAATAAATATTTAATCACGCTGCACAGCGCATTACATATCTCACATTGTACAATTAATTATTCAAATTCTTCTAATTGGTCCAAACTCTCGTCTTAGTTGTTTGCACCAGTGCTTCTCAAACTTTTTAGTATGGCGGACCGGCAGGAATTTTTTCCATTGCACCAGGGACCGGTGCACTATTTTCCCTGCACTGACAATTTTTTCGGTCCTTTTTTTGAGAACATCTGCGGACCGGCAGCGGATGGCCCACGGACCGGCAGCGGATGGCCCACGGACCGGCACCGGTCCACCACTTTGAGAAGCACTGGTTTACATCACCACGAGATTTTATTTATTAATACTAAATTTTAATATGATTTAGGAAATTATAATTCTAAACGTGATTTTTTAATTATAAAAATAAAATATTAATTGCATGCATTCTCAAATTGGCATCGGTAGATAAATGTTTAGAAATCTATCAAATCTATTTAATTTTTAAAATGTATCATTAACTGAACTGTGTTTCACCACGACACTACAGTAAGATTTTCTCCAAGCCACTTTTCAAAGTAAATCTTATGACGCGTGCACGACGCCACACCGATAACCATTGTGGCATTTCCACGATGACCACGCCCCAGGAGCTTGGTTTGCTCTTTATCATCAAATGTTGCTATTACGTCAGGGCCGTGAACCAGAGGGGTTAGGGCCGTGAACCAGAGGGGTTAGGGCCGTGAACCAGAGGGGTTGTGGCCGTGAACCAGAGGGGTTAGGGCCGTGAACCAGAGGGGTTAGGGCCGTGAAACAGAGGGGTTAGGGCCGTGAACCAGAGGGGTTAGGGCCGTGAAACAGAGGGGTTGTGGCCGTGAACCAGAGGGGTTAGGGCCGTGAAACAGAGGGGTTGGGGCCAGCAACCAGAGGGGTTGATAACTGCTGTGTTTCACCGAGTCACCAACACTTGTCAGTTACGGCCACTGTCAAGTATAACATTTCAGGCTGGGAACGTAGGTCAGGGGCTAGCTTCCTGGACACACGAGTTACTTGGCCGCGGCTTGGCTCTGTGGCATTTCTATTGTAAACTCGACACATGCCCACTAATAAATGCTGGACACGCCCCTGTTGATGCAATCTGGACTCTGGACACACACCACTCGCTGCAACTTTAGTTTAACAATTACTCGGCAGCAACTTCAGTGCTAGACATATTTCCCAATGCTATTTATTTTTTTATTTCTTAACTAAATTAGTGGGGGGGGGGTGAAAAGGGGTGGGTGAGATATAGAATGTTTTTAATTAAACGTAGAAGAAAAGGTGATCGCAACAAAAAACTTTTTTTTAAATTCATAGTGTTGTATTTTAAAAGTGTATCCATATGTATTAATGACTAATTTACCATTGTTTATCTAAAACAAATGAGAAACTATATATAGTAAGTAATTGTTGAATATTTATATACTGGTATATAACCGAGTTCTTAAAGGACGTGGAAATTATTCAATTTGGCGGTGCGTGCAGATGACCGGGGTGGAGACTCTGGATGGAACAAACATCTCAAAAGTATCGTTGCGTTGATTAGATTGCTTAGCAGAAACACTAATTATTCTAACGTGTGTGTGTTATTTTTTAGTTTGACCCTAACCAAACGACTCACAACAAACTTATAAGCAAAAATCAAGGTCATAGTTAGTGAAGATAATGATGAAGTTAATAAACATGCACGGTAATGTATGAAAACGACAGCGGTCATCGTGACAACGGATCCACCGCCACTTAACTAAAAGACTGCCGGATGGTGTCATGGTGTCCGAGCGGTCAACGCAGCGTCCGCCGGTGTTAGGTGTTGACGAATCGTTCATTTTCGCAGTTTCAATTTAGGAAACAACTCTGGCGGCCATTTTCCAAACACCACATTTCCCCCCTCCCCCAACCCTCCGCCATGTCCCGCCAAAGTAAGCCCCTAGCGTAAAACAGAGAAACTCGTGAGCACAGCGAGTGACCGTGCAATCAATCAATAGCTACATTCATAGGATGGAAGATTACTTTAGCCCGATAACAGCACATCGGCGATGTTACTGTCTTGTGTGGATGCGGAAGAGCTCAGCTCATCATTTGATGCATGTTTCATGTTTCACTATCATAAATAACCTCAAACTTAAAGCTGACTCTAACGGGATGGATGATGTGCCAAGAATCGAAAAGCAGAAAAGCATTTTAATAATAAATGTTCAAAACAATTACGTCTATGCTCCCCCATTAAACAATTACGTCTATGCTCCCCCATTAAAAAGTAAACTGATGAGATTTCAAGTTCAATTAAGGACAAAAATTTAAAAAATGCGTTATCCGCTCTATAACACACCTTTAAACGAATTAGTGTGCTAGTATTTTTTTTAAATAAAATTCTTATCAGTCTTTCCCATTATACCTGTCCCTTTTTCCCACCAGCAGGGCCCCTCCCAGGTAGAAAAGCACGTACCTAAAACAAATCTACCTTTGCTTCGTTTAAAGATAATGTACGTTTAATACCAGCATAAAATATGCGTACCACAAATACCCCGGAAACCGGTAGGAGGCATAAACTGCCATCGCTACTATCCATGAAAAGGAGACATTTATTAAAGCGTAAAGGTGGAAAATAAACAATATAAATTATATGAACCAGGGCTTTCCCATTATTTCCCGTTCAAATTCCCACACTGAAATTGAACATGACACATCGATCATGACGAGTGGATTTCCGTTATCAGATCAATGGAACGTGTGTCTGGCATGCGCCTTGAGGGGCATCAAGTTTACTTGTTTGTGTGACCGTGTCCATAGCCTATCCTTGAAAAACACAGAGCATTCGCATCACTGAAGTCTGAAGATTTGCGTGTTTATTTTAACAAATTATTAAGGCCTTAAATCGAAGTTGTAAGTGTTACGTTGATAGACGTCTCTTTAGTAGGTAATAGAGTTCATTTATTTGTGTGCTGCGCTATTTGATTACAACTGTGGCTTTCCGGTGTCATTTGGTTGTGGATCTATGGCTGCACATCGACATACAACCACCACCCCACCAAACACAAACAAGCCACCACCCCACCAAACACAAACAAGCCACCACCCCACCAAACACAAACAAGCCACCCCACCAAACACAAACAAGCCACCACCCCACCAAACACAAACAAGCCACCACCCCACCAAACACAAACAAGCCACCACCCCACCAAACACAAACAAGCCACCACCCCACCAAACTCAAACAAGCCACCCCACCAAAATCAAAAAAGCCACCACCCCTCCAAACACACAACCTCCCACACACTGCCAGCTCCTGTCGGTCGGTGTACGATTGATCTCAGCGCTGGATCTCCACAAAATTACAACTCAGCATTTTAAGGCCTAACAAAAGAAGGTGGGTTTCTAACACACTAGTGTTCATTTCTTTCTTCTTCTTTTTTTTTCTTTTTTCAAACAGTTTTCAAACCCCACTTCATTTCCAGCCAAATTCCTCTTCGTACGCTTAGCAACACCATGAGAGAGAAACGGTGGGGTTGGAGGGGGGGGTAAAAAATAGTGGAGCAAGCCAGGTAATTTTGTCATTTTTGTGTAAACAGGTATCAGTTGAACGAGTCTGTATTTAAAGACTATTAATAAACATGCCAGGTGAGATTTATTGGAGAATCACTGAAAAAAAATGCTGAACATGTTAGCCAATGATTAACTTTGAAAACTTCAAATATTGTGAGCGTTTTTAGTTTTTATTATTTTGTAAATAAGATTGCTAACAATTTCAGTGTGAGGATGATAGAACGAAGAACTTTGAGAATGTTCCTGGTGAACAAATCAGGTGATTTTTTACTCAGGTAAATGAAACTGCTACTGTTGTTACTCGGATTAATATTATCAGCAAGTAAAGTAAAGGCATTAAGGTTAACATCAATCTGGATTTGATGAGATGTTACTATGCTGATCAAAGTTGGTGATGTTACATCTTAAATACTACACGCTATTTTTTCACATCCTTTTATGGTGGCCGAAAATCTCAGGCTCCGGCTATTATTACGGAAAGCTCCCCATTGAACACGCATGGCCATAATGCCAAACTATCCTGCAAAACTCTCAAGTGGGGAGTGGTGGGCCCCCCAACCCAAAGTTCGTGCCTGCTCTAACCTGCTGTCCTGAGTGTACGACTTAATAATAGGAGACGGGTTGTGCGCTCACCAACAAAGAAAGGTTGGTCTGCTCCAACCGTCTCCCTGGAACAATCAAACGTCGATTGGTCGTCATTGACAACTGGAATAGCTACAGGCCCAAGTCGTGGGGTATTTAATAACTCTTCTCACACGAACACATACATCCATATAATATAACAATAACTGGCCAATAAATGTTCAATTAAAATAGCAGATAAGTGTGCGTGTGTGTGTGCGTGTTATAGTCTGGCTTTGGAAAATGAACAGGCAACTATTATTTAGATCGGTAAATTGTGCATCCATAGAATGTACAATCTAAGACCATATATACACACACACTAGTTACATGAATGTAGATAATGTCGATGTGGGAAGATCTAGGAGCACTTGACCCGGCCCTGCTCGTTAAACCACATTACAACTTCGGTAATACGATCTTTTACTAAGTCAAATTCTCATTGAGGCTAACAACATTCCTCATTCACTGTGTAATTATGAAATGGCATAAATTAACATTTCCCAACCCAGCTACATTGGCGCGCTGACAAACCTTTACAGAGTTCTTTAAGGTGCTACCATAACTCCATGGTCACTAATTATCATGATGTAACTGAAACCTATCTTCATATCTATATTGTCACTGATGTCACATTATACTGTCTAGAGCAGACACGGCCGGTTTGTTTACACTGTCGCTAAATATCGCTGAGCTTTCAGGAAATCTACAAGTACATGCAGCCACAGTCTAAGTGCGCACTATCTTTAAAAGCAGTATTAGTCAAACTTTAGGTGCTTCCTGTTTGTGAGAGTGTGTGTGTGGGAGTCCCCACACACTACCACCACTTTCTCCTGAGGTTCTAATATTTTAAAAAATATAGAAGCTATTCAGGGTCACTAACGTGTAAATATTGATGAAATACAACAGCACTGACTGGTGTAAATATTGATGAAATACAACAGCACTGACTGATGTAAATATTGATGAAATACAACAGCACTGACTGATGTAAATATTGATGAAATACAACAGCACTGACTGATGTAAATATTGATGAAATACAACAGCACTGACTGATGTAAATATTGATGAAATACAACAGCACTGACTGATGTAAATATTGATGAGATACAACAGCACTGACTGATGTAAATATTGATGAAATACAACAGCACTGACTGATGTAAATATTGATGAAATACAACAGCACTGACTGATGTAAATATTGATGAAATACAACAGCACTGACTGATGTAAATATTGATGAAATACAACAGCACTGACTGATGTAAATATTGATGAAATACAACAGCACTGACTGATGTCCAATGGTCCAACCATTTATTTCATAAATTAAAAAAATCCAACCCACAAGCACGTTCCTACACACACATTGTCCAACGGGGTTGGTGCGTCCCAATCGACTGAACTAAATCTTTTTTTAAATCCTTTATATTAACTCGTGGTGTCTGCGGCCGACCTTGCTTGCTTGCTTGCTTGTCGCCAAAACTTTTGATCGATTTTTAACCCACTTGCTCGCAAGATAGCGTGCTGAAATTTTGCAGGCAGTTTCGTACCGATGATAAAAACAATGTATCAAAATTTCAGATCGATCGCATGTACCGTAATTAAATTATTGATTTTTTAGATTATTTTATTTATTCCTATGTATCGTGCTATTTTTTGAGATAGAGCGTCGCGGTGCGTATTATATTGAACAACCTTTCTGTCGCGCAATAAGGTGCGTATTTTATTGACAGCTCTTTTTATAAACATATTCCTGATCGGTGCGCATTATATTAAACATGTTTTACGACACAACTGCAATTTTGTATTTCTGGATGGTCTGGCGCTGCGTATTATAATGAACATTCTTTTAAATTCTTCTCGTACATAAAGGATTTATAGTCAAAAACTTGGTTTTTTACGGGTTTTTCTTATTTGGGCTTTATCCAGTAGGATCATATAAAACACTGGGTTTGTTTGTGTCTTTGAACCCATTCATATTGGGCAGATCCTTACAGAAAGCAAGAAATTTGGAGATGAATGCTATCTAAACCAACGCTAAACACACCATCCTGTATCTTGGGGTATATGCATGATTTTGAAAGTAAAACTTTAAAAATCTAATATCGAACAAGACAATGTATTAATAGTGGAACTATGTGCACAGATTAGATGTAAAGAAATGACTTGGCAACCAACAGGTTTAAAGAACTTAAATACGTAGAGACTTATTTTGAACATTAATTATGGTGACGTGTTTATTTATATTTGAATAATTGAAGATATCACCACATAGTGGTGTATTCAAACTGGAAATGACAAGAAAGGGGCATGGTGAAAGAAATAGATATGAACTAAATTTCATCTTTAAAAAAAAACCACTTGTAAACCTATACAAATATTTTTAAAATCAGGTGATTTGGTTGAAGTTAGACAGCTGCTGATAAAACTAAATGGCTTTAACCCTCTATTCTCATCTCATCGCCCGTCGTCCCATCTGGGGCATAGGCCATAAACAAAGGCTCTCTAAGCATAACCCTCTATTATACACCCAAAATTCAAAAGTATTACAGTTTTTTTTACAAAGAGATAACGTGATTTATTCTTTGTTGAACCATCGAGTCTATTGTATTTCGAGCCAGACAATGTTTCACCACTAAGTAAATGCGTGCATCTATTTTAAGAACTCTTGTTGGTCTCATCTTCTAGATATAGCTCAAAACGATGGTGAGAGGAGCACACCAAGAGTGAGTCAGAAAGAAGATGCCACCTTGCTGAAACCATGTACTCACTACCTGAGAGATAGCTGCGCACAGCTTGTACCAATGAAACGTTCGGTGAAATCTTTGGAGTCTACACACTGAGCACTTGCCAAAATTCACTCTGGTCACAACAAGAAGAAGATGGTGATTGTTACATACAATAATGCCAAACTAACATCAATTATACAACGCACGCTTTATCTTGACATGGTGTGTGAATATTTGATTTGAATTAAATGTTGTCATCAACATGGGAAAGTTATTCTGACCCATTTCAGAGGCTGAAAAACTCTTGTTTAAGTAGTTTGTTATTTTAACACCACATCACATCAGCGTAAATCAAAGAGGACCTATATACTTCTATTTACTAAACATGCGTCCAAATACGTGTAGTATTATTATACTCTCGAATTAAGGCAATTAAGGAGGACATCAAGGCGTTGTTTAAATTATTTATCGAACATAAATCCATCACGAAAAAACGGTACAAAATAAATAATGCAATGCTTTGTTCAAATACCCTACTTGGTTAGTTGTTTTTTTTTAAAGTACATAAATAAATGTACTAATAAACCTAACATAAAACTAACATGAACATTAACATAGTACACAAGAATGAAAAGAAAATTGCTCACGTCACTAGTCACTGAGATGACAAATGATCCGACAGTGTCCAACAATAAAGCTACCAAATGTGAGTCTAACTAACGGGACCCGGTGAACAATCTTAGGGGAAGGGGGGGGGGCGGCGCACAATTCTATTTTTAGATGTCTAGTCGACGTCAGTGGCGGCGAGGTACGGTAGCATGGGAAGTGAGGGGGGGATTAAGATATAATTAACTGTATGATCAAAGAAAGGATTAGCAGAGACAGCAGAGGCAGTGAGAACGCAGTTCAGGGCAAGTTATTTCTTTGAAATAATATTAACGCAATACGAAAACAGCCCCCTTTCCCCCACCCACCATTCCACAGGTAGAAATAGACACCTATGTTGGAACTACACATCACCGGCAACCAGTGTAATCAAGAAAGATTCCCCATCGTTTATCTTCTTACTGGTTGTGAAGATGGAATTCCGTTAACAATTGCCCCCCCCCCTCTCTCTCTCTCTCTCCGCGACCCCTTGAGGAACCCATTTTCCAATCCATGGCACATATGGCTGACATGGCCATAAACAATTTTGAACACCCTGCCCTTCCCTACTATTTAAATAACAAATATGTGTGACGTCATGTAACCCTTTACTCCACTCAGTTCCCGTGACAATGTCAATGTAT
Source organism: Ampullaceana balthica (assembly GCA_944989445.1). Taxonomy (NCBI): domain Eukaryota; kingdom Metazoa; phylum Mollusca; class Gastropoda; family Lymnaeidae; genus Ampullaceana; species Ampullaceana balthica. The sequence goes on along the minus strand of CALYLW010000134.1, from coordinate 680,612 downwards.
GACGTCTTTATTAACACAATAACCTTTGCGCAACATCCTATTATAAGGCTTCTTTGCAATTCAAACTTTTCCTCAGGTTTGCTTTTAAAAGCAACAACTAACTCACTGACAGCTCGTTGTGACTCCCAGGACACCAATATACGTGTGTTGTATTCCCTCAATCCCCAATGGCCTGGGGGACTTACAAGGACGAACCATTTAAATAACTCAGAAAAAAATTTACAACTACACTGTATGTCATCGTTCAGTTAATACACTAAGAAATATATGGACACACCCATTCTAAGTTTCGAATTTTCTCTTCACTTTTTCAATGAACTATTTTTAACAAGTGAGCACCAGCAAGTTCAGAAAAACCTACTTAAAGGTCATGGTGAGAAAACAAGCAGAGCTGGCAGATTTACGTCAGCTTAAACAGCATCGACCAACAAACACATCATCATAGCTTTTTTCTGCATGGATAATGTAAGAAACTTGCAAACCTTGGGTCATGTTTTGAGATATACTCAATTATCTTTAACCTACGGCTACTATATCCTTACTAAACAATCACACTGGAGCACAGGGCTCAATGAGCATAAAAATACCTTATCATAGTTGATTTTTTAAAATACCAATTTAAAGAATTTTTCTAAGTAATAGTAGGTTATCACAATTTATTGTAACAAAGGCAACAGAATGAAACAACTATTTTTTTAATCCTTTAAATTTGAAAGTATTTGCCTTAAAAAAACAAAAAAACATTATCAAACCTGCTGGTAATTGTTCCCTAAATTAATTACAAGATGTCTTGATTTCAGACCTAACAAACAATAACTTAATCAAAGCTTTTATTTTAAAAAATTAACACTTTCAAGGGTAGAGAAATGTTAGTTAAAATGAAAATAATTAAACTTCTAACCAAATACTTGGGCCTATTAGAAAATATTTAGTTTGAATGAGTGAAGTAAGAATCCACAACCATCCCCAAGATGATTTTAAATATTATGTGTTTTAAAAAAATTTCTTTGTAATTTAAATTTCTTTGGGTCAAAATTAAAACATTTTGTTGTTTGATTTTGATTTTGCAGCAACTAACAGTACTTAACAATATAGGGTAAGTAAATATTTTTTTACAGTTTTAATAGTGAATATTAAAATTGAGTGCTTTAATACACCTACAGTAATGTTAGAAATGTTCAATCCTCAAAGTACCACAGAGTATGGTGGGCACAGTTCTTCAGCTAATTAAAATGTATGTGTACATTCACTGAAATTATATTCTTATCCTTAACTGTCAACACTCACTACCATTAACTATGCAGTCAGGTCAGAGATAAACCAGATGGTACCCAATTTAATAGGGAAGGAATTAACCAAGAGGCAGAAGAGAAGATGAGGCTGCAGGCTACCTTAAGTAGAATTTAATCATACTTTTTACGTGACTAAAGTCAAAATTATTAAGAACTAGGACAAAGAAATCTCATTTTAAAAATCACAACCAAAGTATAAGGTTACCATAATAATCAAAAATAAATATTATTTTTTTAGATTGTTAATTAAAAGAAGGATACTTAGATAATGCTTTAGAACTTTAGAACAATAAGGTAGGAATAATCTAAATGTTAAAAATTACATACAATTATTAAACTTGCTTCACAAATAATGATGTTAATAAAAAAAAATATTTAAAATTGATGGGGCCCTAAGCTATTTGAGATATGGAGGCCCTTTTGAAGTCCAGATATTCTATGTCAGTGCCATATATGGAGAAAAAAATTCCGGTGGGTCCCCAAGAAGGGGGGAAGGGGGCCTAAGCTATAGCTTGTTTAGCAAAAAGGTAAATACAGCACTGTGCATACATTGATACATTGTATTTTAAATTTAACTATGCCTATGCCGATAGGATTTGAGGTTAAAATGAAAACACTAGCTATTTTAATCAATGTAAATTTTTTATTTTTTTTTGGTCCCATAACCTCGTGGTCGTAGGGGGTTCTAATGTTTCCCTTAGAACATTCTCGGGGCTTGGTAGACCTTGACGACGCCCATCTCCTCTCCAGGTCAGCGGAGGACTTCTTAGCGATAGATATTTATCACCATTATTATTGTGGCTTCAACATGGGCTAGATCCCACGCCCCTTAGCTTGTGAGGCGAGACCACTATTGACTTCGCTATCCATCCGCCGTTAAATTATTAATTTAATTAGTCCAAAATATAATGAGTAATTAAATGATGCTGATAATTTTATATATTATTATTTACCCTGCCTTATGTCTATATTTATTATTATATTATATCAACTTAAAATCTAGTCTACATTCATTCATAATCATAATTCACTCACATTAGGCTAAATTTTAGTTACTTAGTTGGCTTTGTCTTTAGACTATACTACAACGTTAATAAATTAGTAATTTGGCTGGCATAAATTAAATTTAAACAAATGTCGTGATCTCTTCTTTACATCATGAGGGCTTATTAACTCTATTACTTTCAATTATAACTTTATCAACCACTGATAAATGAATATGAATGTAGGATTCACTATACTATAATGACTGAACTGAAGTTGATGAAGAATACTGAATAGGCATTTCCAAAAGAAATGAATGGACAAATTTATAAATTTAAAAAAATAATTAAAAAATGACAAAGTCTAAAAACTCTATTAAACTTAACTGACAAAGACTTAAATATATTGACTCTAGTACTAGTACTATACGGCATAGTCTAATTTCAGTACTATTGGACCCTGGAATACTTCGCTTTCAAAATTCATTTTTTTTTAACGAATCCTGTAGTGTTAAAACACTAACAGACTAACTTAATACTAAGTTAACTAACTTTAATAATAATATAGTAATATAGTTATAATTATAAGTATATAAAATATAAATATTAATACACGAGAGGCCTAAATTTTAATTTTTTTAGTCTTTACTTTACTTATTTGGACTTTAATGACTACTACTTTAGTCTTTATTACCCCCCCCCAGTGCCCACCCCATCGTTTAGATTTAGATTTAGTTACAACCCATAGCCCATGCCATATGCATAGGGCATAGGCCATAAAACTATAAATAATAAATACTATAAACATAATAAACTATAAATATAAAATATAAACGCTACCGGACCGTCTTTTTGTAGTGCACTAAAACAGGGGATTGCCTTTAAAATAATTGTGTTTATTTTAATTAATGAGCGTTCCCAATGTATAATTGCATGTAAGAGAATTGGTTAATATATGAATATGAGAGAATGGGAGGGTTTTGACCGCAAAGCCGGCCGGTAGCAAGCCAGTGAAGAACTATAATAAACACGGAAGTGCCGGGAGAATAATAGTAGTAACAGTAACGAGATAGTCAAATCATACTTTTTGAACGATGCACTCTTAATTCATTTGTTTCATGCATTTAAAGACATAACTGCCTTACTAATTTTGTGATACGTTCTACATTGTTATTATACTAAGAAATTGAAGAAGAAAAACTTACCTTGGTAGAAGTTAGCAGGTGATGAAAGAGAAAGTTGTCCGGTAGGTAATGGATCTATTTTGGAACGACGCTGCCGGTGGAAAGAGGAAGAATCGAAAATGCGCAGACAAGATGCGCAGACCGATGAAAAGATCCCCTCTCCCTTCTTCAACATTGTTTTGAAATTACCCAGGAAAAAAATGTGAGCCATCAAGGGATATAATAAAAATAAACTTTTCAATTGTATCTTAGTCTTAGTTGGACCCCATTTTTTAGTTCAAAATAAAATATTATAAGCTATAAATCTCTAACTCAAATTATAAGCTATAAATCTCTAACTCAAATTATAAGCTATAAATCTCTAACTCAATCAAAGGACTAACAGGAGTTCTAGGTCCCTTACTCTTCTTAATATATATGAATGATTTACCCCACAACATCCCAACAGGAACAAAAGTTAGGTTAGTTGCTGATGATTATATAATCAATAGAACGATTAAATCAGAACAAGATAGCAAAATTTTACAAAAAGACCTAGATGAATTGATAAAATGGGAAACTAACTGGAGTATGAGTTGCCACCCAGAAAAGTGTCAACTGGTAAGAGTAACAAAGAAAAAGAAACAAATAAATTCAAAATATTTCATTCATGGACATGGAAAGGAACTAACCCAAACTAAAGATGCAAAATACTTAGGAGTCATAATAAATGAGAAATTATCATGGAATCCCCATGTCAGTGAAGTTATTAAAAAATCAAACAAAACCTTAGGCTTTATAAAAAGAAACCTTTAACAAATGTAATAAAGATATAAAACTAAAATGCTATCTCACTTTGGTGAGACCTGTACTAGAATATGCATCTTCTGTATGGGACCCATCCACCAAAGAAGACATTGATAAACTAGAACAAATCCAAAAAAGAGCTGCCAGATTCATTACTGGAGAATATTCAAAACTGACTAGAATAACACCATTAGTTAAATCATTAAACCTTGAAACACTAGAGGATAGAAGAACCAATAGCAAAGTAGTAATCATACATAAAGCAATTAATTCTAATTTAGAAATACAACACAAAAAACTTAAAAACCCTCAGACAGACAGAAGGATAAAAACACCTTTCTTATTCCGTATGCAAGAACAAACACATACAAATTTTCTTTTCTTCCCGTCCGGAATTCGGGCGTGGAATGGGTTGCCTGAAGAATCCAGGAAAACCAACACTTTATCAACATTTAAATCTCTAATAAAAATGCAGGACTCAACACAAACCATAGATAAGCGTAGGACGCAATAATCTTCTGTATAGAAGGAGCGTCTGTAAACAGATAAGATAAGATAAAGGACATTATTCAAATGAATGGAATCAAATCTGAAGACAGCCCTATGCCTATTCAATTTAGAACAACCGACCTATCTAATCTTTGCTAATTTTTTTTATTACATTTGACAACAACTACAATTACTATAATTTCTATTTTCTATCCATCCGTTCTCCTCCCCAGGCATTGATTAACCTATAGGCAAACAAGGCACTTGCCTTGGTCACCAAGTATTTGGGGGGCACCACAAGTCCTCAAGAAAAAATTGTGTATTGCCCATAATCGACATGACGTTAGCAAATCGCAAATTTAATATTAAATCGCACAGGGGCGGATTAAATGGAAGGCTGATTGGGCTAAAGTCAAGGGCCCCAATGATTTAAGACTAAATTAACTTTATTAAGGGACCCTAAACTTATTAAATTGTATAATAAAGTGGCTGGACAGGGCCCCAGGTGGAATTCAGCCAGGGGCCCCGTGCAATCTTAATCTACCCCTGAAATCGCTGTTAGAGGGACACATGAAAAATTTGGATCTTTACAAAATTGAATTTTCTAGGGTTGCTGGAGTTGGTCAGTCAGTTTGATCCGTTTTTAGAATCACACATTGCGATATAAGGAAATTATTGAAAAGGAAATCATTCTTATCTACCCCAAACTATATGTAAAGAACTGATTAAAATTATGTCAACGAAAGTCCATCAAGTAATTATAGATGAAGTAAAGGCTTCCGGTTATTTCAGCTTGTCAATGCCCGATATTTCACTTATAGATCAGTTAAGCATTGTTCTTCGATATTTGGTAGATGGAGAGCCCATTGAACGCTTTTTTACTTTCTTGGAACTGCAAAGTCACACCGGTGAAGGTGTGGCTAAGCAAGAGTTGCAGTACTTACGTGAAGTTTGCAATACTGATTTTGCGAAATGCAGAGGTCAGTCCAGGATAACGCAACTAATATGTCTTGGTATTACAAGGGGACGCAGAACAAAATTCTAGAGGAAAATTAGTTTTCTATCTACATACCCATTCACTAAATCTGGTAGGCAGAAGTGCCGTTGACTCTTGTTTAGAGGCAGTAAACTTCTTCCATACAGTGCAACTGATCGATACTTTTTTCACAGCTTCAACCAACGAATGGAAGATTCTGAAAGGATGCTTTGTGGATTGAACGCTGGTAAACTCTCTTTCCGATACCAGATGGGAAGCACATGCTGTTGGAACTAAAGCTATTCTAAAGTCTCATCCTAGACTGTAGAAGCGTTAGAATGTTTACAATAATACCTGTCACAGAAGGGGGACACCAGAAGAGAAGCAGACAAAAATTGCATAGAATATACAAGAATTAGAATTTGCTCTCACGCTTGTCTTCTGGGAAGAAGTGTTACATTTTCAGATTCAGTCAAGCTCTAAAAAATGAGCACGTGAACTTGAAAACGAACGTGTGCTGATTTGTATTCTTCACTAGCAGATCACTTGCATGACCGTGGTCATTGATGGTGATGCCCCTGAGGTATCCCTGAAAGCCAGAGACAAATTTCGTATATTTGCTTTTTACGCCATTGTTGACAAACTTGAGACAGAGATGGGTAGATGAGGATAGGTATATAATAATATAGCAGTTAGATTTTCTTGTCTGGTCGATGTACCACAAACATCTCAGTGTTATATAGGACTAATACATGCTTATCCTGAAGATCTGAACAATAATTTATGTACTGAACTTCAAAAGTTACACTCATATATTCGCCACAAGTTTCGTGCATCAAAATCTGAAAACAACACGCTGAGTCATGCAGAATTATACAAAGTAAAGTAGAGACAACATCCAGTTTGTTTTTCCAATGTAGAAATGAACTTGCGCATATTTTAACATCAATGTTTACGAACGTTTTAACTGAGCGCTCTTTTTCTCAGTTAAAACGTACAAAAAATCCAAGTAGATCGATAATGAAATAAGAAAGGCTTGATTCCTTATCTTTGCTGATGATTGAGACATTTAGTTTCCCATTTTATCAATTCATCTAGGTCTTTTTGTAAAATGTTGCTATCTTGTTCTGATTTAATTGTTCTATAGATTATACAATCATCAGCAAATAACCTAACTTTTGTTCCTGTTGAGATGTTCTCCGACAGTTCGCCACATCGCCTCACTCGAAAGGTACATTTAAATACTAAGGCAAGTACTGATTAAAAATGTGTTCGATTAATCGTGAAAAAGTTTAATCGATTAATTTAGATTAATTATATTTTTATAACGCATATATAGATCCCGTTAAGTCGCGGAAATTTCATGGCTCCCACATTTTGTGACGTAACACAGCAAATACATTCTGCTACTGCTATGCAAGATATAAGGAAGAAAACCCTTCATGTTTACATATTATGCACGTCGTAATAAATAATAATATTACGAGGGAAAAGTATGTGAGTAAAAAATAAAGAATTATTAATAAACTAGCAAAATACCCTCGCTTCGCTGAGGAAATTAGGATTTCAGTTACCGTTGAGAACCATCGTAACACAAAACCAAAACACCTATTGATTTCAATCTGGATCATAATGGATATACTACATATATTAACTTCACCGTCTTGTCTGTCTGTCTGTCGTGGTCCCGCAGAAAAAGGAAAAAAAAAGAAAAGTAAACAATCACTTCAAGTAATCCTATCGAGATGATAATTTAACTTTTGTTTTCGCATGTTACCAATGCGGGAGGGTACTCAACAACTTCCCAAAGTTTCATGCTCCTACGTACAAGGGAAATAGGATTTTTAATGAGGAGTATGTTTGTATATAGCACATATATGAAAAAAAAACTACATTTTGCGCCCCCGGCCCCCAGTTAGTGATAATTTTATAATTTTTTACACCTCTTACCATCGCCGGAGGGTACGCAACAACTTCCCAAAGTTTCATGCTTCTACCTACACGGGAAGTTGGAGAATTAGTGATGAGTCAGTTTTTTATATAAGAAAAAACTATATTTGGGCCCCGGCCCCCATTAAGTGATAATTTAAATATATTTTTCGCTTGTTACCATCGTGGAAGTGTGCTTATCAACTACCCAGTGTTTCAAGCTTCTACCTACACGGGAAATATGAGAATTTGTGATTTTCATATTGTATCTAGTCCATATAAGGAAAAAAGCGTTTTTGGGCCTCGGCCCCCTAAAAGTATGAATTTTAAAATTCTTTTTCGCCATTTTTTGTTGTGACTGGGTACTTAACAACTTCCTAAAGTTTCATGTTTCTACATGCACTGGAAGTTGGAGAATTAGTTATGAGTCAGTTTTTAATATTAGAAAAAACTACTTTTGGGCCCCCGGCCACCAGTAAGTGTTAATTTAAATATTTCTTTCGCCTGTTGCCATCGTGGAAGTGTACTTAACAACTACCCCCAAGTTTCATGCTTCTACCTACACGGGAAATAGGCAAATTAGTAATTTTTAGTTTTTATATAGCTCATATAAGGAAAAAACTTCATTTGGGCGCCCAGGAAGTGATAATTTAAATATTTTTTCTTCCGTTACCATCGCGGGATTGTACTCAACAACTTCCCAAAGTTTCATGCTTCTGCCTACTCGGGAATTAGGAGAATTAGTGATATTCAAATTTTATATAGGCCATATAAGGAAAAAAAACGTTTTTGGGCCCCCGGCCCCCATGAGTGTTAATTTTAAAATTCTTTTTCTCCAATTTTCGTCGTGAGAGGCTACTCAACAACTTCCCAAAGTTTCATGCTTCTACCTACACGGGAATTAGTGATGATTCAGATTTAAATATAAGAACAAAATACATTTGGGCCCCGGCCCCCAGTAGTGATAGTTTAAATATTTTTTTACCTGTTACCATTGTGGAAGTGTACTTAACAACTACCCCAAGTTTCATGTTTCTACCTACACGGGAAATAGGAGAATTAGTGATTTATAGTTTTTATATAGCTCATATTAGAAAAAAAACTTTATTTGGGCCCCCGGCCCCCAGGAAGTGATAATTTAAATAATTGTTCGCCCGTTACCTTTGCGGGATTGTACTCAACAACTTCCCAAAGTTTCATGCTTCTGCCTACTCGGGAAATAGGAGAATTAGTTATATTCAAATTTTATATAGGTCATATAAGGAAAAAAACGTTTTTGGGCCCCCGGCCCCACATGAACGAGAATTTTAAAATTCTTTTTTGCCAGTTGTCGTCGTGAGAGGGTACTTGACAACTTCCCAAAGTTTCATGCTTCTACCTACACGGGAAGTTGGAGAATTAGTGATGAATGAGTCAGTCAGTCAGTCAGTGAGTCTGGCCTTTGACTTTTATTAGTATAGACTAGCAAAATACCCGCGCTCGGCTCCGGAATTTAGGATTTTAGTAAACCCTCGGCTACAAAATATTGAAAAAATATAATTTTAATGCTCTAACGAATTTTAATATAGGCCATCAAGTTTTTATCTTCCAAGTTTTGTAAAAATACGTTTACACATTATCCAAAGTTTTTTTTAATATTTGTAATTTAGCTTATATCAGCTGAAAATACTGCATTTGTGTCCCGGGCCCCCAGTGAGTGATAATTAAACCAAAAGAAATTCGCCTGTTACCATCCCAGGAGTGTACTCAACAACTTCCCAAAATTTCATGCTTCTAACTACACGGGAAGTTTGAGAATCTGTGTGGATTAACGTTTAATATAAGAAAAAAATTGGGCCCCCGGCACCCAGTGAGTGAAAAGTTAAATATGTTTTGGCCCAAAAACCATCGCCTGTTACCATCGCGGGAGTGTACTCAATAATTTCCAAAAGTTTCATGCTTTTACCTAAACGGGAAATCAGAGAATTAGCTCTGATTCAGTTTTTATATTAGAAAAAGTACATTTGGGCCCTCTTTTTAGCCATTTTTCGTCGTGAGAGGGTACTCAAAAAACTTCCCAAAGTTTCATGCTTCTATCTGCACGGGAAGTTGTAGAATTAGTGATGATACAGTTTTTAATATAAGAAAAAAACTACATATGGGCCCCCGGCCCCCAGTAAGTGATAATTTAAATATTGTTTTTCGCCTTTCTCCATCGCGGGATTGTACTCAACAACTTCCCAAAGGTTCATGCTTCTGCCTCCTCGGGAAATAAGAAAATTTGTTATTTTCATATTTTATATAGTCCGTATAAGGAAAAAAAGCGTTTTTGGGCCCCCGGCCCCCATGAGTGTGAATTTTAAAATTATTTTACGCCAATTATCGTTGCGAGAGGCTACTCAATAACTTCCGAAAGTTTAATGCTTCTACCTACACGGGAAGTTGGAGCATTAGTGATGATTATGTTTTTAATATAAGAAAAAAAACTACATTTGGGCCCCCGGCCCCCTGTAAGTGATAATTTACATAATTGTTTAATCTGTTACCATTGCAGAATGTTACTTAACAACTACTCAAAGTTTCATGCTTCTTCCTACACAGGAAATAGGAGAATTAGTGATTTTCAGTTTTTATATACCTTTTATTAGGAAAAAAAACAACATTTGGGGCCCCCGGCCCCTAGGAAGTGATAATTTAAATATTTTTTTCTCCCGTTACCCTCGCGGGATTGTACTCAACAACTTCACAAAGTTTCATGCTTCTGCCTACTCGGGAAATATGAGGAATTAGTGATTTTCAAATTTTATATAGGCCATACAAGGAAAAAAAACGTTTTTGGGCCCCCGGCCCCCATGAGTGTTAATTTTAAAATTCCTTTACGCCAATTTTCGTTGCGAGAGGCTACTCAACAACTTCTCAAAGTTTCATGCTTCTACCTACACGGGAAGTTGGAGAATTAGTGATGAGTCAGTGAGTCAGGGCTTTGCATTTTATTAGTATAGAAGATACGAAAAAAATAGAAATATTTTCTAAAATTTTAATGGAATTTTAATCGATCAAATTTGTTTTAATCGCTTGAAATTTTAACGATTAATCGATTAATTAATCGTTCATTTCCGCAGTCCTTAAGAAAAATTACGGCATTACGTACGAAAAACTTAACTTTATGAAAATAATACGTTATGTACAAACTTTGCATGAATTAATCTTCTATATATACATTTGTATAAAAATCAAAGTATGTCTGTATGTGTGCTTGTCCTTTATAGCTGACTAAACCATTTCTTCGATCGTCATGACACTTTTGGAGATTGTTGAGTACCCACCTGGGATGGTAACTGGCAACTTTTTTTTCTCTAAATTTAACACTCATGGGGCACCGGGGGCCCATAATATGTCATTTTTTGCTTATATGAGCTATATAAAATTATTTTAAACGCTAGCTACTGTGTAAATTGTTGGATCTGAACCAAACTTTGTAAATAACAAACTTGATAGCCAATATTAAAATACTATAGGGCACTGAACTCCTAATAGTCATTCATTTGGGGATGGGGGCCCCAAAAGGTACTTTTTCTTAAACGTTTAAGATTTTATTCACCATTCAGTTATTAACAATCATGACACATAATAACACAAGTATCCATTATTATACAAATTGAAATGAACAGGTGTTTTGAACTTTATATCTTGCACTGAATGGGCCCTGGAGCCCTTAATGTCGCTTTTGGCTTATATGAGCTAAAAATTAGTTTATTCGTTAGCTACTGAGTAAATGAATGGATCGTAACCAAAATTTGAATACAAAAAACTAGGTAACCCATATTAAAATCCCATAGAGCACAGAACTTCAAATGTCCATTCCTTCGGGGCCGGGGACCCCAAATGTCTTTTCTTCGTATATGTTTAAGATAGTTTTCCCCATTCAATTTTTTCCGATCTTGAGAAATATATCTATGAGGAAGCTGAATTAAAATGAACAGGTTTTTGAAATTGACATCTTTCATCGAATGGGCTCAGGGGCCCCTAAATGTCATTTTTTTTCTCTTATATAAGCTGTATAAAAATTAGTATTAGCGTCAAATACTGAGAATAAATAAAGGTAAAAAATCATTTTTAAAAACCACGTTTTTATAAGTGGACTTAAACGAAGAAAATAAGTTAAAACTTATAAGTTCAAGTACTTTGATTTAATATGACTAAAAACGTTGGGCGGGTGTTTGGTATAAAAATTAAAGATTTATAATTTAGAAGGCAAAAGAGAGATCTATAAGTGAGAGAATGAGGGAACTGCATATTTTAAACCTCATAAGCGCCCGCCCCACGTTTTTAGTCATATTAAATCACAGTACTTGAACATATAAGTTTTAACTTATTTTCCTCTTTTTAGCCCACTTGTAAAAACGTGGTTTTTAAAAATCCTATTTTATCCTTTTTTTATTTTAATCTTTTTAGTCACCTAATAAAAACGTTGTTTTTAAAAATATTTTTTTACCTCTCTTTATTTTACCAAACACCTCATCAGCACCCGCCCAACGTTAATACCATGGCAATTAGGTCACGGGGTGAACTCGGCACGTGAAATCTAACAACGGCAGTCGGATACAGATGCTTATATAGAGATAAACTAAAAAATGCATTAATTTAATTACGGTACATTCGATCGATCTGAAATTGTGATAAAATGTATTGTCATCCAAGATCTATCAGTGGTAAACATTTGAGCTCTCTAGGATCATCAGAAGTCGTTAAATTTTACGTTGGCAAAATTGAAAAATTGTGGACATACAGACAGACACGAAAGCAAGTTAATAAAAACGTGGTAAAATTAATGGATCTTGGACCATCCTAGTATATAAAAAATCAAGGGTCTATATTTTATTACTATAGGGCACTGACTCCTAATTTTCATTCCCTCGGGGCAGGAGGGTCCAAAATGTCTTTTTTAGCAAATGTTTAATATTTTATCGTCCATTCAAATTTTAACAATATTGAGAAATATAAATAAATGTATGTATTTTTAAATTTATTCAAATGAAGATGTGTTTCGCACTTTATTTTTTGCAATAATTGGACCCTGTGGCCCTTAATGTCGTTTTTTGCTTATACGAGCTTTATGAAAAAATTAGTTTATGCGTCAGCTACTGAGTAAATGATTGGATCTTAACCAAACTTTGTATACAAAAACTTGGTAGCCCATTTTAAAATAATTAAGTTTCTGAACTTCTAATGTCAATTTCTTTGGGGCCGGGGGCCCCAAATATCTTTTTTCATATATGTTTAAGATACTTTTGCCATTCACTTTTTAAAGATCTTGATAAATATATCCCTGATGAAACTGAATTAAAATGAAAAGGTTTTTGAAATTAACATCTCGCACCGAATAGGCCCGGGTCCCCTTTAGGTCGTTTTTTTCGCCACTATATTAGCTATAACTATATTAAAATTAGTTTAAGTGTTAAATAATGAGAAAATAAATGGATTTGGACTAAACTTAGAATATAAAAACGTAAGAACCTATATTATATTACTATAACTGAACTCCTAATGTCCATTCCCACGGAGCTGGGGGCCCCAAATGTCACTTTTACTGCACGGTAATAATTTAATTCCCCTTTAAATTTTACACGATACATGTATTGAGAAATTTAACTTGAATACAATGGCAATAAAAAAAAATTATCACTCATTTTTTGGCCGGGCCCCTTAATATCGTTTTATTCTTTTGTAAGCTTTTTAATTATTTATTTATTTATTCGTTTGCTATGAAATTTGGATTTTTTTAATTTGCAAAATTCCGCGAAGGTTTCTGGCATAATTGTTTTGAATATATACCACTCATTGGTTTCTTTAAATTTAATCATTTTTACTAGGGCTGCGGAAATTCATGATTAATCCCTCGATTAATCGTTTAAAAAATTTCTATCGATTAAAATTATTTTAATAAATAAAAACTCGATTAAAATTAAAGAAAATATTTATATTATTTGTAATTTTTTAAATTAATAAATAAGTAATTATTAATACTTTATAATAATTTATATATTTTTTTACGTAAAAACTTCTCCCGCATAATATTATAATTTATTTTATTACTTTATGTGGACCGGCATACGTCAACTAAAAAATGGCTAACAACATCAGCGCAGTTAAATTTAAACATATAACTAGAAAGTTGAGCAAAAATTTTGTTTTTAAGCTAACTGCGGATGGCAAAGTCGAAAGATGGTGAAAAAGTTTACTGTGTTCACTGCCATAAACAATTCTCTTTTAAAGGATCAAATACATCGCTGACGTACCACCTTCAGCACAAACATCCAAACAAGTATCAACACATTGTCATAAAATTTAGTTCAAAATATTCTTAATTTTCAATGTCCGTGAGAAATGTTCAGTTTAATGACGTCATAAATTTCTATTTTTGGCTTTAATCGAAATTATCGATTAATTAATCGATAATTTTTCAGAAGTTATCGATTAAATTTAAATTAATCGATAACAGCCCTAATTTTTACTGAGATCGCTGCAACGCATGACGGGTCTGGTAGTGCTAAACAAAAACAACATTTAGTACAACTGTACACTAAACAAACTTAAAATAACACTTAAATTTATGCCAATTTTTTTTTAACGCAATTTCCCCACGGAAAAATTGCGTTTATAGATTCGAAATGTCTGTCAAGCTTGACAATGAATCTCCTCCTGAACCATACCAGATACGGTTCGGGTCTTTTGCAAATATGCTAAGGAGGTCCCAAGGATGTGCAACGGCCAAAAAAATACCGAAAAGATTTACTGGATTTCCTGGAAAATCCAAAATACCCCAAAAAATATCAGATATTTTGTCAATTTCTCGCCAACCATAACATCTATCGGGTTAAAAAAAATCTTAAACAAAAGCTAATAATATTTAGAACAATTTTTCAAAAATGTCTTTTCGTTCGACTCCCGTAATTTTAGTAGAAATTTTTTAGATTAATTGTTTTATTAAGTTTCAAAATTATTATTTGAAATTAATTTTATTTAATCTAGAATGATAGTTAATGGAGTTTTCCCGCTTTGTGAATGTTATGCTAGATTGTTGCGTGGTGCGCATTATATTGACACATTCTTGGTGTGATGTAGCGTGAGGGGATATGACGTAATATTGTGTTTAGTTTCAGAATTACTTGTTTGAATCGAATTTTATTGTCATCTAGAATGATTTCTTTTGATAAAAATTCGAAAATTCCTTGTTGGAAATTGCGTTTAAATACTCATTCGAGTTTGTATTTCTTACTATTTTATCCATCAACATCTTCTTGCCTTATTTAAAAAAAATTGTTTAATCTTCGCTCACTCTTAGTTTATCTTTATCCAAGGCAGCTTGTTTTGTTTTTTACTGCATTTTACAATGTTTCTTAAATGAACTGCGCAAGAACTGTTGGTGGCGCGTTGAATGCAATCAAGGGATGCCCGATATTGTCAGCTGCGCGTTTTTCGTATCTTTGTTTTTTTTCGTATCTTGGAACAAAACATTCTTCGCGTCGCCTTTCTTATCTTTGATTTTTCGTATATTGAAGCTTTCGTATCTCGAGGTACCACTGTATTCGAAACAATAAGGAGGAAACTGACAAAGTTGTACGATCAATCAAATTGCTACAACAATGAATCAGATAGGCAAATTCAATAACAACTCATGGAAACTCACCTACTAAAGTAATGGGGGTGAGACTGCAATCAGGCTTTTAAATAGGTTGTTGTTACGCTGTTGTGTTATGTCCTGTCAGGCCTACTACTACTCTGTTGTTTTTTTGTTATACATTTACCTAAACTCACCTACTAACGTTTTCGCCTCATTGACTGACATAGAATAGGCTGACATTAAATGAGAGAGAGAGAGAGAGAGAGAGAGAGAGAGAGAGAGAGAGAGAGAGGAAGGGAGGGAGGGAGGGAGGGAGGGAGGGAGGGAGGGAGGGAGGGAGGGAGGGGGAGGGAGGGAGGGGGGAGGGAGGGAGGGGGGAGGGAGGGGGGAGGAAGGGAGGGAGGGAGAGAGAGAGAGAGAGAGAGAGAGGGAGGGAGGGAGGGAGGGAGGGAGGGAGGGAGGGAGGGAGGAAGGGAGGGAGGGAGGGCGGGAGGGAGGGAGAGAGAGGGAGAGAGGGAGGGAGGGAGGGAGAGAGAGAGAGAGGGGGAGAGGGAGAGAGAGAGAGAGAGAGAGCAATGTACTTTCAGTGAGTA
This sequence comes from Ampullaceana balthica, assembly GCA_944989445.1. Lineage (NCBI taxonomy): Eukaryota > Metazoa > Mollusca > Gastropoda > Lymnaeidae > Ampullaceana > Ampullaceana balthica. Next base: position 664,777 of record CALYLW010000134.1, on the reverse strand, counting down.
TAATGCTTGGATGTAGGGTGAAGCCTGCACACTAGACTCTGATTATCACGGTATCTGAAGGATTTACAATGGACACCGAATGCTGAAGTTGTGCTGCGCCCATGGGCGTAGGGAAGGAGGGGCAGGGGGGGGAAGGCAAATCCCCCCCTTCATTTGAGAAAAAAAATGTCATAAAGTTGTTACAATAAAACTGAACTAAATTTCCTGAAAGTTTATTACATGGAAGACAGTTTATATTTATCAAACATAAAAAAGAATTATATCTGCAAGTATAACTGATTACATTACTGATTGTTCTAAATATGCCAGTTGTTTAACAATATCTGTAACATTTTCAGCAAAAATCCGCAAACTTTTATATTTATGTGACCATCTAGTTTCACATAGCAAAGGAACATTTAGAATAAGTTTTCTTTGCTGATTACTATCTCGGAAAAATACTATAATTGACTTAATTGTTCCTATTGTGTTTCGTACAACTTTCACATTATTTAAATCGTTCACAACAAGATTTAGTTTATGTGAACTGCAATGTACATATGCTGCTTTTGGGTATTTTCTTTCGAATTATTGCTTGGACTCCTCCTTCTTTACCTGCCATTGTAGAACATCCGTAGTATCCTTGACCAACAAGCTTTGTCATATTTATAAAAATTCTAATGAATTAGTAATGATGGTGTTGGTTAAACCTTCAGCTGTTCTATTGACAATTGGAATATATCCCATGAATTCTTCTGTGACCATCATTTTCCCATTTTGTTCTTTGACAAATCTAACACCAAGTGACGCTCAATGCCTGAAATGTCATTTGTCTCGTCGGCAAGTATAGAAAATGCAACTGAATTATTTACTTCACGAACAATGTCTTCACGCAAGAGAGACCAACAAATTTCGATTATAGTGTTTTGCGTAGTTGCCGAGATACACTCAGCGGTTACCCGTCAAAACGGCCCCAGACAAAACGGCCCCGAAATAACTGCCCCGGTCAAATCGGCCCCAGACATATTGTTAACATTTTTAAACAAAAACATTAATTGTTTTTTGCATTGTAAGCTTTCGTCAACTTTTTGTTGTAAGCTTTCGTCAACTTTTTTACCCTTAAAAAAAGTGGTAAAATTGTAAAATTATTTCTTGTGATGTTCGTATATTTTTTCTTGTCAATAAACAACCGTTATTGGTACCATTTCGCGTAAAGGCTATTAAATTCACTTTTGTGGTGTTATTATTATTGTTTATTGTTAGCTAAACCTGACACTGAATAGGTGAGTAAAAATACGAATATATTTTATTGTAAATTTTACTATTAGTCCATCTATTAGTCCAGGGCCGTTTTGTCAGGGCCGTTATGTCGGAGCCCAATTGTCGGGGCCGTTTTGTCCGAGGCCGTTTTGTCGGTGAACCATCCTCAGCACTACAAGAACCAATTGACAAACGATTACCAAGAACTTCATCTCCAGATTCAACACGAAACTCTAACAGGTCATAAAAATTACCAGAATTTGATTCTTTTCCACGAAGTGCTAAAACATGCATGCAGCAAAATAGGATTGAAGAAATGATAGGACGCAGTTCATTGCGATTTTCTTGAATTTGTCTTCTAAATGATGAGTCCAACTGCTCATCTATAGAAACTGCTTTGGCTTCCAATAAAGCAAATAAAATTGCTTGCATCTTCATGAGAGCCTTTGTGCCATAATGCAGTGCTTTGCATGTTGATACGTGCATCTTCGTTGAAATCTTTATATTTTGTACATGGTTTGATGACAAGTACCCACTGAACTCATAGAATTACTTTTTTGCAGAAACAACACGCAATATTTGCAAAAGGCACCTATTAACATTTGCCAGTATACAAGCCACGGTGAATAGTCTGATAACCATGCATTTCTAAAAACTAAAAACTCTGTTTTCCTCACTGTCATGCTCTAAAATCATAATTTCTATCAAGGGTCCAACAATCTCGAATCAGCTGCAATTTCAACTTATTTGAAAGGTCGTATGTCCAGACATACCTTCCAATATCCAATTTAGGAAATGAATAAGTGTCAGCGACAATCAAATTAGGAACAGTTGCTTCAGTTGTGTCTGGCTGTTGAACGTTAACTGTTGTCCTCAATGCCAATGATAAGTTAGATTCTGCAGACGCCCCAAAATCTTCTAATAACGGCATTTCGGAATCCCGCGATTGGTCTACTTTTCGATTTTTTTTAGCCTGTAAAAAAATTTCTGATATCCATCCTTGGTAATCCTGCAGTTTCTACACGTATATTATTTCACAGCAAAAATCAATTTTCTCGCGAGAACTTAAGTTTTTAATTTATTAAATGCATTAATAAATGTTGTATTTTAGCTATTACAGCACTAATTTGTAAGTCTTAAAGGCTTTTTTCGACACTTATTTTATACTGAACTTGAATTTAATTGAAAATTGTACCTGTATGGCATTGTCAGTTAAAATAAAAAAGTGGGGTTTTTTGCCCCCCCCCCTGGAAAAATTCCTAGCGACGCCCATGGCTGCGCCCTTGGGTAATGTGTTACCAATACCGTCTTCGAGTGCGCGCAGCTATCCAACAGGAGTCACGGTCACAACCGCACTCAGTTCTGCATGGTTGGTATCAAATTGAGGCTGTCTTCATAAGACGCTTAGAGCTGGCAAGTTTACTTCAGACGCGCAGTTTCAATAGTAACGAATGTGACAAGGATCATTCTCTGGTGGCTAGGAAACACGTTTAATGCCAAAGAAATCGCTGTTAAAGATATATTAATAACAATTATAACACACCGATTAACATTTGCTACCCATAAGCAAGTCGAAAACAACGCAATAGTTTGAGAGTGTGCTATTGAAAAAACTTTGTCAAGAGTCATCATTCAACACTGACTCCAAGCAGACTGATCTATAAGACGCTGCGCTGCGATCTATTCACTCTTGTCTGCTTGCAGTATACAAATAATGGCTGGTCTACCCTAGGCCAATGCATTATCGTATTGTCACATCCAGGTGTATGAAGACATCATGAGGACTTTCAGTCCATCAACTTTAGCGCACACTAATTAATGGCTTTAATCAATCATTATGTAATAAATTTGTTCATTCTCTTAGTGAATTTGCTGTGGCACACCTAGCATTGTCTCACGGCACACCAGTGAGTGGCGGCACACCGGTTGCGGAACTCTGCTTAAGTGGGTGGATGTTTGATTTTTTAAAATGATTCCATTATTAGAATAATTCAGCTAAAATACAAACACATTTCAACTTCTGCCTAGATTAGTTATCATATTTAACAAACACCTCATCAGCACCCGCCTAACGTTAATACCACGGCAATTAGGTCACGGGGTGAATTCGGCACCATCAGAAGTGGAATAATATTACGTTGGCAAATTTGAAAAATTGCGGACATACAGACAGACACGGAAGCAAGTTAATAAAAAAACGTGGTAAAATGATCCTTACGTTCAACAAAATTAACGTTCAACAAAATTAACGGATGATCATTATAAATTTATAACTGACCAAAAAAGTTAACATTTAATTACGATATCCATTTTATTCACAAATTTTATTTTAGAAAAATTGTATCTGCTTTTAAAAAAAAAGTTTAAAATGCACAACATTCAATGAAAGAAATGGACACCTCATCTTGTTTTCAACGAAAAATCTGAAGAAGACATCAAAAGAAACGGAAGTTGTAATCCAGTACCGAAGACGTCATGGCTTGAGTTTCACTCCCCAAGTTCTTGGAATATATTGTGAATATAGCCTCTGGGATGTAGTAATATAATTGAACAGTTAATTTCTCTTAAACAAAAGCTGCAGCGGTGTTTAAATGTAGCTGAGTGGTGGCGACGAAATGAGTATACACATGCAGCACACACTAACTAAACAGTTGATTAAATAATAAATAAATCCAGGTCGTGAGGACTATAGTTTCGTAAGATTTTATTTGACTACTTTCTGTTCTTAGGTATACACAGTTACTGATGTCTACGTATAAGTTAACATGAAACACAGTGTACAGTTTAATACAGCCTATGCCCTACTACTGTCCCTAAGCACGCTGCAAGTCGTTTCTCTCCTACATGACGTTCTCCTCTAGATGTGGTTCTTCCTAGTCCCAAGTCACATTTTCCTTATATATCTGGCCAAAGCTATGTGGTTGACATACAAGATGGTGCCCCTGCTGTAAGCCATTAAAACTCAAAGTCTTTCATTCCCTTACCCATGTTCCTAATTTTCCCCCGTCCTATAATTCTGTCCGACGACACTAACAATTTCGCTTCCGGTCCTTATCAATACTGTCATTGTTCTACGTACCTTGTCTTTCTACGCTCCACCCACAATGGTGTGGGGGCTGGGGAGATGGATAGGCACACTGCCACATAAAGTAAAGATTGAAACAGATATCTACATTTCTTTAAATTTGAACGAGATTGAACCCCCATTGCCCCCCCCCCAAATGTAATAATAAAGATTGGCCTAAAGACAAAGTACGGGAAAAGCCTACCTAATCCTCCATGTTACCACACACATGACAATACGGGAACAGCCTACCTAATACTCCATGTTACCACACACATGACAATACGGGAACAGCCTACCTAATACTCCATGTTACCACACACATGACAATACGGGAACAGCCTACCTAATACTCCATGTTACCACACACATGACAATACGGGACAACATACCTAATACTCCATGTTACCACACACATGACAATACGGGACAACATACCTACTACTCCATGTTACCACACACATGACAATACGGGACAACATACCTAATACTCCATGTTACCACACACATGACAATACGGGACAACATACCTAATACTCCATGTTACCACACACATGACAATACGGGACAACATACCTAATACTCCATGTAACAACACACATGACAATACGGGACAACATACCTAATACTCCATGTTACCACACACATGACAATACGGGACAACATACCTAATACTCCATGTTACAACACACATGACTCCTGTGTGAAACAGCACGAAGAATATCACTCCCTCTCTTATTGTATCGATGCGCCCTGTCATTTATAACAATCAAAATATTATAATAATTAGTTACTGGTACGAAGATTTTTTAAAGTGACACGGCTACAGTTACGTCAAAGTTACTTGACCACTGTATTAAGTGCAAAGTTCCTACATTTACAAACACTTTTAGTAGTGATAGTCACTTGCTTTACCTAATACCTTGACATAACCACATATTTATAGTATGGTGTTTAGTTGTTGCTTTTTTCAACGATTATTGAATACAGTGGGGCAGGTAAGAAGGCTCCAGATAATTCCAACCTTTCTCCAAAATGGCTTTTGAAATGACTAGGGTGTGAATTATAGCGATATGCTTCTAATTATAGCGATATGCTTCTAATTATAGCGATATGCTTCTAATTATAGCGATATGCTTCTAATTATAGCGATATGCTTCTAATTATAGTGACATGCTTCTAATTATAGCGATATGCTTCTAATTATAGCGATATGCTTCTAATTATAGCGATATGCTTCTAATTATAGCGATATGCTTCTAATTATAGCGATATGCTTCTAATTATAGCGATATGCTTCTAATTATAGCGATATGCTTATAATTATAGCGATATGTTTCTAATTATAGCGATATGCTTCTAATTATAGCGATATGCTTCTAATTATAGCGATATGCTTCTAATTATAGCGATATACTTCTAATTATAGCGATATACTTCTAATTATAGCGATATACTTCTAATTATAGCGATATACTTCATTCAATCATCGCCTAAAAGAAACACGTATAAACGTGATGCCACGTAGACGCGTGAGGCCCATAAAAACGTGATGCCACGTAGACGCACAGGGCCCCATTTAAAAGTGATGTCACGTAGACGCGTGGGTCCCCATAAAACGTGATGCCCCATAGGCACGTGGAGTTCCTTATAATAGTGATGCCACGTAGACGCGTGGTGCCCAATAAAAACGTGATGCCACGTAGACGCGTGGGGCCAAATAAAAACGTGATGCCATGTAGACGCGTAGGGCCCAATAAAAACGTGATGCCATGTAGACGCGTAGGGCCCCATAAAAACGTGATGCCATGTAGACGCGTAGGGCCCTATATAAAAGTGATGTCACGTAGAACTTTATTCTAACATGATTATTCTCCAGTGTAACTTTAAATAAATAAAAACAGTTGCAGCTAAATGACATTTTATTTTGAACGCAACAGCACCAACATTGATATTTTGTTGTTGTTGAAATTTTGAAACACTGTCCAATCTAAGTCACACTCACTGGGCGGCGTATCTATGTCCACATAACATCCAGTTATGGAATCAGCATTTTGGTCGGCAACATCCACAACGACAGGGCATGGCTTACACTCCACCGCCCCCGGGTAGTTGGTGTATCCGACTTTACATGGCAGACATTGTTTGTTGATCTTATCCAAGAACATGCCATTCTCACACATCCCTGGATTCGAGAATTTTCAAAAATCAAAAGTCCAGTCACATTTCATATGGGAATGTTTTTAAAGTATTGGAGAAAAAATGGCTTGGAACTGAATAAATGTGAATACGACATAGATCAATATTGAAATAAGTTTTTAAACTTTAAAATTGCACGTTTGTTGTTCACATTTTGAAGATTAAACAACTTTCAAATTTATTCACAGGCTTAAACTTTTTTCATTCATCAAGTTTTATGAAGCGTTTCCTTTGTTTTAATATTGGTTGAGCATTAATTCACCGTATTATATGAATAACATTGTTACAAGCTGTAACATCTGTTTAATCTGAGCCTACGGCCCAGACACAATAAGACAAATTACGGTGGTGTTACCCTTACTGCAAATGGGAACTTTGGTTGTAAAAGTGGCGTCTCTTTCTTCTACCATACTTCCTTCCCGGCATGCTCCGTGAGTAAAATGGTTGTCTGGACCAACTTCGAACTCGTAGACAGCTTCAAGTAAAAATTACAAGACCGTCGACTCTTAAAAATATTTTTCTATTTTAAAAAATAATAATAATGATTTAGAAACTATTAAGATTTTTATAAGTTCACCGAAAACGCACTCGTTTAATTTAGAGCGACCTGCGTTGAATCAATCAAGCATTATTCTCAAACTGTCTGGTGTTCCTTCCTCTCTCTCTCTCACTCTCTCTCCTTTCTCTATCTCTTTCTCTATTTCTCACCCTCTCTCGCTCTCTCTCTCTCTCTTCTCTCCCTCTTCTCTCTCTCTCCTTCCTTCATCCCGTCCATCTACCCACTTACACTCTATGACACATCTGAACAATGATAAGTTCAGTTCATGATAAGTTCAGTTCATGATAAGTTCAGTTCATGATAAGTTCAGTTCATGATAAGTTCAGTTCATGATCAGTTCAGTTCATGATAAGTTCAGTTCATGATAAGTTCAGTTCATGATAAGTTCAGTTCATGATAAGTTCAGTTCATGATCAGTTCAGTTCATGATAAGTTCAGTTCATGATAAGTTCAGTTCATGATAAGTTCAGTTCATGATAAGTTCAGTTCATGATAATTTCAGTTCATGATAAGTTCAGTTTATGATAAGTTCAGTTCATGATAAGTTCAGTTCATGATATGTTCAGTTCATGATAAGTTCAGTTCATGATAAGTTCAGTTCATGATAAGTTCAGTTCATGATATGTTCAGTTCCCCCATCTAGACCGACCAATGAGAGGGAATATCAATTGAATCCATTTCATCCTTAGGCTGAATATATGGTCAACGGTTTCAGTGATATAGTGACCGATTTGTTTAAACTAACATCAAATAAACTCAAAGTGAAAGGACAGCCCGCCATGATATGGTAATAATACACGAGGTCGAGTTTGGGCACTGTTAGTTCCAATACATAACCACATCCTTCTATCACGGAGAATGGCACATAACCACATCCTTCTATCACGGAGAATGGCACATAACCACATCCTTCTATCACGGAGAATGGCACATAACCACATACTTCTATCACGGAGAATGGCACATGTAAAGTAGTTTGAATGCTAGCTTCTAATTCTGTCCCCCCCCCCATATCACGCATTCTTTTACACATCTTACACGTTGAGAGATTGGCTTCTTTCATCTTTTTTGAAGCATGGCTTCTAAGCAAGGACTGGGCGTGTCTCAACAATGTAATAGGAAGGGTGTCTTTGGTTGGTTTGTGATACATGCGGAAGTTCCAATAATTTGTTATCTGTGAGAAACCAGAAATAATTTTTTTATTTTGGGCAATAAACAGTAAATCTCATTCGCCCATTTAAATTGATTATAATAAATATTATTCTCGACCAAGAATGTAATTATTCAATATATTAATTGAACTGACTTGGAAAAAACGTATAACTTTAAACATAAATCACCTTTGCAAAAGAACCATAGGAGTTAAATCCCACGCGACAGCCTTGCTCGGACGGTTCTGAGTCCATGGTAAAATCATGACCCTCAATGTGGACTGTTAACTTGCTCACTTTCATGTTCCTTCGATGATGGCAGAAAGGCATTTCCTTGGTCTCTCTGGTGACTTCAAGTTGAAGGTAGATCTCGTCCGGCAGTAACTGTGCTGATGAAAGCTAGAAAAATTCAGATCTCAACAAGCGTCTCAATGTTTCCGTACAGAATGGACAAAATATTTCAAACCAAGCAGAGGCGTCACTAGAATTGGTGTCACCAAGTGCGTTACCTCATGGTGTTACACCCTGACAACCTACCCATAGACTTCCCCCGAGTCTGCCAACGGGAACATCCAGAATGTTCATCTTTGTGATGGTGTCCCCCGGTGCGGTCCGCAACCCTCGCACCCCCTAGGGACGCCTATGTTTCAAACTATTATTGCTTAAACAAATCTAGACATTTAGGTTGACTATAAAGTCCCATTAATTTCGTGTCTTGTTATGAAGTTTTGCTTTCACCATTTAATAGTATCTGATATTTATAGAGCTAAAGTGGCTCTTCGTCGTGAATGTCTACATACTTTGTGTGATGCGTTAAGTTTCCTCCCGGGCTTTCCCAGTGCTTGGAGGTTATGATATTTAACATCAAAGACGTAACGTTTTTAAAAAATGCATGGGCAAGGATAAGTTGCGCGCAATATGGTAACCGTTTCTCATGCTCCCTGATTCCCTTATAGTGTTACAAACATAGTAGGTGTATTATGTATCATCGACATTTGAACGGCAGGCATGTGACAGATGTGTCATCGGCACTGTGGTCGTAACTAATATCTTTGACTGTCAAATATGAAAATGGAAATTAAGTTGGGGAGGGGTGGGCAAACGATCTTCATAAAAAGTTGTTTTTTTTTAAATCACGGGGGCTGACACTGATGGGGGAGATAACAAAACATGAATCAGCCTCCACCTCACCCCACCCCCCCCACCCCCAAATGTCTTATCTAATATGATTCCACTGCCAATCAAACTCTCACCTAGACAACGTGATATCTCTACTGTCCATCAGTATCAGACCTAAACAAACGATGACCCTTTGCTGCCTAGCAAATGACTCACGTAGCTAAGTGATGACCGACTGCCCACCAGTGACTCACCTACACAAGACGAAGGGACGTAAGTGCTCTTATCTTCCACCGACAGTGGACTGTTAAAGCGAAGTCGTGAGGAATTACATGACCACTCTTCTTTGCTGCGAAAAGGTCGCGTGTATCCCTTCCGACATTGCTGTCAAATAAAAAAAAGCGCGGTTCCATCTTTACCCCTTAATCTTTAATTATATGTAAGATTGTATTTCAAATCTCAATGAAATATTTAAAAGGACCTAAATATCACATATAATATATCTCTCGTCAACTACACGCTTTTCGTTGCATGTTATGAAAATATTTTTAGAATGTTAATTTTCACTCAAAATCAACGGATTAGGAGCACCATTAACTATTTAAACTATGATAGCCATCACTATGAATTTTATAAATGTAATTAAACCTACCAGGGAAAACTCTATGTTCTGTTCGATGATAAAGAAACCATTCTCTGCATACTCCACTCCCGGCCAGCAACCAGGCTCGTATTTCTGCTTTTCATAATAATGTACATCAAACATGTTGCAACTAACAGATTGAAAAGTTATCAACAATAAAAGCGCCAACATGACAATTGTTTTGACTTCGGAGAGAATCATTCAGTCATTAAGTTTTAGAGAAGTCGCATAGACGGTTTACATTTTTTTTGAAAACACAAATGTGAAATGAATGGTGCACAAGAGTGCATCTGTCTGTGGCTCTTAAATTAAGTGCTCTAACGCAGTGCTTCTCAAAGTGGTGGTCCGCGGACCTGTGCCGGTCCGTGGGCCACACGCTGCCGGTCCGCAGTAGTTATCAAGAAAGGACAGAAAAATATAATTATAATCTTACATTTGCAACCATTAATACTAACTATATAGAATATGTCAATATTTCGGCAATAAGCACATCAAATTAAAGTGATAAAAAAATTACATTTCGATGCCACGTCAGAACTTGGAAAATAGTTTACCGGTCCATGGTGCAATGGAAAAATTCCTGCCGGTCTGCGATACTAAAATGTTTGAGAATCACTGCTCTAACGTACGTAGTAGATTGGTTACTTGTATTGTTAGTTTGTGGTAGTGCATCTCTTTAAAAATATTCGATTTGGGACCGTCCATATAGTACGTGACGCTATTTTTTTTACCATTCTGTCACAAATCTCGCTCAAAGTACGTCACACTTTCGAAAAAAATATTTTTTTTATTAACAAAATAATTTAACTTTAATATAAAACACCGTGACGTCACACATAGCCGGTAAACCGCCCCCCCCCCACACCAGTCACACTTTCTTACACCCCCTCTGGAGCGTGACGTACTTTATGGAACATAGCACGTTCACGTACATAGACATGTCGTAAATAAATAAAACAAGTGCAAAAACATATTGAATTTGAACAAAACACGTAGTACTCTTAGATTGAATGATGGAAGATCAATTGTTTTAAAAATCTTCTGTGGAAAAAATACACCGGTATGCTTTATAAAAATTACAAAATGTTCTTGGGTCATCTGACATAATTAATTTAATGAAATCAAAGACTGGAGGAAAATATAACAGTAACTTTCATAAAGGTAAGCAAATAATATAATATAGGGTATGTTATTCAAAGGTTTGTGAGTTAGTCAAAAATGAATAACAAATACCAAGATTGTTTTATTTTTGCTACAGGAGTATCAACATACTAAATCTCATGTGGAAAATGGTTAATAAGCAGATTATTGCATTTATAACATTTGATTTGATGGAATGTGGTGTTGTTCTAATGAGCTATTCAGTTGAAGTGTGGTTGTGTTTATTTAGCTTTGGACCATCTGCTTGTATTATCAGTCCATTGGAAACATTATAATAGATGAAAGCCATTTCGACACATCAATATCTTATTTTTTAATGATAATTTAGAGAAATGATGCGCTCTTAGCCCTTGTTAAGTAAAAGAAGGTCCATCAATGCACTTATGAAAAAAGCTCAACCTCTACAGTTATTCTACACTTTGTCAGAAAACATTCTAGAAGTATTTAAAGATTTTACTTCCCAGTCCTGGTGCACCAACACTCCAGTCACACTGTACCAACACTCCAGTCACACTGTACCAACACTCCAGTCACACTGTACCAACACTCCAGTCGTACTGTACCAACACTCCAGTCGTACTGTACCAACACTCCAGTCCTACTGTACCAACACTCCAGTCATACTATACCAACACTCCAGTCGTACTGTACCAACACTCCAGTCGTACTGTACCAACTCTCCAGTCGTACTGTACCAACACTCCAGTCGTACTGTACCAACACTCCAGTCGTACTGTACCAACACTCCAGTCATACTATACCAACACTCCAGTCGTACTGTACCAACACTCCAGTCGTACTGTACCAACACTCCAGTCGTACTGTACCAACACTCCAGTCGTACTGTACCAACACTCCAGTCGTACTGTACCAACACTCCAGTCATACTATACCAACACTCCAGTCGTACTGTACCAACACTCCAGTCGTACTGTACCAACACTCCAGTCATACTATACCAACACTCCAGTCGTACTGTACCAACACTCCAGTCGTACTGTCTACAGTAACTATCATATTATGTTTTTAGAAAAGACCACAGACCAGCTGAGTGTTTACATTGACATTTAATGGAATGCTTGAATCACAGACTTAATATTTAATAATTGTACATTGATGCTTTAACACAGAAATATCTTTTTTTTTAAAGGCATGTTTTTTTAAATTATAGAATGTTTGCCAAGCCATCCGTGTTATTAACATGCAACAGTTGCAAACTATGCTAACAATGTAAGCTGAGATATTTATACTTTTATTTATTTAGTGAAATAAGAAACTAGGTATATCATTATTTTCAAAGAAAAGCCAAAAGTGTACTTAATAATGTCCACTAAAATACATTGTTTTCTAACTCCACACTTTGTTCAGACATGCACACAATCATATATTTAGTAATGCTAATTCACCTCAGAAAACAAAGAGAAATAAATAATTCAATAAGATTGTTAAATTCTAGAGTATAAATATGACCATGCAGACAGCTCCCCAAAAATCTGACTATAGTCAGAGATCCTTGGCTGTAACCACAAATAGAAGTCTTCAGCTTTTTAATAATGTTGAAGGTCAAATAATATGAATTTTAATTTTTCCAAAGATACTTTGGTTGATTTCATGCCAATTCAAATGTATTTATTAGTCAAACAGACACGACTATTACACATTATTTTTGGTTTGACATAAAATGTGAGACCTTAACTTTTTTTACACTAATAATTTAAAAAGTTCCAATAATTGAATTTTTTTTTAAAGTAGTAAAATTTATTTTTTTTATTTAAAACGGGTTGTATTAGTTCAAACATTTTTTGTTAAAAGCCAGTCATTATAAGAGTTTTAGGCAAAGTAAAAAAAACTAAAAATAAGATTTCAAGAAAAAAATTATTCAGTTTTCCTTTTTTCTCATTCATCCATCATTGGCATTAATTAAAACAATCAAGATAAAACTAAAAGCAAGCTTCCATGAAATTGTTCAGAGGTAAAGGTAACGTGACAGGAAAAAATTCTTTAAACTCCACAAACAATTTCTCTACAACTTTGTGATTGATTTCTTTTTTAAAAAGTTAGATGCTAAAAGTTTCCAACAAATGACAGCAGCATAGACAATCAGTGTATATATATAAACAAAATCTTTCTTAAAATCCAAGATAATCTACAAATAAGTTCTCTGGCTTTATCTAATTATCTTGAACTTGCACTTCCCGATTTACTGTATTGATCTGTGATCAATGTTACCTGAAATATAATTATAATTGAACAATCATCATGTTTCATTTTCATTAAATAAGGTTCTATTGGGCAACTAAATTTACATCCTACGTCTGGAACACCAGTATACTTAATATAATTGGGAAAAAGTGTTAATGTTATTACGACTCCTGGCAAAACTGTAGGTTGAACCATATTCTTATAAAACAGTCTAGTCTAGTCTCATATTTTGGAAGCTTGAGATTACTATCTTAAAGCTTTAGCTAATACCTCGGCAACCTTCTTGTGCTGAGCATTGCCATACAACCTCCCCAGCAATGTTCAGAGAGGGGATAAGTCAAAAGGTGCACCACTATTTCAGAGGGTGGGCTGCAATGCCGACAGTTTGAGTCCCTTTTGTGATCCAGCCTGTTAAAGTATGAGTTGGTTGGGCAATGCTCTGTTCGCATTTGAGTCACCAAACTCTGGTGTTAACGACTCAGTTTCCACCATTGGTCTGTTTGACTTGGCCTGGAGCATGTTGGCATATACCCCTCTATCGGTAGTGTTGCGGCCTATTCATGATACCACTTGTTCCTATAGTGGTCAGCAAGCCAGGTTTTGTGTCAAATTGTATTTTTGTTTTTTTAACCTCCCAATTGGCATGATTTAATTGAAGCTGTATTGGCAAACTGAGCCAATTCCCAGGAAGATCAAACAAAAACTGTTAAAGAACAAATCTCACATCACCGATCATACGGTTCTCCCACATTCTATAATTTCTTCCACATATTTTGTTTGCAACAATATTTTATTACAAAAATATTGCACTTTATAGGTGCCTACACCAACATGGAAGGTGTGAAAGTAAATGGTGCTCAATTGCAAAAGACTGATGTCATCAAAATGAATCTTTTACTGGCACCCTTCAACTAAATAGCATTCCAGTGGACATTATCTTTTCAATAAAGAGATTCAGTGACCTTCTTAATCATATTCACAATGACAAAGTAAATAGGTTGGGCTCAACACATCCTCAGTTATTTAAGAAGCATTCTTGAGTCATTTGGCAAGGCATTATGTTCCCGGAGAGAACTTCCCGTAGATAAACAAGGTCCACAAGCTTAGTAATTTCATATTAATCAGATACATGCAGATTTTTTAAAATTTCATCCATTATAGGCTATGAATACTGTACCAATAATATATTTGACTGTTTAACAAAAAAAGATATCCCAAAATTAGTCATTTATATTACCTTATTAAAAACACCTCTTCCAAAGTAGTCTGCAACAACTGAAAAGCCATCAGGAGCTCTTTCAAGCTAAGGTAGAAAAAATAATTTTATGAATAATAATTTGTTTGTCTGCTATGTTTTGAAGTGAAAATCAAAAACATGATTAAAGAAGTTCTTAATGAAAAATGTTGTCACGATTTAGGTTATTAAAACTGTACCTGAAATAGACAACATGGATGAAACCTTTCATGTGAACCAGTGCACATTCATAATTTTTTTATGTAAAAGTAAAAAGGTAGCATTTCCATTACATACCTAGAGCATCAGAAAATTATCAATAAATATTACCTGATTGTGAAAAAACTCATGAATATCCCTAGTCTGTTCTTGTGCTCGGATAATATCCATAATTTTACTGAAATGAAAAAATATAATTAAAAACTGTGTTAAAATCTAAATTAACCCAAATTCAGAAAAGAAAAGATAAGTAAAAAGGCCTAATCTAATTCTTTAATTGTTTGTACTAATGTTGAGTGTGTGTCCTCATTGTGATCATACCTGTTTTCTGGTGCACACACCGGGCATTCCATGTCATTCTCGGAATAGCTTTCAAAACAACTGAAAATGAAAAACAGAAAAATTAGGTTGTTTTAAGAACTACCTTTATTAATTTCAATACCTTAGAATGAAAAATATTTTAGATAAATTACTATTAATAAGAATTTATATGTACTATGAAAATTTATTTGTAACAGAGGTATTGAGACAGATTGAAAGTTAAGTTCTGTAATCAATAGTTGTTTTTTACATCATAATATATGAATTTAATTAATTCAGTCATAAATATAATCTTAAAAAGTGGTCAATGATTAATATCTCTAACACTCGAAAAAATGTTGGTGCAAATATAACTACAGGGATCTTTTTAATGATATAAGATGAATAAGTAACTTAAAAAACATATCAGACTGACAATAAAAATTAATTTTATTCATATTATTATCACTGGCCGCTTGAACTTATCTGGACTCTAATTCAATTTGTGATTATCAAAATAAAATAAATCTACTCACTGTTGATGATATGAGTGAGGCTCACATAAAAAGTGGACTGATGGCACCTCAAGGGGAAGATTACAAATATTGCATTTGGAAGCTTGAAACACTTTGGCTCTGAGGAAGACAGTGTTCATAGAAATATTCCTCTTGTAAAAATGTCAATTAATATTGGATAAGATCAATAAGTAATAAACAAAAGTCTTATTCATAATGCAGAATCGTTTTATAATGATAAAAGTTAACAACTGAAAAAATATTTTCTTTGTTTTGAGTAAAGGTATAACTTACGAGGTTTTTAAATCTTCAATTTTTGTTCTTTTCTTATCAGTATCTTCTCTATACTGTTTGATAAGGCGCTCATCTTCGGCAATCTGGTCATTCTCCATTTGAAGACGTCGAACAATGTAATCCTATGATAAGAAATATTCCATATTATCTGGTTTCTGCATTATTATCATAATATTAGCACATATATGAATTATACAATAGGATTTTATCATATAATACATTTCATTTGAAACTTAATTATTTTTATAATACAGTGGGACCCACTTAACTCGAGCACCGGTTAACTCGTCAGCTCTATTAAGTCGACGTTTTTTTTGGAACCGCCAAATTCTCTGTTTGTCTTTGCATTTTCTCATCGGTTAATTAGATTATTTTAAGTCGCCGAACCCTAATACCTCGAGCACAAAAGAGGGTCAAATTTGCCACTCAGTGTTGGTTATCTCGATCCCCATGACCAATTCTCAGCTTTTGAAAATGTTAGATGTGATTTTTTATAACCAAGTGAAGGCATAAAATTTCTGCCTCGCTGGTGACATCACAGCCCGCTTGCTCACAGCACTGTGTTACTAACTTAAATCGCCAGCTTTTGAAAATGTTACTTATCGATAGGGCTGAACCGATCGGTTCGGCTACTCGGCATCGGCCGATTTTTGTATACTCGGAGATACTAGGCAATCGGCCGCGTAAGTGATGCCGATGCCGAGTATTACGTATTTGCTCCAATAGCAAAGATGCACGCAGAATCGCATGTCTAAAACATTTCGTTTCGTATGGAATAACAAAATGTACCCTGTGCAGACTTGTTGTCATTGGCAACCATTCATCCTTAAACCTCATTTTGACTCTATTACTACTGCTTTGTTCTCATTGTTTCATTCATAAGAAGTGGCTGTGTGCAAAAGCCATTTAACTATTGGTTAGAATTAATTAAAATGTGTCAAAGTTCAAAAGGAGTTCCTAATTTATTTTTGTACACTTTTATAGAGAAGAGTTCACTTTTTTGTCATGAGTCATATATAGGTCATGATAGTCTGATAGACAAACAAATAACGGCAACGCCTTAGTGTAAAAAAAAA
This sequence comes from Ampullaceana balthica, assembly GCA_944989445.1. Lineage (NCBI taxonomy): Eukaryota > Metazoa > Mollusca > Gastropoda > Lymnaeidae > Ampullaceana > Ampullaceana balthica. Next base: position 647,802 of record CALYLW010000134.1, on the reverse strand, counting down.
CTCCAAAAACATGTGCATGTACATTCTCATTTATTAACGCTAGTGATGGGACGATACCAAAATCATAGTGTGCTTACTGTAAACAAGGCTCCCCAGATTTTAAAAAATAATAATATAACAGACTACAGACATTTTAACCACCCCACTCTCAATCTCCCACACCATTGTTGTTGGTTAGTCCGATTAGCACTCAAGTTACCAAACGAATTCTGAGTCCATTGTAAGCTGAGGGGACGGCGTGGGTTATTTATTTGTGTAGCTTGTAAGGAAAGTCGCGCAAGTCACCAGCGGACCCTGCGCGCGCACGAGGAGCGCACGCGGTGTGGCGGGAAGGAGTATATGAATTCGTTATAGTTATGTACTAGGGAAAAAAACTGTGCTAACGCAATAAAGGGTTATATTTAAACTTAAACGGTCCTTAAAAACGAACGGTCTTAATAACCTTAGGAAAGAGTGAAGAAATAGGGTCCAGATATTCCGATACTATTCCGATTAATCGTCCCATCACTAATTAACGCACATCATGTATATAAAGAAATTTCAAGCGCAAGTTAATATTTTGCCGCCATATTGGTTTTCGTTTAACTCGATGATCGGTTATCTCGGCGCCATTTTTCATACCCCAAGGCAGTCGACTTAACTGGGTCCCAACGTACATACACATTTCTGAACACATAAAATATTTGCAGCTATGAACTCATTAAAAAAGTAAATATGGCCTTTTTCTATTTACAAGACACTCCAGGCATTAATAATAACTGTGTCTCATTTCAACCCAACCCAAAAACCAACAAATACGTCATTAACATTGGTTATAATAAACCTCTTTAATTACCTTTACAACCGAGAGTGTAGCAGTTGAGTTGTGTGCCAATATCTGAATGACCATCAGAGGGGGGAGAAGATTTTTTTTATCAATATCTCAATCAGAAATTAAGAACAATAACACGCACAGAGAAATTATTAGTTGTTTTTTTTATAAAATTCTATAACGAAATGTATGGAATTAAGTATAAGTTTTGCTCCCCTTCATCAGCAGCCAAAATAATTTAACTTAAAAGAATTAATACAAAAAAAAAGATTTGTGGCAAAGATACTAGATAAAGTCTCCATCAACTGAGATTTGCAACTGTCTTCTTTGCTGGCAAAATAAGATAAGGCTTGCACCCATAATTGGGGATCTTGTTGGCTGGCAAGAAAAAGCAGAAAAGTTAATGAAAATACTCAGTAAATATTTTTATAAGATAGATGTTAAAATTTAAAACGGCTACAGTTTGGTTTCAAAGTTACTTAAACTTGATCTCTAAGCAGCATTCAAATCTAAAAAATATTTTTCAAAATTAAATATTACTTGTACAATTTTTAAACACAAAAGTTCTTACACAAAGATAAATAACTATCATTCAAGACTTAAACTTAATCAGTCTCCAGCTTATTTTTAAAATAAGGTTTTTCTTTTTAAAGTAAATTTTAAATCTTTACATACCCAAATTTTTTACAAGAATCAATGACATGAACATATTCAAAATGATCCATATGGTACCTCAGTATTTGTTGATACCTGCAGTTATAAAATGAAAAATTCATGTTTTTATGCTATGGGTTTTTTATGTAGTGTGACTTTATAAATAAATAGTAAAAATTAAAATTATTTTATATGTATTAAGTTTTATCATAACTTACAGATGCGCTTTTTCATACAAGTATAGGATTCCTGCTTTAAAATTGTTCATTTGGCACAAAATCAATGCCTGATCAATGTCATAATTGGCCTGAGGGGAAAATTTTGTTTTATTAAATAATGTCAAAATTCTATACACATTTATTTGATTATATCAGAATACTGTATTTAAGACTTTAAAAATTAAAATTATTAGTCAATACAAACAAATTACAAATTGATTTTTTTTAAAATTTGAATAAATGTCTTTAATGACATATTACAATTTTCATTTGCAAAATTGATTGTTTCATGAAAAACTTACATCTGGGTTTTTCAATAAATCAAGCGTTTTTCTTTCTCTTTCAACTCTGGCCTAAAAAAAGGGAAAGAAAGATCTTAGTGAAGTGAATATTTTAAAATAATATTTGTATAGCTAAGATAATATTTCATTTTTGTTACAAATTTATTATTAATGTTCTGTTAAACCTTACATTCTTCACTAGGGCACAAAGAAATAGTCTTTAAATTAAATTATTGTCTTTAGAAATATAACGTACATCTAAGTCAATCTCAGCAATAAAAATGTTCCCAGTAACATGTGAATTTACTTACAGTGATATCTTTTTCATGGACCATGTCATGCAAGTATAACTCAAGTAAAGTGTTGTAGACCAAGTTGGATGAGTTTGGCTGGACCTAAAGAGAAGACAATGGCATTATTGTTACTCCTTGGTAAATAATGCATACATATAATAATTATTTCTGAAATGGTGACTGGCAAAGTTTTGAATGTATAATTTGTAGTTGCAATTGTTTCTGGGATGTCATGATTTAGGGGGTGGAGAATAGCTTGCTCTTGCATAATTGTGATTTGTGAGTAAATAATGTGTGAACACAGCAAGTTACTTATCTATTTTGTGTAAAATGTGCAAATCCTCAGTCAGTGTGAGTCTATATGTTGAGTATCAGATAAGTGTAAGTGTACTGTAGAATTTTCATGTAATGATTTAGTAAACTTATAAGAGGTTGTGATAGGATCTTGTAAATAAATAACTATTACAGTTATCTTCATGGAGTTTTGTTCCAATTGTTCAGAGAAGCAGAAAAATACTCCAAATATAGACAAGAGTTTTTCCCCATCAAACTGCCCAGCAGTTGACTCATCTACTGTGGGAGGTTAGTTACATTAAGATAATATTTCACCTCTATCATGTGCTCCAAAAACTCTGTTAGTTTAGATGAATTATTCACAAATATATGGATAAATTCTTCAGCATTGGCCTTTTGGATTCTTGAAGGGATTCCAGCTGTAGATTAATTGCAAGATATTTGAGATACAATAATTACATTTCTATAAGAATATTTTTCTGATTTTTTTTTGAAAAAGCATGATAAGACTAAATAGATTACATACTTAATAGGACATATAACTTTATTAATACATATTATGTTTAAGGTTGTTATAATACTAAAATATGTTTAGAAAATATATTTTAAAAAATTGTCTTCAATAAGTTTTCCTATATTAGATTTGCCAAGTAATCATAGAGTTTAATTTGCCCTTTGTCAAAAAAACTTTGCTATGTTAATAAAAATTGCCCTTTACATTTACAAAATCATGTTTTTGTCTACATATTTTTCTCTGTTCAAATATATGTTACTCAAGCTTTGGTATATGATAAAGGCATGTGCAAGATGAGAATTAGCATGATGAGCAAACTGATAGGGTAAGCACATAACTGTACATTTCCTTTTATCCTGTGCCATGAAACTCACATTGTTTGTTTTTTTCAATGTACATTTTAATATCTAATACAATTACTTTTAGTTAAGACCATACTAATTTTCTATAGTGTACTTTTTATGTCTCGATACAAAGAAAAATAATTCTGAACATCAACCACATTTAGAATTATATTGCGACTTCTGAAGAATATGGTTTATAAAGATCAGTTTTCAGTGAATTTAATCCTGCTGACAATGGGGGCATGATCGCAAGCAAGATAGATTAATTTAGCATGCTTTTAAAAGCCATCAAATTATAATTAAAATTGACCCATCAAAATCTTTTAAAATAGTGACTTATAAGGTAGAAATGCATTTATACTTTTAATAGTGTTATTAATTTTGGGGAAATCTGAAGCTATATAGTGATCCTAAGTTTCCAATATGTATTTTAACAGCTTCATAGAAGAATAGGTGAATACTGGTCAAACAGTGCTGTAATGTAGTCATGACTTACTTTTGAGTAAAATATAATATAATATCTTGCAAATAGTGTTGAAAATAAAATTTCATGGGTGCCCCCCCCCCACCTTTAATATCTTTTTTTTTATTATATAGGACCTCTATTTCTTTCACGTGTGCATTGGTTATAATGATAATTATAAGAAAAATTTGACAAGACTGAAAGCCAGAGAAAATGTTTTATCAACATAGCTGTTTTGTATGCTGATATTTGCTTTCTTATAGTACTCACAAGCCTGTATAAGAATAGATGCAAATAGAGGAAGAACTCCTGAAAAATTAAGTACGATGATATCATGGGGGAAAAAACACACAAGGCCAGCTGATTTTAATGGGTTTTTTTTAAACTGAAATTCTGATAAATAAATAGTGTGTAAGATATGGCATTGTTCCCATCTCATTTTGATTTTTGAAGAATGTGATGAAATATGGGTCGGGAGGATCTTGCAGCTTATTCACCTACCAAGTTCTAAAAATAATTGAGTGATGTGAAATAACTTTTCTTTTTTTTTACCCTTATTTAATAACAGTAGTTTTTGAAAAAGTTTTTTTTTCTAAAACAAGATACTGAAATCCTATGAAGTTAATTTAATGACTTACCCTCTAAAGAGTTTTGGTCAATCAAAGGTTCTGAAAACACAAAAATAGAGTTATGAGAATCCTTCACACTGATTTAAACGCTTTTGTCTATAGACAGCCATGAATAACAACTTTAAAATGTGAGCACAATTAAAATGAAATATTTTCAAAGTCGCAAACAAAATATGCACTCCATTAGTTACTTATTTGAACTATATGGGACACAATACATAAAGCATATAATTTATATTGAACTTTAAAGGAACATACATTATATAAATATTTAACATTCTGTTGACTCTGCAAAACTGGCTTTAATAAAAACTTAATATTATTTTATTACAATATCCATACCATAAAACTTTTGCTAGCAAGAAATGAAAATACTTTATTAGGCAAATTTAAAAAAAAACATCTGCGGTATGATTTTGACAATGTCTTTCAAATAATATATAAAATATCATTAATTAAGATTGCTTGTTATGTCACACAGATAATAAAATTTTCATCATGACTTTAATACCCCACCATCCTTGCCCCTACACTTACTGTCAGTTGGTCTGTAATCAGTGCAAAGCCTTTTAAGGAGTTCAGTTGTAGGTTTTGGAACCTGACTCATTAAAATTTTACCATACTGTTTCAAGTTACTCTCAGCCTTCAAACAAATAGAAAACATAGGCTAGAATATCTAGAAAACATTTCATCCTGTGAAATCAATGAATTTTATCATAGTTTTAAACCCCTGTGTCCCTATATGAAACTCAATTGACATCAAGGTAAGATACAAATTCATGTTTCTTCTTACGAGGAAAAACCTACAATTTTTTTGTTTAAATAAATCAACTAAATTCTGACAATTATATTTTAATAAAAGTATTTTAGAAAGGTCAGTTATGTAGATTAAAATATACTTTGAACTATTGAGCCTAAAATCAGTTTTAATAGATTCTATTTGAAAAACTAGTTTATTATATAACTTTCTTTTTAATAAATAAAGTCTTTCAAATCAAAGATGATTTTTCAACATAGAATCACCCCGGGAAGTGACAATTCTATCCCCACATAACTCCCAAAAACGTAATAAAATTCTAAATACAGAATTCTGCTGAAATTTAAAAAAAATCACTTCACTTTAATTAAAACACTTCATTACTTTTGATTAATGAAGAAATCTTGTGACTTCTAAAAAACAGATTCATGCAGTTTAAAATAAGAACCATAAAACTTAGAACCTGGGTGCTGGTCTAAACTGTGGAAAGTAACTTGAGCTCATTGCCAAGATGAAACCAAGACAACACAAAACATCACAAAGATCCCAGGTGGATAGAATTCGTTAACATTTGATGGAAAATCATCTAAGAGAGGGGAAAAATCTGAATGCCTATTGATGTTATAAAAATTACTCAAGAAAGTTCAGCAACTCTTAACTACAAATGACATTATTTTCTAGAATGTGAAATTCTGTAATTGCTCATGTTTTATGAAATGAAAAACCTTCATGTTTGAAAACAGCTAATTGTAATGGAAATCAATTTTTTCAAAGAATATTCATTTCTTCATACCAGCCAGCATTACTTACAGATTCAAAATCTAGTTTTCCTATGTACTGTAAGGCCCGCTGATAGTCTTTGATGTCTTCTAGCTGAATTTTTAAATAATGTTCATGTTTTTTGTGCTTTTCAGCTAAAGCTAAAGCGTGTTCACAATATCCTGACTGACGGCAAACATTAATGGCTGTTTCAACATCAAAATCAACTGCTCTGTTTTTGGTCTGAAAATAAACATTTTTAAAAAATAAATTGTTTGTGCTTTTAAAATAAAAATAGCTTTAATTTTTTTCTAAACTTTAATATTTATTATGTGTTAAAAATATTTTGTTCGTAAATCATATTAAAATTGAAGTACAGTATTAATTACATTATTTAAAATGATATTAATAATTCAAAATGAAAAACAAACCACAAACAAATCAATAAGCTTTACCATAATGAATTCATCTAGCTTCGAGACATCTTTCAACTTTGTATAGCAATTCAGAAGGAGAGTTGTATGTTCTTCGGTTGCAGTTTGAGATGTATGCAAGGCCTGCAGGTACTTTGTTAAGTTGTGTATGCGTTGAGCATCCAAAAACTGAGACATAAAAAACATCCAAAATAAATAAATTCAGTTTCAATGTTAACAAAATCATAGTCTTTGTTCCTTCAGAAAAAGTTACTTATCTTAGATCAAATTTTTAAAAAATTAGCATTATATTTTATTGAAGTATTATACCTTACGAATAACATAAGAAGCCTCGAGCTTGCCAATAGTTTTAATGTACTGATCAATAGCACCATCATGATCTCCTTTACTGTATAAGTGATCACCATACTGAGTGAAGATGTCAATCAACCCATCCTGGTCTAGTTGTTGACTCTTGGCAAGGCTGCGGATATTGGTATGAAACAAAGAGTAAATATGACTGAAAATATTTTAATTTGTAGTCAAGTTTAAGGAAATTATTTTAAAAGACTCATTATTTTTCTTAAAATGTTATTGAAGCCAGGCAAATTTTAATTTTTACAAGAAAATATACTTGAATTTTTTATTTTTTTTACAAAACTAAAGAAACAAACCTGATTGCTAGTGTGTAATTGTTTTTCTTAAACAACATCTCTAATTTGCTCTGAGTATCCTTTTCTTGTAGTTGATAAAGCTGTCAAGATATTTATTTAACATTTTGATGATTTTAAAAAACGTTCTTGAATTGTTAAATCCATTAGCAAATACATCCGAATAAATAGAAAAGCTGATTTATGTATCAAAGGTCACCTAATTTACATATCAAAGGTCAGATTATTAAAAATGAACTTAGTTATGACCATAATCATCACCGTAATAAATTTAATGTACCAAAAGTGAATTTGCTTAAATATTACCTTTCTGTCTCCAGTAAAGATGAAAATAGAACCAGATTCACAAAAAACATCAATAACTTCAGGGTATGGAGCTGAGTATGCAATGAACTTGTTTTGAATATCATAGACTGTAACTGTATTCATCTCCATGCCATGAGGACCTCTGTTGATATAATAATTGTTTTGAATATCATAGACTGTAACTGTATTCATCTTCATGTCATGAGGACCTCTGTTGATATAATAATTGTTTTGAATATCATAGACTGTAACTGTAGTCATCTCCATGCCATGAGGACCTCTGTTGATATATTAATCTGTTTCAAATGACCAATTAAATTACAATTTTAACACTCTTTTAAATAATTTTTTTTTGAAACATCTTAATCTTGATACATGTTAACAAAGATTTCCAAACTTACAGTACAGGTGGGCGAGCGACACTTTTACTGTCTTTTCCAACAACAATAAGATAGCCTCTAAACCAATGAAGTTGTAGTTTTATCCCTTCAAACGCTAGGCATGGTCCTCGTTCATCTGGTTGGTAGAAATAAACTGCCTGAAAAAGATTAATTACTCTTTAAGCACCATTTTTATGTGAAGCACTGTGAGCCAAGCTGCTTGCTGGGGTACTGCGCAGTATAAGTTCTCAAATTATTATTATTATAATTAAAGCATAATTAACAAATTCACTACTCCAGGTTTTTTAATCATTTAAATAGCAGCAATTCAGCTTCATATTAAAATGGGTCAATTAGGTTTTAATCAAGATTGGTTATCAAGTTTTTTTAAAAGATAAATACTAAATACTCTATTCGATAATATCCGGAACTTGAGCTTAATGTTTTAAAAGTATTCTATTTTTAAAAAAAAGTATTTGATATTGTTAAATCAACGCATGACAAAGAGGCTTAATTAGAAGCTAAAACTCACATCTTGTCGCCCAATAATCAGCTGGTGATCTTGACTTGCATCACTCATTACAATACAACCTGGACTAGCGCCAGAATTTTCTAGCTCTTTCTGAAATAAGTTTATCATTTCAGCTTTAAAAATTTTTTAAATACTCAAAATGATCAAAGTTTGAAAAAACGACCTGTCCGTCACTACAACACTCATATTCTCTTATTTTAGGAAATACATTTATGCTCATTAGAAGCATGTCACATGTTTAGTAAATATAGAAGCATTACAGTAATAAATATTTAGTACAAACCACTTGATCTTTGGATGTGATGTTGATAGAGACAGTTTTATTTTCAGTAACAACAAACAGGTAGACATCTTTGCCTTGGCTTTTAAAAGCTACCCCAGTGACTCTCTTGTTACCTTCAAATACATTTCTGGACTTGCTGTGCCTGCAGTTTCATTTTAAATACAAATATTTTAAGCCTTTTTATGAAATTCATCACATAATCAAAGTTCATTTTTATACATTAGTTCAAAAGATTTAATATTAAAAACAAATTAAAGTAATTCACAACATAACTTATGACAAGTTAATAATGACAGTACATGTAATAGCTCGAGCCTAGTTTTTTGGTGTTTTTTTTACCAACCGTTCACGTGTAACATCTCCTTTGTATAACAAAACCACACCATTCTCAAAGCCAACAGCCATAAAATTTAGATTTTCATGAACAGAAAATGCAGATACCTTGAGAAGATTAAAAGATTTTAGGTGCTACTTGTTTATAAATTATTTGAATTCATGTGGATGGAAAATAAAATTTATATTTAATACTTTTAAATAAATTCTTGGATCTTAAAAACTATTTTGCTGGAGGCGATCAAGGTCATCTTAATTTATATAAATAATTATTATTTCAGGTTTATAAACTTTAACAGAAAGAAATCTACTATAAGATACCAGTTTTCAATTTTAAATCCAAATTTTTGTGTGGGGTATACCAAATTTTATTGTTAACAATGTAAAAGGTTGAACATTACAATATGGGTGCGCGATGGGTTTGCAAGAGAAAATATGGGCTTAGTAATCAAAAAATAAAGTAGATTGTAAATTACTAACAGGCGTTGGTTTGTTTCCTGGGATAGCTCTTGTCAAACGTGTACAAGCAGGATTCCCCCTATCCATCTGAAATAGAAACATTAAAAAAGAAATCAAATGCCTATAAAATCTGAACAAAAGGTGGAAACAGGGTGTTTTGGATTGAAAATTACTCCACATTTGAACTCATGCACTTTCATTTGAAATCATTAAAAAAAATTATTTTAAATACAATTGTAACTTAAATTTTGAAACTCAATTTAGTTAAAACAGTTTACTATTACTAAATTATTGCTATTGAGAATCAAAGTCACAAAGAAATTTGTAATCGAAACATCTATATTTTTATACTACTTTTCAAAGTAACAAGAAAACTCAGTCTCTTGAAGAATGATAAATAAACTCAAAAGATACCAAGTTAGTTATTCATTTTCAGAACTAAATATCACACGAAAAATGTATACCTTTTCAAGATTCCAGACCTTAATAAGTGGATTTATTCCCTGCTCATCCTCCTAAGAAAAAAAGTGATGTCAACAATTACGTGAATGTATTATTTGGATTAAGATGTTTTTGTAACATATTTACTTCAGAGATAATCCAATGCCTTAATCATTGTGCTAAATAAATAAAAAACAATTTCAAGCTAGTATGCCAGACAAAATCTAATAAAACTAGTAATAAGACTGAATATAAAATAAGACAGTTTTAGAAAATAAATGACCAAAAGACTATGACTATGATAAATAACAATACAACCACAAAACTGGAATTTTATAGTAAAAAAAAGCATACTAACACCAATAGATATAAGAAGATTGTGCTGTTTTAACTGTAATAAATGCGAAACACGAATTTCATATGCCCTAAAGGCAGTAAGTTCCATTTGTCTATTGATGAAATAGAGATTTCCTTCAAAGTCACCAATAATGAGCTGTCCTCTACCACTTGTACATGCTGAGACATTACAATCCTGTGAAAAAAAATGTATTTAAATTTGTAAATAAACACTAGATGAATAAGTAATGTCATCTTTTATCTCTACTCATCTAATTATGTTCAGTTTTTGAAAGTTTTCAAGCTTACCTTTAACTGATCAAAAATTTGATCTGTGGTTGGGTCTTTAACTGGCTCTTTGTCAAAGAAATTGAAACGCCTCCACTGAAAAAAAATAATTTTGGTTTCAATTTTTATTACACAGAAAAATAACAGTTTCTTGAGACTAAAAATAAGTTACTGGCCTAAAGCTAAAAACAGTTATCCCAAACTAACTAAATGGTACAGTACCTTAAAACTTAATATGTAATTACTAAGCAGGCCAGATCTGTTAATCATGACAAGACAAGATTTTAAGTTGGTTGAATACACTCAATTATTCTTAACAACTGATAGTCACATAAATCGGTATTCTCTAGATCCATGGTTGTAAGACTGTGTTCAATACACATGCAATATAGATTTCCTAGAAGTTAGAATTAATTTATTAATTACTTAATTGCAAATTTCATCAGGTAACTTGAGTAGATGGGAAGTTCATGCCTTCCTGCAGCAAATACAGTAGTACAGTCGAACCCACTTAACTTGAGCTCGGGTAACTCGCCCACCCTATTATGTCGACGTTTTTTATTGGAACCGCCAAATTCTCTCTTTGTCTTAGCATTTTCTCGTCGTTTAATTCGATTTTTTTAAGTCGCCGAAACCTCATAACACGAGCACAAAAAAGGGTCAAATTTGCCACTTAACGTTGGTTATCTCGATCCCCATGACCAATCGCCAGCTTTTGAAAATGTCAGATGTGATTTTTTATAACCAAGTGAAGGCATAAAATTTCTGCCTCGCTGGTGACGTCACAGCCCGCTTGCTCACAGCGCTGTGTTACTAACTTAAATCGCCCGCTTTTGAAAATGTTCTTATCGATAGGGCTGAACCGATTGGTTCGGCTACTTGGCATCGGCCGATTTTTGTATACTCTGAGATACTCGGCAATCCGCCGCGTAAGTGGGTATTACGTAATTGCTCCAATAGCAAAGATGCACGCAGAATCGAATGTCTAAAACATTTCGTTGCGTATGGAATAACAAAATGTACCATGTGCAGACTTGTTGTCATTGGCAACCATTCATCCTTCAACCTCATTTTGACTATATTACTATTACTACTGCTTTGTTCTCATCGTTTCATTCATAAGAAGTGGCCGTGTGCAAAAGCCATTTAACCATTGGTTAGAATTAATTAAAATGTATCAAAGTTGAAGGTTCAAAAGTTCAAAAGGAGTTCCTAATTTTTGTACACTTTTATAGAGAAGAGTTCGCTTTGTTATGAGTCATATATAGGTCATGATAAATAAATAACGGCAACGCCTTTGTGTAAAAAAAACCTCGAAAATCGTGTGCATGTACATTCTCATTTATTAACGCTAGTGATGGGACGAAAAATCATAGGGTGCTTACTGTAAACAAGGCTCCCCAGATTTTAAAATATATAATATAACAGACTACAGACAGTTTACCCACCCCCACTCTCAATCTCCCACACCATTGTTGTTGGTTAGTCCGATTAGCATCAAGTTACCGAAGGAATTCTAAGTCCATTGTAAGCTGAGGGGACAGACCCAAAGAAGATTATTAGGAAGAGAATGGTTTGGGGACAATGAGGGGATGTGTAGGTTACTTATTTGTGTAGCTTGTAAGGAAAGTCCAAGGCACAGTATCGCTCAATCTGGGAATCACCGCAAGATGGTGCGCGCGCTGCGGTGTGGCGGGAAGGAGTATATGACTTCGTTATAGTTATGTACTCGAGAAAAAAACTGCGCTGACGCAACAAAGGGTTATATTTAAACTTAAACGGTCCTTAAAAACGAACGGTCTTAACAACCTTAGGAAAGAGTGAAGAAATAGGGTCCCGATATCCCGATACGATTCTGATTAATCGTCCCATCACTAATTAACGCACAACACGTACATAAAGAAATTTCAAGCGCATGTTAATATTTTGCCGCCATATTGGTTTTCGTTTTAACTCGATCATCGGTTATCTCGATGCCATTTTTCTTACCCCAACGCCGTCGACTTAACCGGTTTCGACTGTACCTCTAGATATGAATGCTTCAAGATACGAAAGATCAAAGATAAGAAAGGCCACTGGAAGAATTTTTTGTTCCAAGATATGAAAAAAATCCAAGGTACGAAAAAACGCACAGCTGACATCACTGGAAGTAACATGATGTCATTCAACGTGCCACTAACAGTTCTGCTCTCCTATTGGTCAATTCCAGCCCTGTGTTGTTCGTTTGTGTCATGTATGCTTTATTTACTGTGTAGTTGTTTTGGTGTCCTAAATTCGTGAATATTGTCATGAAATCTTTGGAAAAGTGCATTTTATGGCCATGGCTTTAAAGAAATTCATTATAATTAATCGCTTTGCTCAAAAGGTAAATGTTCACATTTGTAAACATATTATTTTTCATTTATTTTATTCATTGTTTTATTATTATTTATTTATTTGTTTTATAATGTGTGCTTTTAAGGATTGAAGAAACCTACATTGTTTTTCTTAAGTTTACCATGATAGTTTCCATTTTTTAGTATTGTTTCTGTGTGGCTTGGAACGGATTAGGTATTTTACATGTAAATCTTTGTTAGAGATGCGAAAGATCAAAGACACGAAAGCCACCCCGGAACGGATTAATTTCGTATCTCGAAGTACCACTGTATTTGTAGCTTATGTCTAGTATATAATATTTCGACAAGCCCAAGAGTTCAAAAGATTTTCTTGAATACAGTGAATGACAGAATTAATCAGTCAAAGTTTTCTTAAAAACCTCCTTAAAACCTACTTAAAACCCCAAAATATTATCTTTCCTCTGCTATAACCAAATACTAATTAGTTATCTATCATCTCAAGTTATTTAAACATGGCAATATCAGACAATAGTTAAACATTTTAAAAAAGTATTTATTATTTTTTTATAAAGAATTTTCTGGGACAAAAAAAAACACCTACACTTCAAGGGAGATAATCAGTTTCATTTACATTTTAAACTGAATTCTGACATTAATAATATTTAATTAATTTTTACTAAAGATTTTAAAAATTAATTGTGATACTATCTTTCCTCTATTACAACATTGCATATTTAATTGTACAATAATACTGTTAATAAAAATGTTAATTAGACCCCGTGGAAGTTATTTTTTAAAACTAGGATTGATGTTTGCTTTTATCACATGTATTACACTCATATAACACATACATTTTTTATTATAGACTCAAAAAGCAAAGCCTGCAAGGGCAACAATGTACATGTAATGGTTTTATCCGCAAATGTAACAAAAAGGGGGTGGACCCGGACAACTAAGTCTGACAAGCTGTAGCAGATGTGTGCCCAAAATAGTAAATAAATGTAGTTGAAGGTTACTAAACATATAAAAATTCGTTTAAAACATTATTAGGTCTTGATAGTCATAATCAGTAGAATCAAATATGTCATTAAATATAATGTTGTTACACAAGAATCTACTGTGTCACTGAAAACAATAGCTAGATTTGGGTTACTTAAGTTAACCATATCCATAATGTCCAATATTACACAGCAAAGAAAAAAAATTAATTTGAAAATGAAATAATATACTATAAGGTACTTCGCAACCTATATTTTTGGACATTAGAGTCTTAAAAAGTGATTAACTTAAAATACAGTGAATCTCATAGAATAAAATGTGAAACAATCTTTAAAATGAAAATTGTACCACAATTTTGGAGGATAATTTTGTGTTGTGTCTCAGAACACTTACGATTGATTACACAAGACAAACAGTGTCCTGTCTCCCGACATTTTAATGGACACGACCATATGGGGGTGGATGACATGTCTGTCAAAGCCATGGTCTCCTGCACAAACACACCGAGCAGCTGGCAGGGTCAGTCTTGAGAATAGGCTTATCCAAGAATATGGGACCCTCACACAACATGGGATGAATGTTTTATTCTCACTGACATGTAAGACATGTTGAAAATTGGCCACACCTACTCTTTCTATAAGTATAAACTATTTAACCTCGGTAGTACTCTCTTCCCCATTCTGCTCCTCTGGTTTTGGATAACACTGCAGCTAAGTTTACATTTTTATCATTTTATTTTATTAGTTTTATTTGTTTTTGTCTATTTGTTTGTTGATGAAGGCTTTTACTTTTTGTCGAAACACTTGTTCTGTAACGTCTTGTCTTGTCAGGCCTATACTTATACTTATACGACTATGACTATACTATACACTATACATTATACATACCCTGTTTAAAAAAAATATAGGCTTTATACTTTATAGGCCTATCCCTATATAATTTTATTAACTATATATTTTTAATTTAATCTACTTAGAAATTGTTTTGGACCTAGGCCTAGAGCCTAGGACTATGACTAGGCCTAGGACATTTAATTAAGTTTTAGTTACTGAGACTGAGACAGTTCAGCTACGGCTACATGTAGGTGTAAGTGGTAATCCTGCAGATTTTACACGTATATTATAATTTATTATTTCACAGCGAAATTTAATTTTCTCTTGAGAACTTTCGTTTTTAATTTATTAAATGCATAATTATATGTTGTATTTCAGCTATTACAGCGCTAATTTGTAAGTCTTTCTAATTTCTAAGCCATTTTTTCGGCTCTGAACAGTAAATAGTCTGATGATGATGCAACCATTTTTTTAATTATCAAACTACATGCCGGATTGTCCGATAAGATGCCAATGGAAATTTATCACTTACAAACAAAGAAAATAAGAATCAAACATCTAGTAACGAAATAAGAAAAAGAAATTGTCTTTAAAATATGTATTTATCTTCTAAGAACATTAAAATAGATGAATAATACTTTTAAAAGTATATCTTCAGTCAGTAAATTTATTTTAGCATGGGTCGAGCCAGGTAAAAAACATCTGGCAGCAGTTCGCTAGGTAAACAAAATAGACGTATCGTGACCACATTATGTATTATATAGAGCCGAAAAAATGCATTTGAAATTAAAAAGACTCACAAATTAGCACTGTAATATCTTAAATA
The DNA here is from genome assembly GCA_944989445.1 of Ampullaceana balthica. Taxonomy (NCBI): domain Eukaryota; kingdom Metazoa; phylum Mollusca; class Gastropoda; family Lymnaeidae; genus Ampullaceana; species Ampullaceana balthica. The sequence goes on along the minus strand of CALYLW010000134.1, from coordinate 632,349 downwards.
CGACACATAATAATGCATTTAATAAATTAAAAATGTAAGTTCTCATGAGAAAATTAAATTTCGCTTTGAAATAATAAATTATAATATACGTGTAAAATCTGCAGGATTACCATGTAAGTTTATATTATAATAACTATATTAATATAATTATTATAAAATATGAGGCCTATATCTATCAGTATCTTAGTATCCCTGATACGTGAACAGAAATGATGTCAGTTTGATTGAGTTTGTTAGGCCTTTTAATTTTACTTTTAACTTTTAATTAATCCGGCTTTTAAAGCAGCCTTTTAAACTTTTTTTAAAAATAACTTAACTTTTTTACGGCGAAAACAACGAAAAATATGTTACTATGAGATAAATTTATTTATGCATTAGTTAATTATTAAATGAATTAAGTGTAACTGAACCCTTAGTTAAAATGAATGTGGTTTTCATAGTAAATAAAATACATTATTTACATCTACGCCTACCTGAAGGAACGCCATTTTGTTTATTTATTGATATCCGGTATGGATAGTAGTTTTCGCCAAATTCATTTTAATTTGTATTCAAGTCCCGATGAGCCATGTGCAATTTCTGTAACAAGTCAGTAGCATATCTTATCTTATCTTATATATCAAAGACGCAAATTTTACACCCAACACTCACACATATTATATTACATGTACTCTTATCAAAATTTGCTGCGCGGTAACTCTAAACTGCTGCGCGTTGTCAGTCAGATATCTGCGTGGCTGCGCAGTTTAAATGTGGCAATGTATTGACTTTTTAGGAAAAAAAGGGGGGGGTGTCTGCATGGATAATCGGAGGACGAAATAATCTTCTGTATAGAACGAGCGTATGTAATGTATGCGATAAGGTGGCTCATGCCACTGTTGAAAATGATTAAATACAATTCGAAACACATTGAAGACCACCCAAGTATTGCGCATTTTAAAGAAGCTTTAGACCCCTTACCCACCCAAACTTAATATATCAATTATTATTTTTTACACAAATTCACAATGACGACATCTAGATATATAATTCACCAAAAACAATAGCGAGTAGTGTGCAAATAAGCATAACGAATTACCCTTGCTGGGCTCGACCAATCACAGTATGGTTGGCAAGCGAAGTGGTGCCAAAAAAAAGGCATGTCTCGAGACCAACCATGCTTCTTGCGTTCACTTGGGTTGCTCCTTCTCAGAATAAAAGCTCTTTCGTAGTGTAGTGGTTATCATATTTGCCTAACACGCGGAAGGTCCTTGGTTCCAGCTCAAGTAGAAACATTTTTTTTAAATTAGTACAAAAGTTTATGTTTGTGCCCGTTCTCCCTCCCCCTTTTTTTGCGAACATGGCTGACCCTCGCTAGGGTCGGTCAATCACAGTTTATGGTTAGCAAGCTAGAGTGGTGCAGGGTGGGGGTAGGTTCACTCGCGTTGTTCTGATTTTTTCGGTCTGTAGTTTGTGTCTGTTACCCCCCCCCCTTTTATTTGTTCTATCTATGAGCAAGTCTATGGCGTATTCTACGCCACGGGTCGTATCTAATAGTAAATAATGCGTCAGTGCTTGTCCCCGTTTGATTATCGCAATAGTTCCCCCAAAATATCACAAAGGCCAAGCCCTGCGATGCCGCCTATGTGTTGTCACTGAGTGGGTCAAGGCGAAAAGGTAAACATTAAAAAAAAATACAATCTTAAAGTATGGTATACTGGGACTTGTGAAAACTTCATTCATCAATTTTTATTTGTTTCCCTTTTTAAAAAAATCAGTGAATGACACAAATAAATGTATCAATATCAGGCATGTGGAACATACTTCTTATATACGATGACTCACGATTAATGCAGATTTGTACTTACCACCCACCCACACCCACCCCCATTTAAAAACTATTGTGACACAAAGTAAGTCCATAGGCCACACTTAATGACATCCCAGCAGATAGACTTCAAATAACACTTAACATCGTTGATGGTTCCAAAGGTGGAAGTTGCAAACAGTGTACCACAACAGCGCGACAATTAGAACGCACTATGTGATATTTGAAAGCCATTAATCTTTATTTTAAAATAATGCCTCTCTCAACATTTCAAAGTACACGTATCACAACGTGACGTAGAAATCGTAAAAGAGGTGGGGGGGGGGTGATCTGCGGCGGGTGGCACGTTTTCTCCTTTAATTAAGTGATTGCATTTTCAACTACCACTTACGAGAACGATTTAAAAAATGTAAATTAAACTGATCTGAGGCCTTTACAACCCCACCCTCCCCAACCACTGCTATTGACTCGAACTTTCAGGGATGCAGACATCACTCATTTAGAATCCATGGTATACACCAGGAGTGGTGAACCTGTGGCACATGTGCCACTTTGGGTACGTTTGAGTCAAATTTGCATGCCATGTCATGGACATGACCCCATTTCACCATAAATAGAACAGCTGTTACAGAGAGCCCAACTTGGCGCGCAGCAATTATCAACTGAAATATTGACACACAGCCTGCAGACTAATCTTCTCTATCTTATCTTCTAATAAAGGTTCAGCACCCCTGGTGAAGAGTATAGACTGTATTAGTGACGAACGGGTGTTGAGGATATTCAAAGAAATTCATGCAGGGTGTAAAACACTCAATACAACAGCGAGGGAGGCATAGGCGGGACGGAATTACAAATTGACAGGAAACTCAAAACAACAGCAGGAAATGAACAGAGGGTTCTAAAAATTGAGAGAACAATGATAATGACCACACTAAATGACATGAGAACACAAAAATATCAATGGATACCCACAAAACTTGAGTGACCAGAGAACATAAAAGAATGTTTAAAATTCAATTCTTTTTAAACAATAAATTTATTAGAGTTTTACATTTTTTGAAACAGCTATTAAAACAGTAATGTAAATGAAAAGGATTTACATAATTTTTAAAAAGCATGCCTCATCACCCTGTCTAAATCATTATACCAAGTGGAGTGAACTGGATGAAATCAGAGATTTAATGACAAGGTTTGAACCTCTAAAATATAGAAATACAGAATCTGTAAATTTATTGGCATACTATCCTAAATATGAGTTTAGATAAAAGGTAAATGTTTGAAATTCATTTAACAATTGGTTTATTGGACTGAAACTGAGCAGAATAAATATAAAATAAATTAAAATCACAGATATCAATAACATCAAATTAAAATAAAACTTATTTTTTATAATATAATAAAATTCTTTTTTAAAAAATGCATTGGCCTATTTTGGATCTGGGCGACACAAAATTTCTTAAGTGACTAGATTACCTCAGAAACGAACGACGAAATTAACAAAATTTGACTTCTTGAAAAATAATGTAAAATTAAAGCTTAAGAACAAGTATAGTGTTATTAAGTTTTAATAGCCTTTAGTCCCAAGTTTTTTACTTCTTTTATCTGAAATAAAACAAATTACACAAAGCATAAGAAAGTTAATCCTAAAACTTTATAACTTTTTTCCAGGAAGCAATTAACTAAAATTTATTGTTACATGCAAGAAGAAAATAGAAAGAAAATAAAGCCATGATATACATTTTAATAATAAAGCTGAAACAAAGTGGAGACGATCAAAGTTTTATTGTAGGTGTCAGTAAATATACACTAAATTTAAATTTGATCATTATATATGTTTTAAAAAAATAATTTCTCTTGACATTATTTGATCATTACATTGTAATTGTTTAGAAAAAAAATGGTATTAATGAATAATTATTGTTTAACATTTAAATCAGAAACTGAAATAAAATTAATTCACTTGAAATATAGTTGCCTTCTTTAATGTGTAATTTTGCTTAAGGTCCAGCATAAGCATTTAAAAAAGCTTTATAGCATTATTCCTCTGTCATCCACTATGTTAAATGTTGAAATTAACCAATCAAGCACTTCAGCTACAACTAGCAAAGCTGTGACCATTTCATAAATATAATCTCCTTTGTCTTCTTGAAAATTACATTAAGATACAAAATACGTACATTGCTAGTGACTGAAAGATAAAATATATTTAATCAAACCCACACCAATAGCAAAATGAATATACATATACACATAAATTGTGTTTAAAAATTGCCCTAAAACTTGAAAACAATTAGATACATTAGACATTCACTATTTTCAATGGTTGTAAAATGAAAATTCCCTTAAAACAAGTATGTTGAAATAGGTATTGTAATACCCCAGCAATATATATATTTATACTGCGTGTAGCATAAAATTTACACAATATAAGCACCAGATCTAATAACAACTAGTATATCATATACAATACATTGTTTTAGTTAGGCATATAAAAAAAATAATTAATAATTTATTTAAACAGTTAAAAGCTACATCATTAATGGCAAAAAACAGACTAAATAAATTATAGGATTTCAAAAAATAACAATTATATTTATTTTGCTGAAACAAATTTGTCGAATGATCAAAGTTTAAAATAACACCCCCGATCCCAATATATTTATTTTTAATTTATTTTTTAATTGCGGGCATTTGAATTTAATAATTAGGTGTTTAAAAAGTACTTTGAAAAAAGTAAAAGAACACCAATGAACTTCATTGTCTTTATCTTTGAAAGAGAATTTTTAGATATAGGATTACAAATCCTCAGTATGTACAGTAAGATCATTAAAAGAAATGGTTCTAATATCCAAGCAATGTTAACATCACAATTGAAATAAATGCAAGTATAACCACAGCACTTCAAAGATAAATTACTGTCCCCTATAAAAAAAATTATAATAAAAAAAAAGCCAGTATTGATAAAATTACTGTGTTTGGAATGGTTTGAAGGAAAGACTTTCAGATTTTACGAATTAAAGTTTGTTTACACTCAAACTGTTGCCCAGCTTCTAGAGTGATAGGAACAACAACTTTCCCTGGTTCAACACAAATCATTTCCTTGTAACCGTCATCATCGAAGTCTGACATTTCCTTTGCTTTTTGCTCCCATGGATTCCATACCACTGTATAAACAATAATCAATAAAAATTTAAGGAGGCTAGAATAAATTTTAAAATAATTAATTACTGAGGCATAAATTTTGCAAAGCTTGATGAATCTATAATTTTCTGAATCACAGTTAATAAACTGTACTGTTTTCTTAAATAATTTTCTACTGTCACTTAGAAATGTAAAATTTCATTTAAGTAAAGCTATAGTTTTCCTTTGTTAATTAAAGTTTATGTCTTTTTCTACTTCATTAAAGCTGTATGATTTATTTTGTTATCAAAAGCTGTACAATTTTACTGCACTGTTTTAAATTATTTTTAATCAAAACTTTTAAAAAAAATTTTTTTTTACATAGATTAATTTATAATTTTACTTCGGTCTGTACATTTTGGAAAGAGCTCCAAATGAATCTGTAAAGAAATTACCTATGTCTGGTAAGTTGAAAGTCACCAGTTCAATGTTTCGAGCTGGGTCAGGTCCACTGGATATAAACAGTGTCTTTGGTGCATCCTTGTATACTCTTGTTAAATAAAAAAATAAAAGAGCAGACATATTAAGATATGTTTTTAATTTTCCCATAATGATGATATGAATTGTTTGCACGGAATGGAAACTTTTCACTATATTTTATGTGAAGTGAGGTGAGCCCAGCCCCAGGCTGAAGTACATTGCTATATAAGCTATCATACTATTATTACTTTTCTGGTTAACAAGTTAGTAATTAAAATAATAAAAAATAACTTCCTACCTGTCATAATTCTTATCCACCATCACTTGTTTTCTTGTTTCTTTCTCTTCTTTCCCATCTTTCAGCTAAATTAAAAATTAATTTAAAATTATACTGATGGTGTTGTAATTTTTGAAAAACAAATTATACTAAAAATGCCAACAGTTTTCGTAAAATAAGAACCATTTCATAATTTTTTTAAAAACCAAAGATGTCTAATTATAAATATCTATATCTATCTATATAGATATATGATGTAATATAAAATTAATAAATAATTTAAAAATTGAACTATAATACCTTGTCGCTAAAGACCAAACCTTGCAGTCCTTCAATAGCTGTAGTTTCTATGTTGGCTACTCTAAAGTAAGTGTGTAAAAGACATGTAAACCCAAGGCTCTTGGTATCTAAATGTAAATTTTTAGAATAAGTAGACTGATAACATTATTTAGGAATAAGGTTCGCTTTAGGTCATGATAAATGAATGGTATGTGTTCCAATGAAAGAATTGTTTTTTTCATAAGTTGTTTGAATATCTTGTTTTAGTTTTACTGATGTTTATATATTTTGTAATCTTGGAACTGTAGTATAGGATTAGGAACCAGTATGCTTGATGATAAAACCACAACAAATTATGATTTCCAATTAGATTCATAATTAAGAGCATGTAATCATATCATACCTACCCTTGTTGTGTACTACTAAGGTAGACATAATTGTTGTTGGAGTGAGGACAATTGTGTAGACCAATTTGAATCTAGATAAGTAAAACATAATACATTTTTTTAATATATTTTTTTTTACAATTAACCTAACATACATGAAAATGTAATTACTCAATGACAAATTTAAACAGATTTTGTTTTTTCACATTTAATTATTACAGAAAATATTCCAAGCCGTACTTATAATTCCACATGGCAAGAGTTTCATCATCAGCATCCAAAGTGAAAAGAACAATAACATCTCCATTGTGGTCCTGTGGTTATTATAAAATAAAAAAGGCATTTAATTATTCATGAGTGTTATCTTTTCCCTTAAAACTTCATTTAGCCAATGCTGAGTAAATAAACTTTCATAACAGGCAATCACAGAATGAGACCAAGGCAATGGATCTAGGAAATGGTGCCTAATAAGAATCTATGTGGTGAAATGTCAAAATCCAAATCAAAGCAATTATAATATGAGAAGGGAAATGTTGTAATAGTAATAGATCAGAAAATCTAAGAAATTTGAAATATTTAACAAACACCTTTCTGCAATCCACAAACCAAACATGACAGATACTGACCAATCCCTAGTACATGACCTATGGGCCAAAGAGCTTCAAGTGCAAGCAACCCAAAAAATAGTTTATAATGAATAATATACACAGGTGAGTCAGATTTCAAAAGATAACCACATGGAGCTATGATAAGAAATGAAAAAGCAGATAAACTAACAAAACCGGGAGAATCAGGTGGTCAGCCAGGTGGCCCCTGGTCAAAGTTTGGAATATGATAAAGTCCAGGTTCAGCCTGAGGGCATGACCCTTTCATAGTGCAGTCCTATTAGTCTTTGAATCACACAACAAACCTATATCATTCACACACACACAAAACAACAGAATATTAGAGTTTTTAAAAAAATGAAATCATCAGGAAGATTTTATTTTACCTACATGCATAGCCGAGACATTAAAAATTCAATATACAACCTCTTTAAAGACACGAAAGACCAAAATATTTCACCTGTGCACAGAAAAAAAAACTGAATTCCCACCTTAATCCCATAAAACCAATGTGCCCCTCTAAAAAAACTTCTAACTGAGAAGGTAGCACATCACCTCTTCCACTGCCTAGCACTTCAAGACCTATACCTTATCTACCCACTAAAAATGACAGACTACGCCCACACTGTATGTACATATAATATGAAGAGCTGTGGAGAAAGTGTTCATTTTACATTACGGCCGGAGGTCAAAGGGGAAATACCCTTTGTTCACTGAATGCATAGCTTTTATTACAAAAAAGCACTCAATATATAGCTTATAAAAAATGAATTTTTAATCCACACACATTTCTCAAATTCCTTGTTAAAAGTTATTTTAAAAAATTAAATATCTATTGATTAGATTACTTTATGGAAGAGTTATTCTTTATTTATATAGATAAAATAAGAAAAACTGAAATCCCCTGAACCGATTTTTCTACCGGTTTAAATGTACTTTTCTACTACATTCAATTTTGATTTTTGAACCTTAATGACTTAGTGCAAGTATAACATTGTTTTAATCAATATTAATTAACATGCAGACGATTAACATGTGATGATACTTTTCTAGGGGGAACAGCAATACTCCATCTCTTGATCCTGGCAAATCCATGTTGCGGCCCAAGGGGCCAAGGTCCAAAGTTTGCTGTAATTATAGTAAATAAATTAAGAAATTTAACAAATGTATCTGTATTATAATATTTAAACCATAAATCTGTGCATATTTATTCTTATTTTAGATTTTAAAATATCAAGCGGCTATTTCAGTGATAAATTAAAAATACTTACGAAATACAACAGGAACACCTCCTCTAATGGCCTTTTTGTTATCAAAGACAGAGGATTGACTGTTTTATGAAAAATAAAATAAATAATTTAATTTAATTTCCAATACTGGTACATGTACTTAAAATGAAAAAAAAATCATTTAAAAGAAGTATACTACAGCACTTAATGTAAAAAGTAAAAAAAATTCCTATACAAAGAAGAATAACTTGTACATTATTTTGAACAGAGATCAAATAACAAGACTGCCAACTATTTAACTTCTTTGCTTAATATTTGTATTTGTATCTAGTCTGTGAAGCTCTTTATCCTTAATACGTTTTTTCAAATTATTTGCTTGTTGGGGGTGCTAAGCTCAGAATTCAGCAATAAAAAGGGAAATTGATGCAAACTTTAATTATTAACTTAATATTGCAGTTAGAAATAAAAAAATTGGAGTTGGTCTTCCATCAGTTATACTAAGTAGCTTGTGGCTAAGCCAAGCACGGTAAGTATTGCCCAGGATGGGTCAGACTTTTTGTCAACCACTTCCTAACAAAAAACTCTGGGTTGACCAAAAATGACAAATTTTCTAAGAAAGAAGCTGTGGATCATACCTTCTTTGCCACGATACTTGTTATATTTTATTTATATTATATTATTTATATATAGACCTATTTAAATACAAATTTAAATTACCTGAGATAGAGATTTTCAACGCCATTGCATTTCCATGAAATAATAGTTGCACCTAAATATTGAAATGAACAATATTATCTCTGCTCTCATAACTTAGGTATTATTAATATTAAAATAATCAAAAGAGGTTTATTTAGAAATGAACAATGAAATGGAAGTATTTAATGTGTCTACTAAAATCAGGCAGTTTATATTTCATTAAATTAGCATTACTATACTATACTATTGGAACCCCCAGGGCAAACGACAACAAGGAAGACCCAAGCGTACATGGAGACGGAGCATGTTGGACGAGGCTGGAAGGACTGGGAAGAGCTGGGAATAACTGAAGCGACTGGCAAGGGACCGTGTAGAGTGGCGAGCTTTGACAGAGGCCCTATGTTCCACAAGGAACTCAAAGGACAAATGATGATGATGATGACTATACTATACTATATCAACATGAGATCTATTTTATAAAGCGCTATGGTGTGTCTGTCAGTGATCGCTGTGCTCCCGAATTTAAAAAAAATTTGAAAATTTAGACGGAAAATAATAATAAACATTTTGGTGTAGAGATTAACAGAGCGTGTTTCTTGGCGAAAAATATTATTTGATGTGACATCATTGTTTGAGCTTATATTAATTTTTGAAGATGGAACGATATAAAAAGACTAATGGCTTATTTTTTGTTTGTATGAAACGTCCTGTGTGCGTGTATGTATGTATGTGTGGGTGTTTGATTTTGTGTGAACTAAATCTGATGATACAGGTTATTTTTATGTCTACCAATGACACTAATGTTGCGCGTATTTATCTTCTCAAACCAATTTGTTTGAAAATTAGGGTCTTGACCATTGTTCCCTTTAAGCTGTGCAGGCCATCTGAAGGATGCCATGCAGCAGTTTAGAATTACAGGTACATCACAGCAAATTTTGTAAAATTGTGCACAAAAAATAGATGCTGTGCAACTTTGCACATGAGTTTTTGTACTTTGCACACAGACCAATGAACCTTAGAGGAAACATTGGTCTTGACATTGCTTTCTTTAGTTTATTCAGGTAAACAACATTTATTTAATATGACCTTTTGACTTTTGAAGGGTACTTTTCACTGGTAGTAGCCAATCCTGGGTGGCACTAACTTTAGCTTAGCCAGTATTGATAATATGATTTTAAGCATCACTTAGACTTAGGCTAAACTTTTTTAGATTGAATTTTAAGATCAATTCTTGCAAATTAACAATAAGAATATATGTACAGCAATCTAAGGGCTAATCTTGTAATTTTTAAGGGGAATATGAGACATGAGACCCAAAAAGAAAATACTGTTAAATTTATTTTTATTATGATTATGCCATTTAAATTTAATGATTTATGATTATGCTTACTTACTTACCCAATGGGCTTGTATACTAGCCTAGTGCTAACAGTACTAACACTAATATTATATTATTTTTATTTATATAATAGTATATAATTAATAATATACATCATAAAAATATTCAGTTAGTAACTAATTAATATATTTATATAGTCATGGTAATAATAGCCTAAAGTTAATTATTATTAATAAATTCATCTCTAGCACTCTAAAAATTCTAATTTTTTTTCGGGGCTCAACTGGGCCTATGAATGCACTTTCTTTCATTTATTATTAATAATTAATATTATTTATAAATAAAAATGTATTCCCTAATTTCGAAACTTTGACTTCTTTTTGAACTGTAAGCCACTGTAAGTGTAAGCTGTAGGCAGTGTAGGTAAGATTAAGATAACTTAATTTTGAGTGCCCTTGTCAATACTTGTCAACCATAACCAAGTCACAAATGTATACTATATTATATTGACTAATATTGAGTATACTTAACTGCAGTTAGTATACTTAACTGCAGTTGTACTGATACTGTACACTGTACTGTTCTACTGACTGAGTCAACTCAGACTGCACTGTAACTGTAAATTGTAAACTCACTAGGCCTACTTACCGTGCAAGTGAATTAAAGCAGTAGTCCCTTCACCTCTATCTAAAAAGACGATATCACCAGGGGGATATAATTTATGATCTTGATTCGCCATAACTGCTGTTTGATTTGGTAAGCCTTAACTTGATTTTTTTCTCTTCAAAATTGGCTTCTTTTATTTATAGTCTAATATTTCACTGCCACTGACTGGTCGTCCAGTGTATGTCAACAACGCGAAGAGGAGATTTGTCGACTTGATTGTTAGGTCCTTCTGACTAAGGACACGCCGGATGTGTACACATCCCGGATAGGCTTCTTTTACTACCTCCTTTTACTACTTGATAGATCTTAGCTTTCGGTTACCCTTATAATTTTAACTTTATGACGTATTCAATACAGGCTATTATAATTAGGGCTAATAACAAACGTTTTAGAACACCAAGTAGAAATTTTAAAAAGAAAATCGAAAGTGCTAATTTTCTTCTAATTGACTTATTTTAACAAAATAAAATATGGAAATAAAATTTAGAGGAAACTCATTACAATAAACTAGATACGACCCGTGGCGTAGCATACACCGCAGACTTGCTCAAAGATAGTGCAAAGAAAGGGGGGAATGAACGGACACAAACTACAGCAAGCACGGAGAAATTCAGAACAATGTGAATGAACGTCGGGGATTGCATTCGTATTAATGGTCTCGAGACATGCGCACAGCGGTTAGCTACATGTCCCCACCCTGCATCAACCTAGCTTGCCGACCATAAACTGTGATTGGCCGACCCTAGCGAGGGTCAGCTATGTTCGCAAAAAAAGGGGGGAAAAGATCGGGCACAAAAAACATTTTTAAAAATTAAAAAAATAATGTTTCCGCTGAGGCTTGAACCAAGTACCTTCCGCATTTAGGGCGGACGTGATAACCACTACACTACGAACATGTTATTCTGTTAAGGTACAACGCAAGTGAACGCAAGAAGCATTGTTGGTCTTGAAACATGCCCACCCCCCTCCCATTTGAACCCAATTCGCTTGATTGGTCGACCCCAGTGAGGGTCATTCGTCATGCTCATTTGCACACTACTCGCTCTTGATCGTGTTAGTGAATTATATATATATAGACAAAGTTGATGGTATGGAAACTGAAAACTTACACACACAGAAAATAATAAACAAATTATAAAAAATCATATCTTATCTATTTCAGACGTTCCTTCTATACAGAAGATTATTGCGTCCTAAGCTTATACATCGTTTGTGGCCAGAATTGAATTAGTAGAGTTTTAAACGTGTTGGTTTTCCTGGCTTGATCAGGCAACCAAATCTTCGCCCACATTGCAGACGGGAAGAACGAAAATGTGTGTGTTTATTCTTGCATACGGAATAAGAAAATAAATAATTGTTTGTATCCACTGTATCCCTATAATTAACTGAGGGTTGTATTAGATATTGTTTTTCTTATCGAAAGGTAAGCAATTCAAGTACAATATAAAGCTCCTTTCTCCCCTCCCCCCAAACAAACAAACAACATGTTTGTTTGTTTGTTTTTTAAAATCTTCTCAAATCATTTGTTGTTGTTGAGCCTTCTCGTCCATGAGGGGCATCTACCGATCATCGTCGGCGTCTGCGATTCCTCCAAGGGCATAGGCCACCTACGAGAGACCTCCAGGCATCTCTATCCTGGGCCAGCTTCTCCAGGATCTTCCATTCATGGCCAATTCTCTTGATGTCTGCCTCCAATTCTCGGCGCCAAGTGTTTCTTGGACGGCCTCTTTTCCGCTTACCCTGTGGGTTCCATTTCAGGGCTTGCTTTGTTGTGTTAGGAGCAGGTTTCCTTAGTGTATGACCAATCCACCTCCACCGCTTCTGGAGAATCTCTTCCTCAATGGGCTTCTGTTTTGTCCGCTGCCACAGTTCCTGGTTGCTGATTTTGTCCGGCCAGTGAATTCTGAGAATCCTTCTTAAACAGTTGTTGATGAAGGACTGGATTCTGGTCAAGTTTACGGCCGTTGTTCTCCATGTCTCGGCTCCATATAGCAGCACAGGTTTTACCATAGCGTTAAAAATCCTTACTTTTAACTTGCTGCCTAAGTTGTTAGAGACCCAAACATTCTTGAGTTGCTGGAAGGCTGCTCTTGCTTTTCCGATCCTTATTTTGACGTCCGCATCTGTACCACCTTGCTTATCTACCACGCTGCCAAGGTAAACAAAACTGTCCACCTCCTCAAGGGCTTCTCCTTCAAGCTAATGGGTGATGTACTGGTGGCATTAACCTTGAGGATTTTACTCTTCCCTTTGTGAATGTTGAGACCCATGCTAGCAGAAGTGGCTGCGACAATGTTTGTTTTCTCCTGCATCTGTTGTTGGGTATGTGCAAGAAGGGCAAGATCATCGGCAAAGTCAAGATCATCCAGTTGATCCCACAAGGTCCATTGGATGCCATTCCTTTTCTGCTGTGTAGATGTTTTCATCACCCAGTCAATGGCTAACAGGAAGAGGAATGGTGACAGCAAGCAACCTTGTCTCACACCAGTCTTCACCTGAAACGCATCTGTCACCTGCTGGCCATGGATAACTCGGCAGTTTATCCCTTCGTACATGTTTCTGATTATATCCGTAATCTTCTGTGGCACCCCGTAATGCCTTAGCAATCTCCACAAGGTTTGCCTGTCAACACTGTCGAAGGGCTTTTTCATAGTCAACAAAGTTGACATAGAGCGGTGAGTTCCACTCTAGTGACTGCTCTAGAATGATGCGCAGTGTCGCTATCTGGTCCGTGCAGGATCTGTTGGTGCGAAAGCCAGCTTGTTCGTCCCGCAATAGAGGGTCTACAGCGTTTTTCATCCTGTTAAGTAGTACACGGTTGAAAACCTTTCCTGGGATGGACAGCAGGGTGATCCCTCTGTAGTTCGAGCAGGAGCTTAAGTCTCCCTTCTTTGGGATCTTGATAAGGTATCCCTCTTTCCAATCGGAAGGAACTTGCTCCTCTTCCCATATCTTCATAAACAGAGGGTGCAGCATTTCCACACTGGTTTCCAAGTCCGCCTTCAGTGCCTCTGCTGGGATGCCATCGGGTCCTGCAGCTTTTCCATTTCTGAGTTGTTTAATGGCCCTGCTAATCTCTTCTTTGGTGGGACTATTACAGTCAATTAGTAGGTCATTATCGGCTGGTTGAATATCTGGTGGATTCCTTGGCTCAGGCCTGTTTAGGAGCTCTTCAAAGTGCTCCTTCCATCTCCCTCTCTGTTGCTCCTCACTTGGTATGGTGTTTCCCATTTTGTCCTTTACTGGTCTCTCTACCTTGCTAAATTTCCCTGACAGCGTCTTAATGGTATCAAACAGTTCCCTCATGTTCCCCTGGTGAGCTGCATCCTCTGCTTCTTTAGCAAGTTTATCAACAAATTCCTTCTTGGCCCTCTTGATGCTTTTCTTAACTTCCTTATTTGCATCTGCATACTCCTTCTGGGCCTTGTTTTTCTGTGCTCGGGTGCGGCTGTTATTCACTTCTGCTTTCTTTCTTTTCCTTTCTTCTATTTTACTCAGCGTACCTGCTGTCATCCATTCTTTGTGTGCCAGTTTCCTGTTTCCTAGCACTTCTTGGCATGTTGACTGTACTGTTTCTTTCATGCTTTGCCATTTCCCTTCGGTGGTTTCATCTTCCAGTATTTCTTGTAGGACTTGGAACTTGTTGAATAGTGAGATTTTGAATTCTTCCTTTTTGGCTTGGTCCTTCAGGAGGGAGGTATTATACCGAGTCCTGTATGCTGTTTGCTCGGTATAATGTCTCTTTAGTTTTAATTTCATCCTGGCCACAAGAAGATGGTGATCTGAGGCAACATCAGCTCCCCTCTTAACACGTACGTCTTGGAGAGATCGCCTGAATTTTTTAGAAATACATACATGGTCTATTTGGTTCATCGTTCTCATGTCCGGTGAGACCCATGTAGCTTTGTGAATCCTCTTGTGCTGGAAAATACTCCCCCCTATGACCAGGTCTGCTGCGGCACATAGGTCAGCAAACCTCTCACCATTGTCGTTCATCTCGCCTATCCCTTGCTGTCCCATAACCTCTTCGTACCCTGTGTTGCTATTGCCGATCTTGGCATTAAAGTCTCCCATGAGGACGACGATGTTCCTCCGTGGGCGACCCTGGACTATGGTCATTACTCTATTGTAGAATTCTTCTTTGTCTCCTTCATCACTTTCATTAGTTGGTGCGTAGCATTGTATAACATCTAGGTTGATGCTACGTTTCTTTGTTCGAAAGGTTGCTAAAAGAATTCTAGGTCCATGGGCCTCCCATCCAATGAGTGCTCCTTGCGCTGCCCTTGATAGCATCATAGCAACACCCAGGGTATGTGGGGCATCGTCTTCTTCGTGTCCCGAAAATAACACCATCTCTCCTGAGATTAATCTCTTCTGTCCCCATCCAGTCCATCTTGCTTCACTAATTCCGAGAATGGTGAGCTTATAGTTCCTCATCTCAGCGGCTATTTGTGCAGCTTTACCAGCCTCGTACATGGTGCGGACATTCCAAGCTCCAATGACGGTGGTAGTCCTGGTAGAAATGATGGTTGTCGGCCTAATAGCTTCCAGGTTTTGGCTTTCACTATTAGGCGTCATATTTTCCTCCTCAAGGAATCCATCCTCTCCCAGGACTGAAATGTCTTTTGTTACTCTTTTCGGTGTTTTTGTAACTATGATTTTTTTACATGGCAGGGTTGTTGGCCTTGCGCACAACCACTTGGGGGGTCGCCCCTCACAGCTCAATGGGTAGCTGCCTTTGTTCGGGTTAGGTCCCTAGCCTTTGTGGATCCCTCCACTTCCTACAAGGCAGTAGGGCTGATTTTGGTCCACCCCGGGTATTTTATTTCCCCGGTACCCTCCATATCTGGTGGGCTTTCCCCTATCCGCCGGCTGGGGAGGCGCTCGATAGAAGATCAGCATCTCCCACGAGTCTCAAATCATTTAAAATGTATTTATTTTTAACATAAATGCCTATTGTCATCAGTATCAGAGATGGGCATCTGCATCAAGTTTAGCTCTTTAGCTCATCAGGATGTAAATTAAATTTAGCTCACAAGATTCCTGACAGATGCGTCGGGGAGTTGAAAGAAGATGTAAAGAAATCATAGTCATTTCCACAACAAAAAACGTAATCAGCAAAGTTACATACAATGGCATCGGGGTGAAATAAACCTTTGTACTTGTATCAACGCTCTTTTTCCATATTCTTCCCCAAAACCTATCAAGTTGCCTTCATATTGGATATCAGGCAATATCACACATCTTCGTATCAATACCAAATCATAAGGGTACTAATTTCAAGAACTGCTGTTTACTGACGATGCCACCTAATGTTGCACACAGAGATGAGCCATTGAGGAACGATTTAACATAGTCTTCAGTGACAACCTGCTGCTACAATTCAAACACTAGGCCTGTCGCCACCTTGTCGTAAGCTTCCACGGGGTCAAAGAACGCTGTGATTTCTAATCTGGGGATCATTTAAAGTATGGAGTCGTTTGTTCCACGCAGACTACTTGTTTCATTGGATGGCGCCCCCTGCGAAACCCACCTTGAGTTTTTGGATTTCTGGACGAATTGGATATGTCTTTATCGAAAATCTAACGTCATATTTGAACACCCTCAAGTTGAGGGTGTATGGAGCGTTTAGTGGGCTGTATTTTTTGTAGTTCTTATTTTTATTTATATATTCGTAGGCCAACCTCAAATGTCTACTAAGTAACCAACAGTGATTAAAGCTTAACACTTACTTACGCAATAGCCTACGACTTTATGCTTCAATTCAGTGATTTAACAATAGTCAATAGAAGTATTTTGAATTGCTTCAGTTGATCTTAACATTAAATAAATTTTTAAAACCTTCACCACAGCGTTGGTTAACATTGAAAATGTGCATAAGGCAACAAGAAATAATTCCACACTTTTCTGCAAGGCTATCAATCTGGTTAGAATAAAGGGATGCTGCAATAGCCATTTATGCCAATTTAATATTGTGATATAAGCTTTAAAAAATGACGTCATATAATAGAAGTATTTTGAATTGCTTCAGTTGATCTTAACATTAAATAAATTTTTAAAACCTTCACCACAGCGTTGGTTAACATTGAAAATGTGAATAAGGCAACAAGAAATAATTCCACACTTTTCTGCAAGGCTATCAATCTGGTTAGAATAAAGGGATGCTGCAATAGCCATTTATGCCAATTTAATATTATGATATAAGCTTTAAAAATGACGTCATATAATTTTTTTTTCAGCGCGTCTTTAATTTATAATTATTTTGCACACCTTTTTGCGCGCCTTCCGATGCACGCCTTGTATTAAAATATAAGCTCAAACTTTTATAATAAAGGCGAAAAGGAATTTAACGGGTAAGCCCGAAAAAAAACCATCAAGAGAATAAAACAAAATCGATCGCAGCGCCACCTAACAGCATTACAAATTACATCCATACATACAGACAACGGGAATTATGTATATATATATCTATACTTATAAAAGGCAAAGCGACGAAAATTGGCGTAAAAGAATTTTAAAAATCACACTCATGGGGGCCGGGGGCCCCAGTGGCGTAGCTAGAACTTTTGCCGCCCGGGGCGGTCTCCAATTTGCCGCCCTTTTTAGGGGGCCGTCCATAAATGACGTCACGCACCTGGGGGAGGGGGTGGGAGGGAGTCACATACGTTTGTGACGAGGGGAGGTGTTTAAGAAATGTGACGTCGCGTCAAATCACGCAACTTTAAATAAATTTCCACTTAAATATTTGATTACTGACACTTTATTTAATGACGTTTATGTAAAACGCGTGTTAATATATTAGAATGCAGCGCTACACTAAAAACATGCTTAAATGGCAAAAGTTTAATTTGAAACATGCTCATTTTCAAACAGAAAATACGGCTTTTATTGGGGGTGGGGGGGGGGTCAAAGCTTTGTTACGTCTTATTGAAGAAAGGGTCAAAGTTTTTGTGACGACGTGTGACGAGGGGGAGGGAGGGGGTGAAAAATCAGCCAAATTAGCGTGATTCATTTATGGACGGCCACTAAGTCGATTGTATGATGGTTTTTAAAAATTAATAAACATGAATAAATAATTGTAATTGAAGCGAAGTAAAGGTGGGGAACATGTTTACCATTGCATCCCATATTTATGTAATTAGTAATTAAAGAGGCCGCATAAGATTATATACCTATAAATACACATTTATAAAAATACAATATACTTTTTTTAAAGGCCACAAGAAAGTTACTGAGGTCGCAGGTCCCCCCCCCCACCCATGAGACAAAACATATTCCAAATTTACACCCCCCAAAAAAAACATTACGAATTACTATTCTTTTATTTTGTATTTATAAATAAATAATTTTTTACTTTACAAGCAAAGAAATTGTATACATTAGCAACGGCGTAGCAACGGCTTGGCATTGGGGCAGTTGTCAAGGGCGCCGGCCTGCGCCAGTTCAAAATGGCGCCGCTAAATCTCTAATTTTTAATTTTTAATTTAAATAAAAGGCGCCAAAAAATAAATTAGCCAAGGGCGTCAATAACCCAGTTACGCCTCCTCTGTACATTAGTATGTAAACATATTTATACATTTATTTTCCTAACTTTCATAATAGAAAAATCGTGTATTATGCTATAAAAATTTGAATTCTTTGTTATATCATGTTCTATGGACAGTGTTGCAAGATTTTGTTGTCTTTAATCGCTCATTGTGGAACGAAGATAATTTTTAAAAAAATCAATTTCAGTTTGGAGAAGCTCCTTTCACAACTAGCGACACTGATAGCAATAGTTGAAAAAATTCATAGCAAAATTACAATAATGGGTAAATAATTTTCCAAACTATAATGTTGAATAAATTTTGATAGATCAAGGGTGCCTTTTCTCCCGTTCTTCTAACCTAATGCCTCTTCTTGTAGTGTAGGTACAGCCATAAAAACCTGGATCATTTTTCTTTCCAAATTTAACTGTCAATGTCAATAAAGTAATTTATTTGATCTTCAAATGTTTCATTTAGTAGGTTACAGGGTATTATATATGAGTATTTTCTTGCAAGGACATGCAACTCATCAAAGCATTATTTTATTTTATTTTATAATTCCATCCATGGATAAAAATATTTCTCGTTGTAATTCTTGTTCTAAAGATAGAACCACGTCTTCTGAATTTTCCCTACTCATATTTTTTCTCCTTCTAACTAGGCGTTCAGTTGATATCTCCATCTCTTCACAAATTGTTTGGCTGATATAACAGCATTTTGTATTAGCACATCTCTTTGTTCCATGCAATGGCTTTGAATTAATTTTTTTTAAATGACGGGTTCCCATAAATTGATATAACATAAAAGAGAAAAAGATTGCATTGAATTGACTAAAATTCCAGCATCTGATCTTTTTTCCTAGTTACTTCTTCAGATGTCAATTTTTCACAAACTCTTGAAAGTTTAAAGTATGTCTTTTTCGAAATTATTATGCCTATTGTGTTGTTGATTAACTGAGAAATTTGAATATTTACATATTCTTGTCATAAATCTGAATAATTTTCAAAAAAATCGACGAATTCAAATTATTTGCACATTACTATTACTTTAATTGGATAGGCGTAACATGCTTAATAAATAACCGTATTTTAATGAAAAACACAAATTATTTGTGCTACTTTAATTCAATAAAAACAAAATAAATTTAATTTTTATAATTTACCATACAATAATTTACTGAAAACTGAAACGGTAATATAAATTACTACTTGCAAGTTAAACTTGCCAGATTCATTACTGGAGAATATTCAAAACTGACTAGAATAACACCATTAGTTAAACCTTGAAACATTAGAGGATAGAAGAACCAAGAGTCAAGTAGTAATCATACATAAAGCAATTAACTCTAATTTAGAAATACAACACAAAGATAACTTAATACAACCCTCAGATAGACATAAGGATAAAAACACCTTTCTTATTCCGTATGCAAGAACAAACTCATACAAATTTTCGTTCTTCCAGTCCGGAATTCGGGCGTGGAATGGGTTGCCTGAAGAAACCAGGAAAGCCAACACTTTATCAACATTTAAAACTCTAATAAGAATGCAGGACTAAACACAAACCATAGATAAGCGTAGGACGCAATAATCTTCTGTATAGTAGGAGCGTCTGACACAGATAAGATAAGATAAGATAAGATAAGATAACTCAATATTTGAACCACCATGCCTTGTAGGTAGGTGCTTGTTCGGGCATCATTCTGCGAATGTCGAAATTCCACGTAAAAACTGTCGTGGCGATATTAATAGCACACATTTTTAGGCCCAGCGGTGATTTGTTATTTGTTGTTTTTTTTGGGGGTAGTTTTCTTATAAAAGCGTCATCTGTGACTAATACCGCTTAGTTTTCCAAACAAATGGAAACGTTTTTTGTTTTTTTTGAGCGATTAAAAATTTTTGAACGGTTTTGCGTTAGTTATAATATCCACTATATAATCAAGCAAATGTTGTGCGAATCCGTTAATTAAGACTCGAAATTACGAATATTTTTGTTTCACCTTGGTTTTTCCCCTTCAAAAGAAAAGGGGCGGTTGTCGGAAATGGTTGTACTTTTCAAATGCCCACAAATTCCGCCCGTAATTGCGTGCCGCCCGGGGCGTACCGCACCCATCGCCCCCCCCAGCTACGCCACTGGGGGGCCCAAAAACGTTTTTTTTCTTATATGGCCTATATAAAATTTGAAAATCACCAATTCTCCTATTTCCCGAGTAGGCAGAAGCATGAAACTTTGGGAAGTTGTTGAGTATAATCCCGCGATGGTAACGGGAGAAAAAATATTTAAATTATCACTTCCTGGGGGCGGGGCCCAAATGAAGTTTTTTTCCTTATATGAGCTTTAAAAATCACTAATTCTCCTATTTCCCGTGTAGGTAGAAGCATAAAACTCTAAGGAGTTGAAAGTACACTTACGCGATGGTAACAAGCAAAATAAATATTTAAATTATCACTTACTGGGGGCCGGGGCCCAAATGTGTTTTTTTTCTTTTATAAAAAACTGACTCCTCACTAATTCTCCAAACTTCCCGCGTAGGTAGAAGCATGAAACCTTGGGAAGTTGTTGAGTAGCCTCTTGCGACGATACTTGGCCTAAAAGAATTTTAGAATTCACACTCATGGGGGCCGGGGGCCCAAAACAATTATTTTCCTTATATGGGCTTTATTAAATGAAAAATAACTAATTCTCATATTTTGCGAGTAGGCAGAAGCATGAAACTTTGGGAAGTTGTTGAGTACACTTCCGCGATGTTAACAGGCAAAAAAATATTTAAATTATCAAAGACTGGGGGCCGGGGGCACAAATGAAGTTTTTCCTTAAATGAGCTATATAAAAACTGAAAATCACAAATTCTCATATTTCCCGTGTAGGTAGAAGCATGAAACTCTGCGTAATTGATAAGAACACTTCCGCGATGGTACCAGGTGAAAAAACTATTTAAATTATCACTTACTGGGGGCCGGGGGCCCAAATTTTTTTTCTGACTCATCACTAATTCTCCAACTTCCCGAGTAGGTAGAAGCATGAAACCTTGGGAAGTTGTTAAGTAGCCTCTTGCAACGATACTTGGCGTAAAAGAATTTTAAAATTCACACTCATGGGGGCCGGGGGCCCAAAACCATTTTTTTCCTTATACTGAAAATCGCCTTATCTCGACTATCCCGTATAGGTAGAAACATGAAACTTTGGGAATTTGTTGAGTCCACTCTCTCGATGGTAGCATGCAAAAAAAAATATTTAAATTATCACTCACTGGGGGCCGGGGGCCCAAATGTACTTTTTCTTATATAAAATCTGACTCAAATCTAATTCTCTGATTTCCCGTGTAGGTAAAAGCATGAAACTTTTGGAAATTATTGAGTACACTCCCGCGATGGTAACATGCCAAAAAATATTTAAATTTTCACTCACTGGGGGCCGGGGGCAAATTTTGTGTTCTTATGTAAAAGTTAATCATCACAGATTCTTCATTTTCCCGTGTAGTTAGAAGCATGAAATTTTGGGAAGTTGTTGAGTACACTCCCGGAATGGTAACAGGCGAATTTGTTTTGTTTAATTATCACTCCCTGGGGGCCCGGGACACGAAAGTAATATTTTTAACTTATATTAGCTAAATTACAACAAACAAAAAAAAACTTTGGATACTATGTAAATGTATTTTTACAAAACTTGGAAGATAAAAACTTGATGGCCTATATTAAAATTCGTTAGGGCATTAAAATTATAATTTTTCAATATTTTGTAGCCGAGGGCCCCTAATCTCTTTTTTGTAATCGTTAAGACATTTTAACCATTCGATTTCACTCAATTTAAAAAAAAATGTTTTTTAACAAATATATTCATCATAATCCAAATTGAAATAAGCTGTTGTTTTGAACTATACATATTACCCCGATAGGGCCCCCGGCCCTTATTTTAGTTTTTTTAAAAGACGTATTAATT